>OX451738.1:16298823-16828823 GCA_948472305.1 Vicia faba | reverse complement strand
ATATATATATATATATATATATATATATATATATATATATATATATTTATAGTTTTTGATTGTCACTAAAAATTAAAAGGAGCTGTCAATTTCATTTTAATAGACATCAAGATAGGTTTAAATATATTTTAAAACTAAAAGGAATGTCATTGTTATTTCAATAAATTTCAAGAGAAGTGACTGTAATTTCACATTAAATCTATAAAGAATGAAAGTCAACATTCATGTAATGCTTTGAAACAAAGTTAAACCAAAACAAAATACTGGGTGGTGTTGCGCACATAGACTCCATCAAATAAATATTTAACAAATAAGAGAATGTGGGATCAGCGCCGGGGTTGCAGACATATAATATAAAATAAATAAATACCTGCGACCTTTTACTGCTAACTTAGAATAAGAATCCTTAAAAAGCCTCACTATAGTATACTATGATGTTCAAAGTCTTCAATATATTATTATTACTTAGCAGCCTCCAAATTCAGAACTAATGTATACAACAAGTTTTGTTTTTTGTAGTTAATAAATAAAAGAATCTATGATGCATTATATGTATAAGGCCGGTGTGTCAAATATAAATAAAAACTCATTTGTCCTAGCAGTGCATGTATATATAAATGTGTGTGTATATATAGATAGACACAGTACTTGGCCAACATCATAACAGAAAGACTTAGATCTAGAGTGAAAAAGAGGCTTTTAGTTGAAGATGAATTGTCTGGTGATTTGTCAATCTAGGTGGTGGATAATGACAATTGTGTTGTATACATGTGTTTTCATTCCATTGAAGCTACTCAAGAGTTCACTTGCAAACATGTTTGGCCCAACTCTTATGTTTCTCTTCTCTTGTGAAAGCAAGGAGATAGAGTTTTCAGAAACTCCATCTCTACCGGTAGGGTGCTTCGAGGATTTGGAAGGAGATGAAGATGAAGAGGAGATTTGCTCCATTTGCTTGGTGGAGTTTGAGGGAGAAGATGCAGTGAGCAAGTTGAGGAGATGTAAGCATGTGTTTCATTTTCATTGCATTGAGCAATGGCTAGAACGAAGTCAATTCTCGTGTCCACTTTGTAGATCTTTTTTATTTTCTTAATTTCATTAACTAGTACAAGTTTCGTAGTTAAGAAAAGAAATGTATTAGATTTATGGATGTAGATGTATTAATATATATTGTTAAGGACTCAACTCTTATCTTATAATAATGATGGGAGTTTGATTTATAATGATTCAACTCTTAGCTTATAATATTAATGTCGTTAAGAAGTTGGCTGTTAAGAATTCAACTCAAATAAATACAATTGTTTAGTAAATTTAGAGGCTTACAAATATTAATCCCCGAAGTCACTAATATTTTTTATTTTAAAAAGTGCTAATGATATATAAAAAAAGTTTAATTTATATTTGCTCAGGATCTTTGAAGATTTTTTCAGAAGTTAATTATTTAAAATTTCTCCTTGATGTTAAGTTTTTAAAGATGTTGTTTGTTGGGATTTCTCTCTTATTTATTCATTTTAAGATTCTACTGGATGAAAATCTTTCATCTTTTTCATATGTTCTTTATGTTGTAGTTTCTCAATCATCAGACGACACATCTTTTGAGGATCGTTCATGAAATTGTTTTTCAAAAGAGGTATAAAGTTATTTTCTTCTTCTTCAAATGAGCTCTTTAATGAAGTTATTGAAGATTCTTCTTGGATTTTTGATTTCATTCCTTCATATTTTAGTAGATGAATCAACTCTTTGATTTTCTCAATAATTTCTTTCTTCTTGGATTTCAATCTCTTGATTTAAGTATTGGATCATGTTTCTGATTCCAATTCTTAACTCTTAGATATTTATTAGTGATGAAGGTTCTAACATGGCTTCCAAGATATTTATCTAGTATTTCAGCTTCTTTGCCTCATGTGCTCATTCTCTCTTGTTCGATACATAGAGAGACTCTGTAGATCATTTTAAGAGTGTCTCACATTTTCTTGGTAGAATTACATTAAAGAACATAAAGAAACTGATTTTCACTTAAGGATATAGTCAAAAGGATTATTTTTTCTTTTAACTCAAATTCGAACTTTTTGTTATTCTCTTTGGTCCAAAGGAAAAGAGTTTATCTACTACTTCACCACTAATACGATGAGTCGGGATAAACGGTTCATTGACAATTAATTCCTATAATTTAAAATTAGTAGTTTTTCACAATTCAAACCTATCACCATTAAACGATGGAGGTGTGTTTAGAAAAGTTATCTTGTTAAAAGAAGTGTTGGAAGTCATATTTCACCTAAGACGATTAGTCTTTAAACATAAGTTAGGCTCTGGTGTCACTTTATTGGATATGTGACTCCGTACAAAAGAAGGAGTGAATTGTGGAGGTTTAAAAAACATTATTTAAAAACAAAATCATTTGGAAAATCAGAGTTTGAAAATATTGTGTAAAAGAAACAAGTAAATACGCATCAGAATAAAAAGAATAGATGAAAGACCAATGGAAAGACAATAAAGAGATCAGGGAGAAAGAGAAGCATATTTATATAGGTTCAACCAAAATTAACCTACTCATGTTCCCAAGAATTATTCTTGATAGTATTTAATAATCTTGAGAGTTTTTAGAAGTATATGCCCATGAACCTCTTGGGTCGATTCCCTTTATGAAAGGTATAATACAAGTAATTCTGACATCAGACGTTAAAATTGCATAAATCTTGCCAAACTGCTCCAACGCGCGGCTTTTTCGTCGATATGCGCAGACAGCCCTCGTACATCACTTAGGATGGTGCACTATCCTTCTGAAGGATCTCAATACTATTTATTTTTTTGTCCTTACATCTGACATGTTGTAGTTTGGCTAATTTGAAAATTCTTAAATGATGTCATTTTTTCAAGTTTCTCTACCAACATGAACGTTGTGGAAGATAAAAGATCTTCCTAACTTAGAAAATGTATTTTTGTAGGCGGGTAGAAATCTTTTGTGTTTTCTCGATTTAACCTTTGCGGTGGAGAGTTCTTTATTATGCCCATGAAGGAAGTTTTTTTGCAGATGATGGTTTTTTTTGTTCAAGATCTAGCTTGCTCTACTTTGGACTGGTTCCTTTTTATTTTTCACGTTTTAGTTACTTTATTATGTATATGTATGTAGTTTCGTTGTTTCTTTAATCATATATAACAAATAAATGCTTTTAAATTTGGATCTAAGGTTCGTAATTCTTATCACAAACAAGTTCACGCAAACTCTCAATTCCATTACGAGAAAGAGAGAGTTTTGTAAGAAATAGAAAAATTGGACAACCCCTAGTTTCGTCAGCATGTTGTCTTGTCCAAAACCAACAAACTATCTACTTTCATTAGTGTAGTTTATTCGTTTAGGATTGATTTTAAGTGCAACTATAAAAAAGAGAGCTTTCTCAAATGAGTTTGAAAGAATTTGATAGCCTCAAACTCACTTGTCTGGTATTTCTTATTCATCTATCAAATTACACTCTTTCAGTAAGTGATTGTTATCTAAGGTATCTGTTACAATGAAACATGTCTTTTACCTCGATTGAAAAAGAGGCTTACCTCGATTTCACAGGCAAGGTAACAAAGAGCATTAAGAAAAGTGCTTCATTTTACCTCTCAATTTTAACACACCCGACGAGTAATGTGTAAAGGTCATGGGATATATCCCCATGGTGATCCTTTTTGGAATTTTTAAATAGCTAAAACACCTTTCCCTTAGGTTTTGACATTCCACCGAAGATTATAACACTTTTTACTTTGGTTTTGACATTCAACTGACGGGTAAAATACGATTGAGTTTATTAAATCTAATGTGGATTGCTTATTTCACTAAATCTTATCTGAACATACAACTTATCAAAATTGGTTAGGAAAAATAATTATATGAACAATTTTGTTATATTTAAAGAACAACTTACACTAATCAATGATATTGGAGCATCATGTAACTCATCATTCATCACATGCTCTTTAATGGTTAAAATTTCTTCAATGTTTCATGTTCTTTATTCAACATTTCCTTTTCTATTAATTCATTATTGAAAACATAAAATTTGATGCTTTAAAAAATGAACAAATATGGAAAAAAAGTTGAACGAAAACTACAAGTATTGGAGAGATTTTAACGATAAAAAGCATGAGATATGAGTTGGCAAATGCTAGAAAATAATTAATTAGTGTAAGATAAATTTCAAATACAACATAATCATTCATATGATTATTTCCAAAATCGATTTAATAGGTTATATGTTTAAAGAGGGGTTAGTGAAATCATCAATTGACATTAGATATTATTCTGGGCCAGACATATCCTCAGTGATCCGGCCCCATCTCACGAGATTCTACCAGCGTGGGGAAAGAACTCACCAAGTTGATCTGTACCGGGCATGTCCTTTTTCTGAGTTGGACACTACAGAGCGTAACATCTAGAATCCAACTCAATTATATACTAAAGCTTCTAAAACATTCTTTTGACCACTTAATCTCTAGTAAATTGGAAACAAGATATCCATCCCTCCAACGCATCCAACCGTCCTCTACATTATACGTCATTTAGATATTTAAATCCTCTATATATGAGGATGTAGACTTCTCAAGTAACAAGTTTCAAACATAATTTGAATACTCTCTCAATAACTCACATATTGAATTGAGCGCCAGAGTGGTAACCTTACATATATACCTTTGCTTTGTCGCATCGAAGCTCTCCTATGTCATAGCTTTTGTGACTCCATATATGTTTGGTTTCACTATGAAACAGTGGCCCCTTTTATGGGAATCGACACTTGATTCCTGTATGATTCCCTATTTCCAAGTACACTTCTTAAGTGTGGGATTCTCCTTGACTTCAAACCAGAGGATTCAACAGAACAAAGGATATACAATTACAATTGAAAAATCGAGTTTAACACCGAGAAAGAGGCACTGATTCTCTAAATCTTCATTATTCAAAACTTTCAAATGTCATTGGTTCGTAGAAAAAGTTAAATCGAGAACCACTCATTCTGCCACCGCGCGTGAAGCCGCTTTGGCAGCCACTGGTGTGACATCGTCCACCACTAGTTAACCAAACACTATTCCTCCTACCTACGAAGCAAACATTAATAACAACGCTCTTCAGCAAACATGTGTGATTCTCCCTCTACCACGAGCAGGAACAATCTAAACACAGTTACTTTAGATTCCATTTCTAAATCCTAAGGAGGAGCCCGAGATTTTGCGAGGTTTTGGCATTCTTGAGGAAAACCTCAAATCTCAATGTATGAAAGAATTGATTAACGGCATTTACAACATCGTTCAACAATAAAACTATAATAAGGTGGAAGAGAAGTTCCTTCTTTGGAGGAAAGCTTCCAACTCGTTCAATCCCGGGAAAATACAGTGCAAAAAGTCGATTCGAGAAAAAATTAATTAGATGACAGACCCGTCTGCAGCAAAAGAAAGGAAAGTCTAGAAATTCAAAGAAAGCTCCAAGGGTGGTAAGCATAATTCTCCTCCTAGGAGATCCATAGAAGATTGAGGAAGTTACGCTCCCTCCCCGGACTGTGATGGACGTCAACCAAACCGAGCATAATATAAGCATCCTCAATATGCTCAAATCTTAGAGAGAAAAATCCATAAATCCATGCAAAAACCTCCCAAGTTAGAGGAATAAAATGGGAAAGGAGATCCCGACAAACACGTGCAACTTTTCAACGACCAACTCAACTATTATTGTATCGACGACGATTCCTTCAAATGCAAGGTATTGGTGTTTAAGCTAGTTGGTTAGGCACGACTATGGTTCAACAACCTTCATGATGGATGCATCGATTCACTGGTTGATTTATGTGATGGACTCATCATGCATTTTACTACGCAGAAAATACATCCAGCTACTATAGTCACATTAATATATATCATGCAAGAAGAAAAAGAGAGCCTGCAATCACACATAGACCGGTTCACTCAGGTTATAATAGAAGTTGAACGAGTCGAAGAATCTCTTAAGTGATGGATCTTAGAGAATGGCCTCCTCTATGACCATCTTTTCCGCACAAAACTGGGAAAGAAAAATCCACTCCATATATATATATATATATATATATATATATATATATATATATATATATAACAAACGAGGCACGACCAACGCATTGGACGCCTGAAGTAAGAATTAAAGGGTGTTGTCGGATGCGCTTCGAGTGCTCGACTACAATAATCAATTCTCCAAAGAGCCTTGCATGTCCTCAGAATTCAACGGCGTTATTGGATATACTTCGAGTGCCCAACTATAATAATCATTTACCCACAACACCTCATACGCCTTCAGAATCCAAGGAAGTAGTCGGAGATGCTTTGCTCGTCCGACTATAATAACCAATTCCCTAGGGGTGCTATCAAATATGCTTTGCACGTCTCAATACAAAATTTAAGTACCCCCTGTCAAAGAAATATGGGCTTTCATGCATAGCTGGTGCACTCCTTCTTTGGATCTAGCCAATCCGAGGGCGAATGTGGTAAAGCCTGGAGATGTACACACCAATCTGAGCCATAATCTTGGGGGCAGGGATGGCGATCCTTTATCTTTGGACGGGTAAGATCCTCAATGATGCAGAGCACATTTTAAAACATGGCCACATCTATCCGATTTAATGTCCCTCGTTTGTAAGTATAATTAAAAACACCACCACAATTAACCGGACATATGCCTTATCCACGAAAAAAAGGTTAAGGAATAGCCGCATCTAAATGGTCTATCATTAAATACTTATAGGTACAACAAGGAGAATAAATACTCAGATCCAAATTCATGTTGCACTAGTTTCAATCTGACATGAGAACAGGCCAAACATTACCGACGCTTCCTCCGTGTGAAGTACATTCTTTGCACTACCTTGCACTGCTACCTTAGCACCCCATCAAGACAATGTGTGTGTCTTAATGTAACACGCTCTTGAGCAAAACATCCATACACGACTCTGCAAAAGTCTTAAAGGCCGAGGAACGAAATCTGAAGTATCCACTCCGGTTGATAGATCAACGCCTAACATCAATCACATGGAAATAAAATACCCAGCACCACACGAGTTTATGTATGATTTTATACTTTTCTTTTAACAAATTTTGTGAAACAAAAGTTTTATAACTCACATGCGTTTGAGTAGACCGCACCATCATGAAGTAAAGCTATGTCATAAGTAGAACAAAGACACTTTAAACAAGGGCAACAGAGAACTCAACTAATAACAAAGTCATAATACATACAAAAAAGGGGAGAGGCGAGAGCACAAGATCCATATTCAAAGATATAAATAATCTAACCATCTTGAACAACTCAATCCGGGCGGATTTGATCACCCAAAATTGTCAGTGGTGATGAAAATGCTCCACTTGTTGCACCGTATTTTCAAAAGACTCCAAACCCGTCCTAAGGTTCACAGAGACAGATTCTTTCAATTGGCAAGCAATGGAAGCATTTTCTGTGCAAGAGCTCCAACTCTCCCTAAACAGATTCAAGAGCTCGGGTCATTTCTCTTAACGTTTAAAAAAAATACTCCGTTAGACTACTAACAATACTTGAAAAGTTGAACAGAGCCAAAGCTTTATGCAATTCCCTTAAATAAGTAACACGTTGGGATGTCAAATTATTCATGTTCCTCTATAATTGGACCTTTTCCTCAGTTGGATCCAGCCATGGACAAAGGAAGAAGATTTGCAGCAAAGCTAGGTGGTTGTATTCCCCGCTTTAAGACGTGGACCCTTACAGGATCATCCATTACACTTGTACAAAAGTAGAATTATTATCTCAAGATAAACGTAACAAAGGAAAGTCGATAGATAAGAGTACAGAGAACCCCAAACAAACCAAAGGCAGACTGGCGGCCTTCATGAGACGTGGAATCCATTAACAAAGAAACATATATCAGACGCTTTTGACGGATCTTCTCATCCTCGTCCAAGGGGACCATATCCCCGATATAACCCAAACAATTGACAAAATCTAACAACTTCTTCTTCTGGAAAAAAAATCATTGGCGACAAAGTTACTTTCTTTATAAACATAGGAGTCGTTCTCCAAAAGGAAGTGTTTCACTGACCAATAATGGGGAAACAACGACTTAAACTTACATTCCACTCCCAGTTCAGCGACACAAATAGAAAAGTGAGCCTCACGGTGGAGGGGTGACCAAAAAGAAACTGTCCGTGAAATATAATGGTTCAGGGACATATTTAAGAATTTGTACCATCGATACTAAAAGAACCAAACCCTACCCTCTTAGACGGACCGAAGTACTTTGGTCGCAGAGAAAGAGATAAAATAATAAAACAGTGGAAGTTTTTCCCTTTAGATACTCACAACAGTGCTGATAAGTTTTAACGTAAGCCCAATTGGCGAGATGAAGTTGAGATGGAGCCACAATCAAATAGTTAAAAATATCTACTTAGAAAGCGGTAAAAGGAAAACAGACTCCCAGAGACAAAACGAGATACTCATGCAAAGAAATGGTATATTTACCATACTCATTACAATTTTTGTCTTCTTCACGAGGAATAATAAACCCCTAAAGTGACAATTCACCAACGTCGAAAAAAGGCCCCATTTAAGTTCCTCTATTTGGTGAAGATTGAGACAGTTAAAGAAAATACAGAACCATCCCACAAAGAAGAATTCATTTTAACGGTTTTTCGAGATCTCATTACCATATCACGATAGTAGATTCAAGAGAAAGAAAGAAATACTTCCGAGGAAAAGAAGAGACGAACGGTTTAGAAACAAGAGGGAAGAAAAACCTAGAATAACAAAGTGACTCTAGTTCTTCCAATATATGTGAATTGGGCTTATGAAACAAAAGGTGTCTTATCAAACAATCACTTCTCTTACACATAATACTTGATTATTTCAGTTCCATACGAAGATCATAATCACTCATCCAAAGGAATTTTAAATTACTGGATAGCTGAACAAATAAGGTATGTCCGATAGTCGACGTTGATGTATGGGAATCCTTCAAAACATCGCCTCTACTTGTTAAAGTGCGAGAGCTTAGGGGAAATTGTTCTGGGTCGTCCATATCCTTGGTAATCTGGCCTCATCTCTCGAAATTAGACCACCGAGAGGAAAGAACTCATTAGGTTGATGCGATCTGATCATGTCCTTTTTTTTGAGTTTGTCACTATAGAGCGTAACATCTCGGATCCAACACAAGTACATGCTAAAGCTTCTGGAACATTCTCCTAACTATTGAATCTCCAATAAAATAGAAACAAGAGATCCATCCCTCCAACTCATCCAACGGTCTTCTGCATTTTACGCCAGTTAGTTAGCAAGTTAGTTATTCAACTCCTCTATATATGCGGTGGCACCTTCTCTGGTAGCAATTTTCAAATACAATTTCAATACTCTCTCATCACTCACATACTGAATTGAGAGACGAAATGCTAACCTTGCATATAGACCCCATGTTGCATCGCATCAGAAGATCTATTCAACCGTAGCTTCCGTGACTCCACTATTTTTGGTTCTAGTATATAACATATATAATAATCTCAACTCAATGGAACAAAATGAGAATTGCACAAAGAATCACAAAAAACATAATCTCAATATCAATATCAATATCAATATCAATCTCAGACTCAAACTTAATAACAACAACTAAACTACAACATATAGATTTTCATAACTTTGGTTAGTAGAACAACTAAACAACAATAACAATAACATTAACAAATAAAAAATAACAACTTACATCAAACAACAATTCAACAAAATAATCTCTCAACAAAACTACAACAACATCATCAATAAACTTATAACATAAATATGCTTACAGTACTAAAAACATTCCATTTTAACTCGAACGCGAAATTCATTTAACCTCAACTACAGAAGTGAGGTAACGATGGACATCATGAAAAGCTATCACTTTATCCCTCGGTGTTTTAAAAACCGAGAGGTAAAGTTATACGCATATGAGTTCGAACCTCATTTTCTGCACTTTTATTATTTTCAAAACTAGCACAATACCTCTCGTTACATTGTTCACACAAAATATTAATAAATTAATTTAGTTACAAACTAAATTATTTATCCAGAATATTACATTATTTACACATAATATTAGAGTAAAAATTAATTTCCCTGAAGATCGGATCTTAGATCTTCGAATCCTTGAATTTTGGGGTAGATCAAATACTGGACACCAAATACTCTCTATGGCTTTTGTTTGCATTTATTTATGATATATAACATAAAATTTTAGATAAATAAAATAAATATTCTAGTTATATGATTTTCTGCTCTAATAAATATTTAAGAACACAACCCTTAAACTCAAATAATTTTCTGCTCTTGCAATCCATCATAGATAACTTTTCATGGAAAATAATTTAACAAGAAAGAGACACTACGCCAAAAATAAGCTTTAGCATCACACATACGAAAGCGCTTTTAGGAAAAAGCGCTGCTATAGGTATTAAAAAAAATTCGCTTAAAAAAAGCGCTTTCAAAGGGTACCTTAAGAAAGCGCTTTTCAAAAGCGCTGCTAAAGGTCACCCTTAGAAAGCGCTTTTTGAGAAGCGTTGCTAAAGGGTGCCTTTCAGAGGGAACCTAAGAAAGCGCTTTTCAAAAGCGCTGCTAAAGGGCAGCCTTAGAGAGCGCTTTTCAAAAGCGCTGCTAAATCTGGCCTTTAGAAAGCGCTTTTAAAAGCGCTGCTATAGGGTATGCTACGAAAGCGCTTTTTTATGAAAAAGCGCTGTTATACATGACCATTAGAAAGCGCTTTTAAAAGCGCTTTCGTAGGTTGTTTTATAATAAATTTTAATGTTTTTGATTAAAGTTGTGTTGTGTGTTCGTACTGGCTTTTGTGTTTCCTCTCTTCCAAACCCTTTCGTTCCCGTTCCTGTTCATCTTCTTCGTCCAAAGCGATTTTTCACGGTAGCCACCATCGTCAACTCTCATCGCCGCCCACGAGTCGTCCCTCTCTTCACAAGGTTCGTTGATTATTATTTTCTTCTCATTTACAGTGTATTGATTGTTGTTGTTGTTTGATGATTTTTGAAAGTTTCCTAAAACCTTTTGATGATTTTCTAATGATGTTATTAATATGTTATTTCATTTTGAGTTAATGTTGAATGAATTAAACTTGGTGTTGATTTTGATTGTTCCTAATTTTGTTTTAAAACATGTTGGCTTTGAATTTGTGATGACATTGTGTGATTTGGTTTTGAATGACGAACTCGGTTATGGTATTGTTGTTTATCGTGTGCACATGGAACACTTGTTTGAGATGAGTTTTATTGAGCATTATTAGGATTACATAGTTGTTTCCCGGAATTTGGTTCGGTTGATTTTAGCTTACTTTGAGCTTGATTTTTCATATCATGAACTTGAATTGGATAAGAGCTTGAATTTTTGGTTCCCGTTAGGTGATTATGTTTTAAAAGTTATTGAGCGTTTATTGAATAATCGGGCACGGAATATATTCTTGGAAGCCATAGTGACATACAAAATTCTTGTTTCATTGATTAGCAGGCACAGTTAGTGTTTCTCATTCACACTAGTTGGACGGCAGGTAATTGTGATTCCCGATTAAGGCTCTCTGTCTTTTGATGTTTGTTTAATGTGTTTTGGAAATTAATCGGTTTCTTTAACTTCTTCAGGACCTTCCGATTCAGAGCAACATATCTCACCGGAGAACTCAAACGTGTCAAATCGTCAGAAAACAAGAGAACCGTCAGGTGATTGTTTCTTCTTTTCAATCTATACAAAATATTATTGTATAAAATCTTTTTACCTTGTCAATGAATTAATATAATAAAGTTGCATCTTTTTACCTTCACTGAATTTCTTTGTACATGAGATGTGAGAGAAAAATGATTCTGCAGATTTGATATTATTAGATAGATCAAGAAATTTTTGCAATTTTAGGTTAGGAAAATGGAATACGGTTCAGTTTGGATGGAAAAAGTACAAGGGTTTACGATTCTGAAAGAAAATGAAAACGTGATAGAATTTGGAAAACATAGCCGCGTAAATTGGAAAATGGGTATATAGGAACATGGTGGCTGGTGGAGAACGGTCGTGGAATTTGAGCAAGGTCGGTTCTTATGACCGCCGTAAGACATGAAATGTGACTTGTACCTTCCACCAAAGGGATTCTATATATTTTGCCTTTACATAACCAAAAAATTGACGACGGTTGGCTCTTACGGCCGCAAAAATCGTCGTAGAAATTTCATTTAAGTTATTGATCTGACCTGATCAGAAGGTTTGGACCGTCACGGCTTGCTCCGAGCTGTAGGCTTTTTGAACGAGGAGGGGGGGGTACCTGCAAGGCACTCCGATGCTAAAGTCAGTGGGAGTACGAGCAGATAATAGAGTTGAGGTTAGAATGATGAATACCTGACCCTCTGGAAACAGAGGGTATTTATAGCCCCCAGCGCTGGGCCAAGGTTCCTTCGTTGGGCTGGGCGGATTTGGCCCAATGGAGGAACTGCCAGGTTCTACGTGGGTAGTGGGGACCCGCACGTGGTCCCCTTCCTGGATGTGCTGCGTGAAGTGCGGGCGGACAGAGACGCGGTCTTTCCGGAGTATCGTTGGGGGAACGGTGGACTGAGTCTGCCCTAGCCGGGTAGCTCGGGGCCATGTCGAGCTGGGCAGCACGGTGCTGAGCTCGACGCCAGGACCTCGAGCTGGACGGCGGGTGTCGAGCTGGACGCCAGGACATGAAGCTGACGGCAGGGTGTCGAGCACGACTTCACCGCGTGGGTTGGACATCGGGATGTCGAGGTGGATATCAGTGTGTCGGGTATGGACGTGACCCCCCCTTGCCCAGTGTGGTCCTTAGTGAGTCTCTTTGGACTGGGCCTCAGTAATGCTTTTGGGCCTGTCGGGCCCAGTCCAGAACAGGAGCCCCCCAAGTCGTGGTTCCTTTGCGAGGAGCCATGACTTGAAACCAAGTTGTTCCGTCGTTGAGGTCTCGTGCCCGGGATGGAGGTGTGGGCCCTCGAGGGGCCTCCTCGTGCTGTGCTCGGAGATGTCCTCGGTGGTGGGTGCGTGGAGGATCCGTACCGGGCGCGTCGGTCGAGCGCACGAGGCATCTTTCGGGAGCTGTGCCGCCACCCTAGGGGGGTAGTGCCATCATTGCGTTGGGAGCAGTGCGTCGAGGAGATGGAGTCCGTGGTTGAACGAGGTGACGTTTGGTATTCCACGTCATCACTATAAATAGGATCCTTGGGCCCCATAATACGTTTTCCGTTCTCCGTGCTCTCTCCGTTGCCGCTCTCAACACTTTCTCCAATTGCGACTTCCCGTCTCAGATTCTTCATTTCTTAGCCAAATCCCAAACTTTGATCCAAGTAAGTGACCTACTTTCTTTACTTTTCCGTTTTAGAATGCATGATTCCTGGAAATTGTAGATGTTTTAGGACCGTGCGTGTGGGATTAGCCCGGTAGACTCGTGTTTTGCCCGACATATTCATGTCTAGGACCGGCAAACGCATACTAGTGGCCGACACATTCATAGTTTTAAGTGAAAAACTTCAGAGCTGCCCGGGGTTTTCATGATCCGGGGCGCCTGATTCATGGCGGTGCCCGGTATGTTTATGGTCGTGGCCGTGGGCTTCATAGTGCGGCTCGCCATGTTCATACCTCGGGTCGACATGCTTGAAGGGTGGCCGCGCAGTTGGTTTGAGGAAGAACACTGGGTTCAGGAGAGTCGGGGAGACATCCACTTGTGAAAACGGACTTGTGTAGTAGTGTATGGACGACATGATTATGTCGAGCATAGGACTTCATGCTCAATCTGATTGGTTTCCCGTGCTCTGTAGGTAACCATGGCGGATGAGCCGAGCTCCTCCGGTCGTCGTGATCGCGAAGAACAGAGTGCCGACGAGTCGGCCACCCTTATAGATATCGTGACCGACCCATCGCTGGAATGGGTGGGTGTCGAGCCTCGGGGGACAGCGTCGATATACAGTCGGGATGACCGACATCCATTCACCGCTATTGAAGAGGGTCAGGACCAGCCCGACTTCCAGCAGAATTTCGTGGTCATGCTTCCGTCGACCAATGCAAGAATTTGCTCAATGTATCCGGACTACAGCCTTGCGATGTATGAGATCGCGTTTAAAGACTTAGGGCTGCGGCTGCCGTTCACAGATTTTCAGGCCGGGGTCTTTACGCATTTGGAGCTGGCCCCGTCCCAGCTACACCCAAACTCTCTCGCCTTCATCCGGGCGTTTGAGTTGACGTGTCGCTATTTAAGGATAGGGGCGACCATCCCTCTTTTCTTTCGGGTATTTCACTTGCAGCGTCAGTCCCGAGGAGGGAAGCACAGCTGGGTGTCCCTGAAGCAGTCGAGGAGACTGTTTAAGATGTATATGGACTCCGTGAGGGGGTTCAAGGACAAGTGGTATGTGGTACGCCCTATTACCGACTCTGCTGTAGATTCCCTTTTCGAGGAGGAAGGGCCGGTCAGCGATGACGACGGGGAAGCAATGGTGGCCGACGACGGGAGCCCCGTGTTAGGTCGTAGGGCTAAGTTCCCGGTGTACTGGATGTCCCGACACTACGAGCATGGAACAGGTTATTTCCATACCGCAGTCGGGGATATGTGCACGGAAGATCAGCGGGCGTACGAGGCTCTTTGCCGGTTTGTCGACAGTTTTCATCCCGCCCAATGGGTTACGCGGGAAGGGAATGATATCCTCGACAAGGACGGTTACCCGACGTTCGAGTCTCGCCCGATCGACACTAAGGCGCTGGTGGAATGTCCGACATATAGGCAGGCAGCCCGCCTGTTAGGTTGTTTGCTTGAAATTCTTTATGCGTCATTTATTTATGCAGTCTGCTCGATACTGACTTCTCCTTTACTTCGTGCAGGTTCGATGGCTAGCCGACACGAAAGGCTCCTGAAATTGTCAAACGACCAGAGGCGAGGCAGGAGGGTCGTGAAGCCCCCGCAGATGACGAGGATGGGACCACCCCAAAGCCCGACCGCTCCTCAGCCGGTGAGGGTCGACTCGACGTCGAGCTCGGGGCCCGCGTCAGATCCAGAGGTCGAGGAGATTGATCCCAGTGCTATTTTGACGCAGAGGAAGAGGACCCGCGTGGAAGGCGGTTCGACTGTCGGGGAGGATGCCGGTGCTGTTCAATCTTTTGCCTTCCCCCCTTGCTTCGAAGAGGCGGGCTTTTTCGAGCGATTCCCTCTGACAGTGGTCGCTCATGAAGCTGAGGCCATAAAGAAGATGAGCAAAGAAGAAAGGAAAGCCTATCTGGCCGCCAGCGTGGACGGGCTGGTAAAAATGGCCGAAATGGCTTTGGTGTTGTCTGAGGATGCAGGGGATGCGGCTCGTGTTGAAGAGCTCGAGCAGGAGAAGGCGGCCTTGACTGCGAGCTCGCGAAAGTTGAAGGTCGCTCTGGAACGCTCCGAGGGGATGTTCCGAGAGCAGACCGCGATACTTGATGCCGAGAGGGAGATGCTGACCTTGGAAAAGGAGAAGTCGGGGAGGTTGACTGAGGAGGGGGAGTTGCTCCGGACCGACAGGGATCGCTTGGCTGCTGAAGTCGAACGCCTGGGTAAGCAGGTTGAGGAAATGAATGCTGTCCTGCAACCTGCCGAAGATGAACCCGAGGACCTAGTGATTTTGAAGAGTCGGGCTGAGCTTGTCGCCCATATCCGGCTCCTCGAGGCGGACTGCGTCGGTGCTCTGGAAGACGGGTTCAATTCTGCAGTCGATCAGCTCTCATTGCTAAACCCTGGCCTGGTCACCGAGGGTATCGGTCATACACACCGGGTTGTAGGTGGCGCGATCATTCCTCCGCCCGACTCTCCCAGCGTCGACAATGATGAGAATGTGGAAGTTTGAGTAGGGTAGCGGGCCTGCGTGCCCTTGATATTTGTATTTGTATTCTTTGGGCCTGCGTGCCCGTTCATTGTATGTTTTGAACATCGCCGGCCTTCTTGGTCGGTTTAATATTGCTTTGTTGCCTTCGGGCGTTTATACCTTGTTATTTATTTTGGATTTTTTTGCCCTTGTATGAACTCACATGCTTGTATGAATTTAGCCCAAGTCCCGGGCCCGAGGAGTGCCCGTAGGTGGCTTTGATTTGGCGAGCGAATATGCTCGTCTCCATTAGTGTGCAATCTCGGCCCTATTTTGGTTGGCCGGGGTTGCTTAAGTGTTGCGCTCGAGGGGAGAGATTTTCTTTTGACCCTTGTAGATGTCCCGTTATTCTTGATGGAATGTCGGGCATTTCGGAGCGAGGTTGCTCAGTCGGGCGTGGAGCCCGTAGGGACGTTTCGCCCTTGGCGTGAACTGCCCATCGCGAGCTGGGTGTTCTGCCTTATGGGTACGACGACGGTGGGGCTCGGTACAGCTGTCCACGTCGGGCACTATCGATCGTCCACGTCTACCGCGCGATGCCGTGCCATTTTGGTCGTGTGTCGGGCCTGTACCTTAGCCTTAAACGAATTTGGACGTTTTTCCTCATTGCCCGAGCGTGGTTGCTGCTGGTCGAGGGTCCTAGGTGTTGACAGTTTCTAACTGTAGTACTGCTTCAACTTAGCAGCATTACAGGGTCTTGGTAATGGCTCTCCGTCTAACTGCTCGAGGTAGTATGCCCCGGTACCCGTGGTGCCGTGGACGCGGTAAGGTCCTTCCCAGTTCGCGGCCAACTTCCCTTCGCGGGAGTCTTTCTGGTTCCTGCGTAGTACCAGGCTGCCTATTTCGAACTCGCGCTTGATGACCTTGTCGTTGTGGCGTAGAGCCACTCGTTGTTTTAGGGTGGCCTCGCGCAGGGCAGCCCCCGATCGGATTTCCTCGACTAGGTCGAGTTCGTCTCTTAGTGCTTCGTCATTTAGCTCTTCGTCGAGGGGTTCCTCTGTTCGTCGGGATGGTTCCATGATCTCGACCGGGATGACAGCTTCGGTGCCATAGGTCAGTCGAAATGGTGTTTCCCCAGTCGTTGAGTGTGGTGTGGTGCGGTATGCCCACAGGACGCTGTGGAGCTCCTCGACCCATCCTCTTTTGGCTTCGCCGAGTCGACGTTTGAGCCCTCGGAGGATGATTCTGTTCGCGGCTTCGGCTTGCCCGTTGGTCTGAGGATGTTCGACCGAGGTGAAGTGTTGTTTGGTCCCCAGCTTGGTGATGAAGTCTCGGAATCCGTGGTCGGTGAACTGGGTACCGTTGTCGGTCACCAGTGCCTGCGGAATTCCGAACCTGGCGAGCACGTTTCTTTTGTAGAAACGGAGGATGTTGTGTGAGGTGATTTTTGCGAGTGCCTTGGCCTCGATCCACTTCGTGAAGTAATCCACGGCGACGATTAGAAACTTGTTCTGATAGGTCCCTTGCACGAAGGGCCCGAGGATGTCCATGCCCCACCAGGCGAACGTCCATGGGGACGACAATGTGTTCAGCTCGTGCGGGGGGGCGAGGTGCATATCTCCGTGCTTCTGGCACTTGTCACATTTTTTCACGTGTTCCTTGGCGTCCTGTTGCATCGTCGGCCAGTAGTATCCTGCTCGAAGGGCTTTCCTTGCAAAGGATTTACCGCCCATGTGCTGGGCGTTGATGCCTTCGTGTATCTCCCGCAGTACGTCGGGGATGGAGGACTCGTCAATGCATTTCAGGAGGGGAATGGAGAATCCCCTTCGATACAGTTTATGCTCGAGAACAACATAGGAACATGCTCACCGCTTTATTATGGCAGCGTCGGCCTGGTTCGTCGGAAGTTCTCCCTTTGTTAGGAAATTATAGACCGGGGTCATCCAAGACGTGGCGTCCCCGATGGCGTGGACCTCGACCGTAGTCGAGGGTGGTTCGATGCTCGGACGTGCCAGAGATTCCTGGATGACGGATTTATTCCCGCCTTTCTTCCGTGTGCTCGCGAGTTTGGACAGTATGTCCGCCCTCGTGTTTTGCTCGCGGGGAACGTGAGAGATTTCTGCTCGTACGAACTTTGCCATGTGTTTTTTGACTAAGTTCAAGTACTCAATGAGGTTGTCATTCTTGGCCTAGTAACTTCCCTGTACTTGGGAAGCGACGAGTTGGGAGTCGGTGTAAATTTGAACTTCACGGGCTCCTAGGTCCTCGGCTAGTCTCAGTCCTGCGAGCAGGGCTTCGTATTCTGCCTGGTTATTTGACGTCGGGAAGGAGAGAACCAAGGAGTGCTCGATTACCACACCCTCTTCGTTTTCGAGGAGGATCCCTGCGCCGCTTCCGGACGAGCTGGAGGCTCCGTCGACGAAGATGGTCCATTTGTGTTCCTTTCCCGGGGGAATGTCGTTAGGGGTCATCTCGGCGACAAAGTCGGCCAAGGCTTGTGCTTTCAGGGCTTTCCTGCTCTCGTACTGAATGTCGAATTCAGAGAGTTCCAGGGACCACTTCAGCATTCTGCCCGCCATATCTGGCCGACCCAGGAGTTGCCTCACCGGTTGATCGGTTCGCACGATGATGGTGTGTGCTAGAAAGTAGTGTCTTAGCCTCCTCGCAGCGTTGACGAGGGCCAGAGCAACCTTTTCTATCTGTTGATACCTGCTCTCGGGGCCTTGTAAGGCTTTGCTCGTGAAGTAGACAGGTTTCTGCCCGTCAGGAGTCTCGCGGACAAGAGCTGCACTGATGGCTTCGTTTGATACTGCCAAGTATAGATATAGTGGCTCGTCGTCATCTGGTCGAGACAACACGGGCGGTTGAGACAGGCTCTGCTTCAGATGGCGAAGTGCGTGTTCGCATTCCTCGGTCCATTCGAAGGCTGCTTCCTTTCGAAGGAGTTTGAAAAAGGGTAGGGCGTGCTGAGCGGACTTCGCGACGAAGCGTGATAGTGACGTCAACATGCCGTTCATGATCTGTATCGACTTCTTCGATGTTGGAGTCGGGAGGTCGGCGAATGCTCGACACTTGTCGGGGTTGGCTTCAATCCCTCGTTCTGTTAGATAGAATCCGAGGAATTTTCCTGCCTTAACCCCAAACGTGCACTTCTCGGGGTTGAACCTCATTTTGCATTGTCTTGCTTGGGCGAAGACTGTCTTGAGGTGAGCTGCGTGATCGGTATCTGCTCGAGATTTGATGATCATGTCGTCCATATATACCTCGAGCATGTCGCCGATCTGTTTGTTGAACACTTTGTTCATCATGCGTTGGTACGTCGCGCCGGCGTTCTTGAGTCCGAAGGGCATTACGTTGTAGTAATAGTTGCCCGAGCTGGTCATGAACGCCGTGCAGCATTTGTCGCCCAGGGCCATTGGGATTTGATTGTATCCTGAGTAGGCGTCCATGAACGACAAAGTCTTGTAGCCGGCCGAATTGTCGACCAGCATGTCAATGTTAGGCAGAGGAAAAGCATCCTTCGGGCAAGCCCGGTTGAGGTCGGTATAATCAACACACATTCTCCATTTTCCATTATTCTTTTTGACAAGTACAACATTTGACAGCCAGGTGGAGTACCGGGCTTCAGAAATAAAATTTGCCTCTAAGAGGTCTTTTACAGCTTTTTCAGCAGCCTCCGTTTTTTCTGGAGACTGCCTACGCCTACGTTGTACTACTGCCTTGGCGGCTGGATCAATGGCGAGGTGATGGCAGGCGACCTCAGGGTCGAGTCCGGGCATCTCTGCAGCGCTCCAGGCGAAGAGATCAGCATTCTCGCGCAGACAGGCCTTGATTTGCTTCCTGGCCAAGTCGGGGAGGTCCTTGCCAATCTTCACTCCCTTGGTCGGGTCTGCTCCGAGGGGAACGAGTTCAAAATCGCCGTCCGGGATAGGTCGGAGGGGGATTTGCTCGCTGCTGGCCGGCTCGTCTTGGTCGAAGCGGGCGTCGAGGGCTATGGAGTCGACCTTTGGTGGAGCCTTCTGAACTTCTACCTCGGGAGATGATCTGTCGGGCTCTTGCTTTGTCTTCTTGATGGGCCTTGTGCTGGTACCCACGTCGACTGTGTCCCGTCCCCTTGAAGCGGCGTTGAAGCACCTGCGGGCAGCAGCGAGGTCGCCCTGGATGGTGGCTACCCTTGCCCTTTTGGTATAGAACTTCATCTTTAGATGGACAGTTGAGGGAACCGCTGTCAGCTCCGCCAATGTCGGCCTCCCCAAGATGCAATTGTATAGGGACGGGCAGTCAATGACGAGGAAGCGGACCTTCACCTGTCTTGTAGCAGTTCCTTCCCCGAACGTCACGAGGAGCTCGACATATCCCCAAGGTTTGGAAGTCGAGCCGTTGAAGCCTTGAAGGTCTGAACCTATATACGGAGACAGATGTGAGTCGTCCAGTTGTAAGGTCCGGAACAGCTGGGTGTACATCACGTCGACGGAACTCCCTTCGTCGACCAGGATGCGATGTACGTCAAAATTGGCCATCTTTGCCCTTATCAGCAAGGGGATGACTGCGTTCGGTGCTCCGCCGGGGAGCTCTTCCAAGTAGAAGGTGATAGGCTCTGATCTGCCCCTCACCATTTCGAAAGTCACAGTTTGTGGAGGAGCTTTGTCGACCAGTTCGTCCAACTTCCTCTTGGCCGAGTTGATGGTGAGGTCGTTGAACCCGCCCCCGTTGATGACCATGGCGGAGGGGAAGTATTCCCACCTGCTGTGTGTCGTCAGGGGCTCCTGCAGGAGCTCGGGAAGTTCGAAATCCTCGGGCCTGGTTACCGAGAAGGCGGTCTGGATTGGCACCGACTCGTCAGATGGTCGGGCATCTTCTTCGGGCTCCTTTGCCTCGCGGGCGTCCCGACGGGGAGCGTCGTTTCGCCTGTACTGTGCAAGCCTCCCTCCTTTGATGAGGGTTTCGATGGCGTCCTTCAGGTGGACGCAGTCCTCTGTCAAGTGACCATGACTCCTATGGTACTGACAGTACTTGTTTTTGTCTACTCCTGGCTTGGCAGGAGCTGGTCGGGGACGCTTGACGCCACCGTCTTTAAAATCTGTGCTAGCACACTCCGCCAAAATACGCTCGCGGGAAGCCGTGAGCGGAGTGTACTCAGTGAACCGGCCCGAGGGGCCCCTTTGTTCCCGGACCTCCCGGGGTCGATCTTCCTTCCTCTTCTCTCCGGTCCGTCGGGGAGGAGGGTCTTGTCTCGAGCTGCTGCCATGATTGCGAGCCCTGGAGTCTCGTGCCCTGTTGGCAGCTTCTCTCTCCTCGTAGTCCATGTATGCTCGGGCTTTGTCGAGGAGAGCATCAAAAGTTGCAGGTGGCTCAATGCCCACAGCTTTCCTGAATTCTGTGCCGGGGAGGAGGCCCCTCTCCAGCAAGTACCTTTTCATATGGTCCGCGCAGGGGACCTGGATTGCTTCCCGATTGAAGCGGTTGATGAATTCCCTCAAGGTCTCATCATGTCTTTGAATGATGGCCTCGAGGGCTGCCTCAGTCTTCGGATGGCGACGGGAAGCCGTGAAGGAACTGATGAACTGGTTCTTCAGGTTCCGCCACGAGGTTATGGAGCCCGGGGCGAGTCCTTTGTACCAGTCCATGGCCGCCTTCCTGAGAGTTGTTGGGAAGAGACGGCACTTGATGGGCCCCCCGACGTTGTGATAGTGGAGCATGGCTTCGAACCCGTCAATGTGGTCGACTGGGTCTGCTACTCCATCATACTCCTTCAGATGTGGGGGCTTTTCCATGCCCGGGGGAATAGGTGCGTCCATGATGGCCTGCGACAGGGGACCGCGGGGGTCGTCCTCGTCGCTCCTTTCTGGAGAAAGAGAAGGGGTCCTGTAGTTATGCCGGGCACGATGGTCGTGCTGAGGTTCCCTCGAGCGTGATGCTCGGTGGTTGAAGGTCACACGCCCGTCTCTGTTGTGTCTCCTGTCGTGCCTTGATGGGTCGCGACTGGGCTCTTCGGTAGGGATGACGGGCTGTCTTTCATATTGGGGCCGCCTCTGCCTTGGTGGGGGGAGACGGGCTCCTAGAGTTCTCCCTGTAATGTCTCCGCGGGGGAGTAGGGTGTCGAACTTCTTCTACCCGGGGAGGTGGAGATGGTGGCCTTTGATGCCTCCTCGGGGGTCGTCGATCATGCTCAAGTGCCCTTAGTCTTTCTCCTTGGGCGAATAGGAGATAATTTGTCTGGTTGATGGCCGCGAACAGTGCCTGAGTCGTGGCATCTGCCCCGGCAGGGACTTGGACTTCATAGAACCGGGCAGCTTGGCGATAGGCGAGAGCCTCCGGGTCGTCTTCGAGTCTTGGAGGAGTCGTCGAGGATGACGCAGTGTTCCCGTCCCTGCGGGTGGAAGGTCCAGGGGCGGTTGTCACGGGGATGGCATTGTGGCCGGCATCACTGGGATTGTCCAGGTGCCCATTCTTGTCCGCGGGACCGTTGTTGGTGTCGGTGACGCGGGTGTGCTGTTCTTCACGAGCTGGATCAGCCATGACAGGTAATTGGATTGAGCTTTGGTCTTTGGAATTGTTCGTTAGACGGGGAAGCTGTTTCCCACAGACGGCGCCACTGATCTGACCTGATCAGAAGGTTTGGACCGTCACGGCTTGCTCCGAGCTGTAGGCTTTTTGAACGAGGAGGGGGGGGTACCTGCAAGGCACTCCGATGCTAAAGTCAGTGGGAGTACGAGCAGATAATAGAGTTGAGGTTAGAATGATGAATACCTGACCCTCTGGAAACAGAGGGTATTTATAGCCCCCAGCGCTGGGCCAAGGTTCCTTCGTTGGGCTGGGCGGATTTGGCCCAATGGAGGAACTGCCAGGTTCTACGTGGGTAGTGGGGACCCGCACGTGGTCCCCTTCCTGGATGTGCTACGTGAAGTGCGGGCGGACAGAGACGCGGTCTTTCCGGAGTATCGTTGGGGGAACGGTGGACTGAGTCTGCCCTAGCCGGGTAGCTCGGGGCCATGTCGAGCTGGGCAGCACGGTGCTGAGCTCGACGCCAGGACCTCGAGCTGGACGGCGGGTGTCGAGCTGGACGCCAGGACATGAAGCTGACGGCAGGGTGTCGAGCACGACTTCACCGCGTGGGTTGGACATCGGGATGTCGAGGTGGATATCAGTGTGTCGGGCATGGACGTGACCCCCCCTTGCCCAGTGTGGTCCTTAGTGAGTCTCTTTGGACTGGGCCTCAGTAATGCTTTTGGGCCTGTCGGGCCCAGTCCAGAACAGTTATTATCTCAATTTCATTGAAATTAAGGGAAGGTGTGCCCTTAGATCGATAGGAGAACTCCTTAAACAAATTTATCTCTCCTTCTCTTTCACTCATTTTTATTGTAAATTGTGAATTCATTGATTGTGCAATCAACATATTGAGATAATTTTCTTATCAATAATATTTTAAACAATTTTTTGTTGAGTTGATTGTAATCTATAAAATTGCAATTGATTTTTCATATCAACAAAACCAAAGAAAAATCTGATTAAAATTGATTTCACACCATGTGTTCGACAAATTGATTAAGTTAAGTTTTTGTTTAGCTCAGATTGACTCAGAAACCGTAAACCATGGATAAGACATGGATGTATTCCAATCGATTGTCGAAAGAGTACGAGAACGGGGTATCAGAATTCGTTAAGTTTGCTGTTGCGCATGCCGAAGACCCCGGTCGAATGACATGTCCTTGTTTGTGTTGCTGTTATGGGAATCGGGTTGACGCGGTTCAGTTGGCATCGCATCTAATACGGTATGGAATTGATAGAAGTTATACATGTTGGAATATGCATGGTGAGAAAAGTGATGGGAATGATGAATCGGGGGATAATAGGACCTATGCTTCAAACGACAATGGCACAGATACATACGATTATGATCGAGTTGAAGAGATTGCAGAAGCGCTTGAAGAAGATCTTAATGATTGTCCCAAAATGTTCGAGAGGTTGGTAAGCGATGCAGAGAAACCGTTGTATAATGGTTGTACAAAATTCACAAGATTGTCTGCGGTATTAAAGTTGTACAACTTAAAGGCGGGCAATGGATGGTCGGATAAAAGTTTCACAGAGTTATTAGCCCTTATGAAAGATATGCTACCAGAGGATAATGTTCTCCCCAATCGAACGTATGAGGCCAAAAAGATGTTGTACTCTATTGGCATGAGCTATGACAAGATACATGCCTGTCCAAAAGATTGCGTTTTGTTTCGAAACGAGTATGCATCGTTAAATGAGTGTCCTAAATGCGGTGCCCCTCGATATAAGAAAAAGTTGTCTCCGGCAAAAGTCTTATGGTATTTTCCTATAATTCCGAGATTTAGACGAATGTATCGTAGTGAAACCGATTCAAGACATTTAACTTGGCATGCAGATGAAAGAATTGTTGATGGAAAGTTTCGACATCCGGCAGATTCACCACAGTGGATGAAAATTGATAATGATTATCCTGAATTTGGAAAAGACGCAAGAAACCTTCGCTTGGCATTGTCTACTGATGGAATGAACCCACACGGTATTCAAAGTATCTCGCATAGCACATGGCCTGTAATTCTTATGATTTATAACCTACCTCCGTGGCTATGTATGAAGCGTAAGTACATGATGTTATCTATGTTAATTTCTGGGCCTAAACAACCAGGAAATGACATAGACGTATATTTGGAACCTTTAATCGAAGATTTGAAGATTTTGTGGGAGAACGATGTGGAGGTTTATGATGGGTATAGGAAAGAAAGTTTCAACTTGAGGGCGATGTTGTTTGGAACAATTAACGATTTTCCAGCCTACGGAAATCTATCCGGGTATAGCATTAAAGGTGAAAAAGCGTGTCCTATCTGTGAAGATGGAACCGATACGATGCGATTGAAACTTTGTCAGAAGAATGTCTTTCTCGGTCATCGTAGATTCTTAAATTCTAAACATCAATATCGTGGATGGAGAAAAGCGTTCAACGGAGATACCGAACAACGTAGAGCTCCGCCTGGATTGACAGGTGATCAATTATTTGAAAAGGTGAAAGATGTGAGTATTCAGTTTGGCAAGCCTTTTGCACATAAAGTTGTTACAGGTGGGTGGAAGAAGAGGTCGATTTTTTTTGAATTGCCATATTGGAAATCTTTGTACGTAAGACATTTTCTTGATGTTATGCATATTGAAAAAAATGTATTTGACAGTGTTATTGGTACGTTACTCAATATAAAAGGGAAGTCTAAGGATGGTCTTAAAGCAAGGGAGGACATGGTAGAGATGGGAATAAGAACTGAATTGGGACCCGTGAAAAAAGGAACACGAACATATCTACCACCTGCTGTTTACACTCTATCCAGAAAGGAGAAAAAAATATTGTGTAAGTTCCTAAGTGAGGTTAAAGTTCCAGAAGGCTACTCATCAGATATTAGAAGACTTGTGTCTATGCAAGACCTCAAGTTAAAGAGTTTAAAGACGCGCGCATGATTGCCATGTTATAATGGAACATTTTCTACCGATAGGTATACGTTCTATTCTTCCAGAAAAAGTAAGAAGCGCAATAACTAAACTGTGTTTTTTCTTCAAGTCAATTTGCAGCAAGGTGATCGATCCTGAGATCTTACCAACATTGCAAAAAGAAATAGTTGTTACTTTGTGTGATCTTGAAATGTATTTCCCTCCCTCGTTTTTTGACATAATGGTTCATCTTGTCGTTCATCTTGTCAAAGAGACACAACTGTGCGGACCAACTTATATGAGATGGATGTACCCTACTGAACTTTATATGAAAATATTAAAAGGGTATGTGAAAAACCGAAGTCGACCAGAGGGTTGTATTGCTGAACGATATATTGTTGAAGAAGCAATTGAGTTTTGTACTGAATATCTGTCAAATGTTCAATCAATTGGACTCCCCAAATCTCACATTGTTGAAAAAAAAGAAGGTAAGAAGCTAATTGGAAATAAAGTTGTGACAGTATCAATGGTCGAACGGGATCAAGTGCATTTGTATGTTCTGCATAATGAGCTTGAAGTTGAGTCGTATGTTGAAATTCACAAGGGTGTTCTTCGAGGTTTAAATCCGAATAGAAATGAGAATTGGATTGTACGAGAGCACAATCGAAGTTTCATACCATGGTTTAAGGAACATATTTATTCAAAGTATCGTTCAGATCATGCTTCAGTAACAGAAAGATTGAGATGTTTAGCATACGGTCCAAGTTTAATTGTGTTTTCTTATAGCACATATGCAATTAATGGATACACATTTTATACCAAAGAACAGGATGACAAAAGTACTATACAAAATAGTGGTGTCACCTTGATCGCTGAAGCAATGCATATATCAAGTGTGAAGGACTTAAACCCAAAATTTGCAAACCTGTCATATTTTGGGGTTATCGAGCGCATTTGGATGTTTGATTACGAGAAGTTTCAGATTCCTATATTTGGTTGCAAGTGGGTTGAAAATAATAATGGCATACGGATGGATAAGTCAGGTTTTTTGCAAGTGGGTCTTAATAGGGTGGGGTACAAAGATGAGCCTTTCATTCTAGCCTCTCAAGCTAAACAAGTGTTCTATGTCAATGATCCGACAAGTACGAAATGGTCTATAGTGCTACTATCTAACAAAGTAATTGATGAAAGCATTGGAGATCAAAGTGATATTGGTGTTGACATTGAATCTTTAACCATAACTGATCAAAATGATAATGAATCATGTATTAGAAACGATCATAATGAGGGTATTTGGATCAATCCAACTGTCCGCATTGTTAAGAGACGAGTAGAACACATTCCTACCAAGAAAAGAAAGAGACCTTAGTGAAAAGGGTAATAGTATATATAACTTGCCATTTCATTTTTATATTTGTCATTTCATTTTAATTTGCCATTTCATTTTTATTTGTCATTTCATTTTTATATTTGTCATTTCATTTTTATTTGCTATTTCATTTATATTTGTCATTTCATTTTAATTTGCCATTTCATTTTTATTTGTCATTTCTTTTTTATATTTGTCATTTCTTTTTAATTTGCCATTTTATTTTTATTTGTCATTTCATTTTTATATTTGTCATTTCATTTTTATTTGCTATTTCATTTATATTTGTCATTTCATTTTAATTTGCCATTTCATTTTTATTTGTCATTTCATTTTTATATTTGTCATTTCATTTTTATTTGCTATTTCATTTATATTTGTCATTTCATTTTAATTTGTCATTTCATTTTTATTTGTCATTTCTTTTTTATATTTGTCATTTCATTTTTATTTGAGATTTCATGTTTATTTTTTTTCATTATTACAGGTCAAATGGCTAGTAATCAAGATAATGCAAATGCTCCTAAAAATGCTCCTGAAAATACTCAAGAAAATACTTCAGAAAAAGATATTACACGAGGTATTACTATTATGAGGGGAATCATACGTGATAGAGATAGAGGAGTAACCTATAATGTAGAATGGAATGATAATGACCAATTAATTGGGTCTAATGCTGCAAAGTTGACAAGCTACATTGGTACGCTTGTTCGTATACACATTCCGATCACCACTCCTAGATGGAAAAGAGGAGAGTTGGATGAGGCTAAGGAGAAAGTTTGGACTGAGATAAAGGTACATATATGGTTTTTGTTTTTTGCTTTATCTTGACGATAATATGTGTTTAAATTTCTTTTACTAACACACTTTATGCGTATGTTTTTTTGTAGAGGTCTTTTAACATTGAAGATACCCGTAAAAAGTATATAATGGGTTTGGCTGGAAAAAGACACAGAGGGTGGAGAACATTTTTAACCAACAAGTATCTTAAAGATGATGAAGGAAATTTTCTTGAAGAGGATCCGGAACGTCCAAAGAAGTATGAGAACTTCATTACACCTGAAGAATGGGTTGGTTTTGTAGGCCAAAGAAGAGATGAGAATTTCAAGAAAGTGAGTGCTATAAATCGCGAGAGAGCGTCAAAACCCGCATATCCATACAAAAAAGGGCGTTTGGGATATGCTCGCTTAGAGGAAAAAATTGTAAGTAAATATAAACTCTATGATCTTATTAATTCTCTCAATGTGTTATATAGTTGATGATCTTAAGACCTCCGTCATTGTGTAGTTAGAAGAGACGAAAAGTGACGCAACATCATTACCGGCACATTTGTTGTGGAAGGAAGCCCGTGTGGGCAAGGATCAAGCTGTTAATCCCGATATTCAACATGTGTATGATGAATGTGTAAGTATAAGATTGTGTCTTTAGTTAAATCAATTAATGTTTATTAATATTTAAGTAATTTTTATCTCCACTAATAATTTTTTATATGTAATTGAATTACAGGAGACCTTGTCCCAATCGGTATCCCCAGGTGAGGATCCTCACGATACCAGGAGCGTACTTAGTCGAGCACTAAATATTGCTGAGTATCCGGGTCGGGTGAGGGGTAAAGGTCATGGTGTGACTCCAACCTCTTTGTATAAGCATCCAAGGAGAATAAATCCTAGCAATGCAGAAGTGATGCAAACATTGAAGGATTTACAAGCTCAAGTTCGTGAATTGCAGAAGGATAAAGAGAGATATATGGCGAAAAAGAGTAGTTCACACTTGAAAGAAACTAGTGACAAAGCTAGTATCAACTTTCAGCATAAATTTCCCGAGGTAATTTTCAATATATATCCGTTATTACTATAGAATATTTTTAGTCACTTCTAACGGTTATTATTGGTTTAGGGCATTTCATCTTGCCAGCTCTACCTATCGTCACCGACTTATCGACTAGTTGGCAAGGGAAAAGTCCATAACAGTTCGGGAGATTTACTTCATAATAGACCGCTTCCGGATGGTCACATGAAAGTATCGGTTGACATTGATTTAGATATGGATGCATTGCTGCCGGTACCTGACATTGTTGCTGAGACCACATTGCTGCGAGATGCAATTGGATCTTTTGTTGCATGGCCATCCGACCTCATTTTCATAGATGATCAGGTATGTTGAAAACAATTATGAATCTTTAAGTCTTCAACTGTCAGTTCTGACCTCAGTTATTTCCACGGTAATTATAGACTCCTACAACACCCGCATCTAAGGGTAAAGGGATTTTGCGGCACGACGAGTCTGACGTATCACCAAAAGAGGTACGTTTAAAGTGTTAATTATATGATCCGAATAAAAAAACTGCATAATTTTATAATTTAACCGAGTTTATATGATTTTTAGGTACCTTTTCATGGGTCACAACAAGTGAGCCAGAAAATCGTTGGCGTACCACCCAAGAAAAGGGTGCCCACTAGATTTTTCCCTCGATATCGGCAGTGTCTGGAAACAATAGTGGGAACAACAAATTTGATGGATGGTGGTATTTGTCAAATTGATATGGATCAAGGTATTTTTGGTTTTCCTTGCACAGAAATAATTGGACATGAGGACGTGGAACAGATTTTCCGTCATAAAGAATTGGGCGTCAGTATTATGCACGCATACATCCGGTAACCCCATCTTTATATTATGTAATTAGCTGAAATCTTTTTTAAACATTTTCAATGAATATACTCTAATATTAATTATGTTTCTATTTAAGGCTGTTATATGACAAATTGATGCGCGGGAATCAATTGTCAAACAGATTCCATTTTGTGTCTTCCTCCCGTGTCAGCGGGGCGACAATTGGTAGGGAACCGGATTCAGTAAGAGAGCACTTAGTCGAAAGATTCATGGCAACTGGCAGTACAGAAAGCTTATATCTTTGGGCGTATAATACTATTCCTACAGGGTTAGATTTTCATTCTAAATTCATTTTAATATTTTTAATTTTTGCGTAGAAAAATTTCTTCTAAACTGTTGTTTTAATTTATAGATGTCACTGGTTGTTGGTTGCTATCGATCCTATAAAAGAAGTGGTCTATTATCTGAATTCAGTTGACGGTGATTGGATAAATTATCCGGATATGAAGTTAATGATTGATACGTAAGTAAGATTATTCTAAATATTTATGTGTATTTATGTATTTAATTATTTCTGTGACATTGTTCTAAATATATTTTTTTAATTTTGTTAGAGCGATACAAGTATTCCGGTGTCAAAGAGAAGCTCGGGTACGACGGTCTAAATCAAACAACATTAATTGGATCAAAGTGCAGGTATATTAATTTCCACTATTTTGATTATAATATTTACGCTATTTGATAAAACAATACAATTATATATTCTTATTTGTTTTTCTATGTAGTGTCCTCAACAACAAAACGGTATAGATTGCGGATACTTCGTTATGCGGTTTATCAAAGAAATCATTTAACTGAATCAAATAGAGATTCCAGTCACGGTATGAATTTATAACTTAGAATTTGTTTTATTATTTCTCGGATATTTCATATAATTTTTTACTTTTAACTAAATCATGCATATTATGTTTTCTTATGTAGTACTTCGATGAGTACAAATGTCCATATTACACGAAACTTCAGTTGGAAGAAACCAAAGAAGAGTTGTGTCAATATTTTATTGAGCAGAGAATAATATAAGGACTGGTTTAGTTGTTGTTAGAGTTGATTTTGTAATACTGACTTTGAGTTAGAATACAGATAACAATGGTTTATATATAATTTGAGATACAAACATAATTTATGATTGATTTTGAGCAATGATAGTTTCTTGTTTATGGTTTCTTGTGTTATACTTGTGTACTAAAGTAGTTGATAGAGTAAAATGAATTTAGTGAAAAGTATTGAGTATTGGTTTTGTTATATTGAGTATTGGTTTTGACTCAGAAACCGTAAACCATGGATAAGACACGGTTGTATTCCAATCGATTGTCGAAAGAGTACGAGAACGGGGTATCGGAATTACAATGCATTACCGCTATTTATGAATTACAGGTTATGGCAAACAATGCAGGTATATGAATGATATAAATAATACCTCTAAAAAAAACACCCTATGAAAGCGCTTTTTGGAGAAAAGCGCTTTCATAGGTAGACCTATGACAGCGCTTTTTCAAGAAAAAGCGCTGCTAGAAGACAACCTATGGAAGCTTTTTTCCAAAAAAAGCGCCACCAATGAAAGCGCTTTTTCATAAAAAAGCGTTGTCATAGGTCTACCTATGAAAGCGCTTTATGTGAAAAAGCGCTGTCATAGGTCTACCTAAGAGAGCGCTTTTTGGAAAAAGCGCTGCCATAAGGGTACTTAAGAGAGCGCTTTTAGAAAAAGCGCTGTCATAAGTAGACCTATGAGAGCGCTTTTTATTAAACAAAAAGCGCTGCTAAAACCTTTAGCAGCGCCACCTTAGAAAGCGCTTTTAAAGGCCAAAAAAAGCGCTTTCGTAGGTCTTTTTTGGCATAGTGAGAACAAGATATATAGTGGTGTATGCATATAGTTTCAAGTGCTTCATGATGTTTCATTATCAATTTTTTATATTCATAATGATTTTATAATGGAAGTTTTTATGTTTTCACGCAGATCACTAATGGTAGTCTTGAGCATTAATACTCATTAAATAGATGACAAATATTTGTTTAAGGACAATGAACATCCTCAATAAATAAGCTTAATTATTCCGTCGGTTATGGAAAAAAATGAGGTAAAAATTATTTACCTCTCAGTTTAAGTTGAAAATCGAGGTGAATAACCTTTTTCTTTTTAAAGAAAAAATATTACATTATTTATACACAATATTAAAATACATTGATTACAACAAATCCAGATTCATAATTATTCATGGAGAACAACAAATCTTTATTGTATTTCAGGTTTTGTTACATAACTTGTATGCATCTAATTTCTAATAAGTTATTAAAATGTTGATATCCCTTCTTTGTTTAACTTGAAGCAAGAGTGATTTTCTGCACTTGCAATCCATCATAGCGAATTTTTCCAACCTTCTTTAAGTTTCAAAATTTTATTATCTTGAGCAAATGTTTTTCCAAGAAATGCTTTCACAGAAAAGAGAACAAGATATATAGCGGTGAATGTAGATAGTTTGTTGTGGATTGATATCTTAGAAATATTTTGAAGGTTGTTCCTTTATGAATGTAGGATAGAGATTTATTGTTGTAGCTGTGTAACATAACCCCTCGGTTTTGTTAAAAAATCGAGGGAAAAGTATTTTCTTTTTTAAATATAAAAATAAAATAAAATAAGTAAATCCCTCGATTTTTGTAATAATTTTCAAGCAAAAAATGGTAAATGATAAAGAATTGAAAGTAAACGCCATGTTTTTATTTTATTTTATTTACCAATCACCATTTTTTGGTGCAATTTACAGCATATTTAGGAATAAATTTATCAATGTTGTCAATCGAGAAAAACAATGTTGTTTTCTTTGATTGACCGCATAGGAAGGTTATTCCAAAATTACAACATCAACATCAACACCATTATGTGAGATAGATTGGAAGGGCAGAAAAAATGTTTTGTTCAAAATAGAAGAATATTAAAGTTTTTTTTTTGTATTGCAATTCATCCCAAATAATATTGTGTACGAGTTTGGGACGCTACATATAAGTTAGAATTAAGGTAACGTCTATTTAATGAGTACTTTTATAGTAAAATCTGATTATTTTATCCCTCAGTTATTACGGAAACCGAAGGAATAGATCAATTAGATTACAAATAAAAAATAAAATAAAAAGAAACATTTCACTTATAAAGAAAAAAACATAAACTGCATTAGCTGGGATTCAAAGCATGTCTTGAATTGTTTTTTCATCGGTTATATTAAAAACTGAGGGAACATGTGGATTTTTTAAGACAAATAAAGTATGGTGCACATTGGCATTATACCTCGGTTTTTTGTTGAGTGAGGTGAAAATTTGTCGTGAAATGTATTATTTGCAGTAGTGTTAAACAACAACAAGACTAAACCTCTAGGATTTTGGGTCTAAACAATAACAACGTCAATATACGTGAAACATGCATTTGTTTAAACAACGACAACAAGATTAAATCTATAGCATTTAAGGTCTAAAAAATAACAAAAAAAATCAATAAATCAATAAATCAATAACATAAATATGTTTAAACAACAACAACAAGATTAAATCTCTAAGGTTCCGGGTCTTAACAACAACAAGATGAGTAGTGATGTTTGACGTATCATATGAGGTGAAAGAAAATATTCAAGAAGATGCTACTTTTAATGAAATAAAAACATAATCTAAAGTTACTAGGATACAAAGTATGTGTACTAAATTAGTTTATCCCTCAATTTTAAAAAAAAATTGATGTAATAGATTGTATATTTTTTTAAGAAAAACATACATGACACGTTCAAGAATTATATTTTGATTTTTTTTATATACGTGATGAAATCATTGTCATAAAAAATAATTTTTCTAGTAGTAATCTCAACTTTCTTAAAGACATATGTGTTTAAAGTAGAAATCCATAACAACCTTTGTAATTTTCTTAGTGGAATGGTAGAAAATCAACATTAGGTTTGTCATATGATAGTCCTCATGACCCTAAGTCCTACAAAAATTTACTCAGACATATTTGAAACAAAAACATACATAGCATTGGTTAAGGCATACACATGATAAGAAATAAAAATAGAATAAGAACTTGTATTGTAGTGAAAATAATTGTATCAAATTCTTTGGAGAGACTTCACAGAACAACAACAAACATAAACTTTGCAGAAAAAATGCAAAATAATCTAAAATTCTTTGGAAACAGAAATTATCTAAAGACTTGGTGATTTCTTATGAGTTACAAGCCAAAGATCACACTAATTTTTACTAAATCAATTGCAACTACAATCCTATACTTTTATTGAACCATCATACCTTCTGAATCTCAGTCCAACTAATCTAAACTAAATTTTAAAATACTAAGAAAAAATTTATTTTTTAAATTTATTGAATATTTAATATATATATATATATATATATATATATATATATATATATATATATATATATATATATATATATGGAGGGATACTGTTTGCAGTTTGTTCAACTAACCTAACTAACTGTAACTGAAAAATAACTGAATCAGTTAACATGCCTAACTACTTAATAAATCTAACTAACATAACTTAAGTCTATGCAATGCATATAAATTTTCTCACACTTCCTTTTCTTCAACATATTCTACACTCAAAATCTTTCTAATCCCTTTCCCTAGTTAACAATGTCACAAGCAAGCCTTCTCCTCCAAAAGCAATTCAAAGTTAACACCAAAACCCTAAGCTTGACAATCTTTTCACATTATTTCATTCATTTTCATCAAATCTCTTTTCTAGGGTTTATGTTCTTGGTTTAACCAATGCGTATTATTCACAGATCTTTGTAAAGCTCCTTTAGATGGCTTCTCAGCAGGTTTTGATGAGAGCAATGTGTTTGAATGGAATGTCACCATCATTGGTCCTCCTTATTCTCTCTAGTAAGTTCTTTAATACTTCTTCAACTACTAGTATTTCATAATTAGGTATTAATTGTAATTAAATTTTGATTATGTTGTTATAGTGATGGAGGTTTTTTCAATGCAATCATGACTTTTCCTCCTGATTATCCTAATGGTGATTATTTTACATGCATAATAAATTCAATATAATGTAAAAAAATATTTGATGTTGTTAACTTGTTAATATTGATCTCATTTCAAATTTCTTTCTTTACATAACTATAGTTTACTCTGATGGAACTGTCTGCATTTCAATTCTTCACCCTCCTGGTGATGATCCAGTTGGTTATGAAGATTCCGGGGAGCGCTGGTTGCCTATTCATACGGTATCTGTTACGTTGTCTTTCGCATCTTCTATAGTTAACAATGTGATTACTAATATCCAATTATGATGTGCAGGTTGAAAGAATAGTTCAAGGCGTGACTAAATAGAGTTTTAAAAAATATTTGTCCCCGTTAACTAAACCATATCATTTTGATTGTATACCAAATTCGTTATCCCTTTTAGTTAGGTACAATTGCCATGATTATATATATATATATATATATATATGGTCTGCTTTGTTTAACTTAAAGTTTAGTGTAACTTCCTGATATGAAAACGAAAATTGATAGAATTCTGTATTATTCTCAAACATTGCATTATAAGCTCATCCATGGTTACAAGTATGAGAATGGCAATATAGTTTATCCATGCTTGCAAGCATGATAATGGAAATGTAGCATCAGAGGAAGAAACAGCAAAAAAAACTTAAGCCTGCTGCTAGAACTGCTGTTGTTGTTTAGAGGCTTATGCCTGAAGCTTTTTGGGTTTTATATAGACATTTCAAAATGAACATATGTCATGGAGTGTGGATATGGTCGGAAATTAGTCGAGTTGAATCGAACTTGCCTCAGTTCGATTTAACTTATTAAGAATCCGTTCAGTTCAAATATTAGTTCGAGTTTGTTACAAACTTTTTTTCAATTCAAATTCGACTCGTTAGGTACAACTCACTTATTTCACGAATTTAAAAGTCATTTTTTAAAGTCTATTTTTTTTTTATATATTTGATATTTTAAATTAATATTTTTTAAATAAAAAATATAAATTATAAAATTAGAATTTATATAATGTCGATTTTATTTAAATAATTATTTTTAGAAATATTTTACTCATTTCAAAATATAAATTATCAATTAAAAGAGTTGGTTTAAAAGAAAATATAAGGTTAAGATATGGAGCAAATATGTAAACTTACTCTTAAAGATAATATAATTCATCTCATATATAATCGAATTGACTTATGACCCTAACGAATTGAACTATATATAGTTCAAGTTCAACTCATTTAATTAACAAACTTAGTTTTTAGCTCATATTCAATTCATTTTCATGAGTCTAGTTCAACGATTTAATTGTCGAATCGAATTCTAAATTATTTTTCGAGTTGACTCAGTTCATTGTCAGTCCTAAATATGGATGACAAAAGGTTTTGTTCTTTATTTTATGAAGATTGTTATTTAAACACTCAATATTTAATACCGTATTTAATATTGTATATCAATGTTCCCAACTCTCTTATTTTTCCTTTCATACATTTACACGAATTTTAATAATACACTATTATACTTAAAAATTACATTTAACATATTTTTCATACCTAACTTTTAGTGTCAAAATATCATTTCTCTTAAAATTTTATATACTATAATTATAACTAGTTAAAAACGGTGCGAGCTTGAAATCTATCACAAATTAAAAAATCCTTTTAATGCTTGATAGAGGAGAAACAATAGTTTTAAATGGCCACAATTTCATGAAAAAATCTTAAATAAGCACAAATATAATAATAAGTGGTTTTATGAACAATTAATTATAACTTTTTTTATTAAAATTAAAAATTAAAAATAAAATTTCATTTCTTTTTTATTATCAAAACTATTTTATGATTCTAATTAATAAATAAATAAATTTTAAATAAATATAAATATAATTTCATTTTAATATCACTCTATGGATGCATCACCACTCTATGATTAACAAACTCAGACATTTTATTTATTTTGAGATAAACCTAATATAAAATGAGTTAGGTGTGGCAAAATATATCGTCTATTTTGTTCCCCCCACTCCGTCTTAAGTCTGTCAAAAAATTATGGATCGGACAAGTGAAAATAGACACAAAAATCTAACTCGTCTTGTCAAGGTGGCGGGCAGCAGGTTTGTCTGCCTATTTTTTAGTTTTTAATAGATTAATAAGTTTATTTTTATATTTTAATTAGATTTTTCACTTGTTTTTTATAAAAAAAAATTTACAAAGTATTTTTTTTAACAAATTTTACTTAAAAAATATTGCATATGTTTGTTGAAATATTAAATTAGATTTGTTAAAACATTAGATTAAATTAGATTTAATATTTAAATATAATCCAAGTTGTGTAGACTCAAGCCCAATTAGGATTGTATATAAATAGTCCTAGTCTGTATCATTATTTGAACAATTCAATAATACAAATCCGTATCTCCTTTATTATTCTCTCTTTCCTCACTAAAAGTGTTTAACGCACTAACAAATTGATATCCAGAGCTTCTGATTATTATTCTTGATCGAGTTTTCAAGAATTTCACGTCAGAGATCGTATTTCTAGGACAAGTGAATCAACAACTGCGAAGATGGCTAGTGATAAGGGCATTCTGAATTCTCTTCCAATGTTTGACGGTAAAAAATATATTTGATGGAAAAAACAAATGCAATCCTTGTTTGGCTTCCATGAAACCCTAGAAGTGGTTACCGACATATTCATGTGTTGGCTGCAAATGCAACTGATGAACAGAAAAAATCCCACAACGAAGTCAAGAAGAAAGATTGCAAGGCCGGTTATTACATTCACACGACGGTCGATGCTACTAATTTCGACAGAATCTCTCATGCTGAAACGGCGGATGAACCATGAGATATTCTGGTGAAGTATTACGAAGGAGGTGAGAAAGTCAAGGTAGTCAAGTTACAAACCTTGCGTCGATAATATGAGTTTTTGTCGATGGGAGAAGATTAAAAAGTTGCAGAATATGTGTCGAAGGTTCAGAAACTCGTTCATCTCATGAAGAGTTATGGTGAAACCATAACTGATAAGATGATAGTTGAGAAGGTAATGAGAATGTTGACCTCTCACTTTGATCACGTTATTGTAGCTATTCAAGAATCTAACTATCTTGAAACCACAAAAGTGGAAGATTTGGTTGGTTCGTTGGAGGCGCATGAGATGAGGATTGTCGAAAGGAAAGGAGTTCAGAACTCGATACAGGCTCTGCAAGCTCAGTCATGGAAAAGGAATAGTGATTCTAATAAATTCAAAGGCAAAGTTGACAAGACTCATGGAAAGAAGTCTTGGTCAAGCCCTCACAAGCATCAGGTCGAAGATAGAGCTTATGAATCCTCGAAAAGAGGATGAGGAAACTACCAAAAGGACGAAGAAGATAAAAAAGGTGTGCAATGCTATAACTATGAAAAGTGGGGTCACGTAGCCAAGAATTATTGGTATAGAAAAGACAAGGGATCGACAGGAAAGGACCAAGGAAAGAACCTTGCACGCCAAGATTCAGAGGATTCTGAAGGTGGTATGGTGGTTATAGTTGTAGTTGCAGATAACCATGTCGAATCCAAGATCTGGTTCATCGACTCAGGCTGCTTAAATCACATGACTGGTTGAAAGGAGTGGTTGGCAGATTTTGACGAGTCGAAGAAGAGTAAGGTAAAACTTGTGTATAATAGTTCGTTGCAAGCAGAAGGTACTGGCAACATAGTCTTTTAAATGAATAATGGAGGGAAATCTATGATTTAAGATGTGCTCTATGTACCTAGAATAAAGTGCAACCTTCTAAGTGTTGGACAACTGGTCGAAAAAGTTTTCTCAATTGTTATGAAAGATGGAGCTTTGAAATTGTTCGACACCAAGAACAATTTGGTCTTAAAATCTCTGTTGTCGAATAACGGGACATTTAAGACTTTGATTAGTTCGACAAAAGTTCAATGTTTAAAAAATGTTGTCGACCACAAGGATAGTTGGTTGTGGCATTTGAGGTTTGGACATTTTTAATTTTCGATCACTTAATCAACGGATTACTCAAGATATAGTTATTGGTATTCCAAGTATTGAGATGTCTGACAAACTTTGTGAAGGTTGTTTAATCGAAAAGCAATCCAGAAATTCTTTTGTTTCAACTATGCCAATAAGATCATCATGCATTCTCGAAGGGGTACATTCAGATGTATGTGGACTATTCGAAGAACATATCATTGGTGGAAACAGATATTTTGTTTCATTTATCGATGAGTTCAGTTGGAAGTTGTGTATTTATGTGATCTAGAGAAAGGACAAAGTATTTGAAATCTTTAAGAGATTCAAGATACATGTCGAAAACCAGAGTGAGAAACGGATCAAATTTTTGCGAACAGATGGAGGTGGCGAATACACTTCGAAGATGTTTGAAATTTTTTGTGGAGAACATGGTGTTGATTGATCGATACATTAGCAAGTGTACTAATTTTCCAATGTAGTAATAATGGAAAATCCTAAAGTATCGATCTCAAAGACTGCATATCAGTATCGAGTTCAATTTGTGGTTCAATTAAACAAAAGTCTTGAATTAGGGTTTTGATTTTGGAATTGTCACTTAACAATAAACAAAAATATAAATTGGATTTTCACGAATATGAGCAGCATACTAGGGTGTAATAATCTTGACTCTTGATTTATTCAAAAAGTTCATAATCTTCAACTACCGAATCTTAAGTCTGTTTTCTCCTAAGTCTTTAGTGGGAAAACCTTTGGTCCTTCATCCTAATACCTAAGTCCATAGAGAATTATGATGAAACCAAACATTTATTTTATCAAGATTTTACCAAAAACTATAAGGTATCCCTAGTCCTAGGTGATGTCTACTATAGTATAATCATTCAAAAACCTTAACAATGGCGGTCCATCCCTAATTGTTAACCGTGAATCAATCCCTATTTGTCTGATAGGAAAAGCATAAGAACATTGAACAATTAAATTGAAAAGAAACTATTGTATCAAAATTAAGAATTCAAAATCATTACATTTGGAAATCAGGGACACACCTTAGAATTGAGGGGTTTAGCTACTCATATTGTTCAAAATAACTACAAGATAAAAACTAGACATTATAGATATTTGGATAACTTCAATCTTCAATCACTTTCGCTCATGAGAATCTTCCGCTCTCTAAGAACCTTAATCTCTCCAATCTTAAATTATGTAAAATATTATTCGCCGACAAAAAGTCCCCTTTTCCATTGTGATAACTCATCCATATAGTAAAAATACCTTTACTACATTTGGAAAGTACTAAAACACCCTTGCTAATCAATCTTCGGGCCAAAATCATAAAAACACAAAAGTCAGCGTCGCTGGTCAACACGGGCGGTGTTAGGCAACACAGGTTCCCGTGTTGGCCCTTAAAGTTGGAAAATTAAATTTGATGTCTCAGGGGTAGCAACATGGCCCGTGTCAGGCAACACGTCCACCCGTGTTACACCCTTGATTTCTATTCAATCTTCGTTTGCTTTAGGTATTGCAACATGGGTCGTGTCCTATGACACGGGCGCCCGTGGTACTCAATTGTCACCCAAATTTCTTTTTTCCAAGGCTCGGATTTTCACCACTTTCTCACATTGCGTCTTGTGGATCTTTAAATTAGACCGGAGGATAATCAAAAACAACATACCAAAGCATAAAATTGGAAAATAACTTGAAACAACTCAAAAACTATAAAATGCGGGGGGAAACTTAAGAAAAATAAAATTGACTCAAATAGAAACACAATACGAAACAAAGTAGTGCAAGATACCTGGAATGTAGTCAAACAAGTGACAAAAACATAGAAAAATGGTGACCGCTCACAACCCCAAACTTAGCTCGTTGTTTACCCTGAAGCAATGTTCATGACAAAAAGAATCGAACACCCCCAAAATAAACTTACCATAATACCGTCAAGATCTTTCACAACTTGCTTTCGCTTTCCTCCCAAAGTTCTCTACTTCCCCGATTCAAGTGTTCTACCACACTTACACATCAAAACATTACTTCACCTGCCAGCTTATGATACACTCTCACCAAGTCTCTCAGGGTTAAAGTGTTTTCACTCACAATTCTAAGCATGCAATATCAACTCTTAAATTTGAGCAAAATCTAAATTCATTTCACATACACATTTTACACACTTATAGAGGTCTGTGGGTTGTAACATGGCTTAGGATACGGTGGGATAAACAAAAAAAAAGGAAAACAAAGGGTTTTTGGCTCAAATCAATGTTATCATCCTTTTCACTGTGTTACTTTCTTCTTTTTTGGTATTTATCACTTGGGATAGCTCAGACACCTTTTTAGTTTGACTTCTCGGTTTTGAATCAACTATTCCTTTGAGTATGGATCTTTGTTTTCTAAACAGAGTCTAATCATTAGGTAATGCACTTTTTCTTTCTTTTCTTTTTCTTTTCAGCATTCAACTTTTTCTTTTTTTTTTCTTTTTTCGATTCTCTTTTTTTGTTGCACTTACCCATTTTATTACCCGTGTCCCAATCCCAAATTTAGAAATTTTACAACTCTGAGATACATGACACCTAATTGAGTAAGGGTAGTGGAACTATTTTGGGCTAAGGATTAACATATGCGGTAATACACAAACAAAAGGCCACATGCTTAACGGGGTTAACAAAGGATAAATTAACGAATTAGATGGCTGGAAAGGCTCAGGGGTAAACAAAAACAACGTGCCTCAGTATGTGTCAGTATGTAGTGATATTCAAATAGACCGTATGCAAACTCATAGTAATAGACATACCTGACTAAGCTCTCATGATGAGAATTATGTGTTTGGCTTTTTGTGCTCTCACCATGTCGGGTAAAGCTGACAGCTTCCATAATGCCTCTATTGTGATGTAACTTCCCACTCAACTCGGGGTATATAGGATTCCTTAGACGGTTGGCTCTTGACATTTGAGTCCGATCATTTATTCAGTGGTATCAACTTTCGAGGGTCGTTCAGAACAAGCACAGTAAGTGGCATGATCTCCTCATCCACTATCCTCATTGCTCATCACTTATGTTGACAACAACTCCATGATCATGCACTATATGATGTAACAAAAGACAAACGATAATGAAACTCAATAAAAACTAACAAAAGCAATAAATCCCGTCCCACACCTGAACTAAACATTGGCCTCAATGTTTCAGAACAAGATAGAGAGAGGTAACTCACAGTGTCTACTAAGGAGGAGGGGCGAATAATAGCATGACACATCTGAATAATGAGAGATGGAGACCGCACATAAGGATAAAAATATAAAATAGAAAATCCAGCTTGCACACCGAACATGGGTCGTGTTGCCCCACACGGCCTCCCGTGTTAGGCTTGTGAATCTTTGTTTTTAAAAACACAAATTAAGCAAGCTTCAGGAGGCGCAACACGGGCCGTGTTACAGGACACGGGCACCCGCTTTGCAAGACTGATATCCATCATTTCCAACAAAAAAAATTTCAAAGTTGCATGCTTTAGGAGGAGCAACACAGGCCGTCTTACCGGATACGGGTGCCCGTGTTGCAAAGTTGACATTCCTTCAAAAAAATTCTTTCTTGTTTATTCACTCACTACTTCCTTTGTTGATGCTTAGATGAATCGTTTGTATATTTACACGCTTCCTCTTTCTAGTGAGGGTACGATGCATACTTGACAAAAACCTAAGACACGTGACAAAAACAAAGAATAAAGTTAGAATAAAAATGTGTGGGTTGCCTCCCACGAAGCGCTTTGTTTAACGTCGCATGGCTCGATGGTTCATCCCCTTTATTATGGGGGGTACTTTCTCTTCCACACCTTGTTGCTTGTCCTTTTCGCAACCAAGAACTCATTTATATCAAAAGTATGAACCACTTTGTGCTTCAAGTCACTTCCAACTTCACTCTTCTCACCTTGATGTTTTTTCTTCTTTCTCTTTTGGACTTATTGACTGAACTTGGGAGTTTTTATTGATGCCATCTGAGAGATTATGCCTGAGATTTCTTCTGGGAGTGGTTTCACAATTTTGCTTTCTCCTTCTACTTTGATCATACCAACCGAGGATTTATTATTTTCACCTGCAACTTGCTTCTTGATCTCCAACACCTTCAAAGTTATCTCCTCATCAAATGATTTTAATGTCATATTACCTATTTCGATATCAAAATTTCATCGACTAGTAAGAAAAAATTGTTGACCAAGAATGATAAGAGTCTCTTTATCTTCAGGAATATCCATGATCTAAAAATCAACTAGGAAAACAAACTTATCAATTTCCACCAGTATATCTTCCGCTATCACGTATGACTACTTGACAGTGGCATCAGCGAATTTTAGTTTTGTCTCACTCCCGCTTATCTTTTCAATACCAAGCTTTTTGAAGATAGATAATGGCGTTAAGCTCACACTAGACCAAAAATCAATCAGAACTCTCTTGAATACTTTGTCCTTTATAGTGCATGGTATTGCAACTGAACTCGGATCCTTCTGCTTGATAGGGATTTTTCTCTTGGGAGTGATTTCACACAATTTCTCATCATCAGGTACATGTCCATCTTCTGTAGATCTCTTTTTTGGGAGTACCTCCTTCATGAATTTCTGGTACAATGACACTTTATCGAGTGCTTCAAAGAACAGGATATGGATCTCTAGCTTCTTGAACACTTTGACAAATTTATCAAAGTCTTTCTCTTTTGTGTCCTTCTTTGCTACCCGAGAGGGATACAACAACTTAATCACTGGCTTACTCTCTTTTGAACTCTTCTCTTCAGTTGGCTTCAATGGCATTATCACTTATGCCTGCTTTTTCTTGTTCTCTCACACTTATAGATCTACTTATATGATATTATCATCATATTTTACCTCATATTCTTTTTCTTCAGCAACTTTCTGACTCCTTGTCGCAACAACATTAACATTCTCATTATTTTTATGATTTCCTTGTGCTTGCAGAGCTACTTGTTATGAAATCTGTCCCATTTGAACTTCCAATTTTTTTATTGCAGTTGTGGCATTCATGTGATTTATCCTTGTCTCTTCTTGGAATTGAGAGGTATGGGCAACCATCTTTTCAATAACTACCTCTCATTCTGCCTTTTGAGGAGCTTGTTGCTGATTTTCTTTCCAGGAGAAGTTAGGATGATTCTTTCACCCAGGATTATAGGTGTTAGAATATGGGTTATTTTGCTTCAAGAATTTTATCTCCTCAATTTTTTATGGAGTTGCAAGACATTGCACAGTAATATGTGGTCCACTACAAATTTCACAAACAACCTTTTATACCTGTTGAACCTGAGCTACCTATTGAGTACCCATGTTCATTGATTTCAGCTTTTTCTCCACTTCTACATCTATTGCCTCTTTAAATTCCAGTTGCTTGTTAACTTCTAACTTCATATCAATCACCCCTTCTGGTTTACTTGTAACCCTGCCATATAGCTCTAGATGCTCATTTGCAGCAATGGCTTCAAAAATCTTCTTTACACCAGTGGCTATTGTAAAGTAAGATGAGGCACCAGATGTTGTATTAATAAGTTGATTTATCTTCATTCGAAGGCTATTCACAAACATCTGCATTTGCTCAATTTGATCCATATTGTGGGTGGGAAAAGCTACCAATAACCTCTTAAACCTCTTATAAGCATCACTTAGTGATTCTCCTTCTTTCTGCTTAAAATTCACAATATCATATCTTTTGCGAATGTAAATAGAAGCAGGAAAGTATTCATCGAGAAAAGTTTTCTCTATCTCTTCCCAAGTAGTAATACTCCCAGCAGGTAATGAGTAAAACCACTCCTCAGCATTTTCAGAAAGTGTGAATGGAAACATTCTTAATTTCTTAGCTTCTTCAGAGTGTCCCTCGATCTTTAAAGTAGTACTTATGGTGAGGAATCTCTACAAGTGTTTATTGGCATCTTTATTGATCTTTTTGGTGAAAGATTTGTTCTCAAGTTGTTGGATTGTTGAAGGGTGCAGCTAAAAATTTGAAACAGTAATCAGTTGATTCACAATAGTCAACCGACCTGCTGGATAATTTGGTCCTCCATGGTCCCTAAGAAGTCTCTCAGGTGGTGGTTGATTTCCAGCAATAGTTACTACTTATTTTCCTAACACTGACTCTGAATAGACTGAAGCAACTTTTTCTCCTGATTCTAATCCAGCTAATCGAGCTTGTATGCGCCTTGCGTGAAAAGTTCTTTCGATTTCTGCGTCAAAAATAAATTCAGCTGAGGGTTTTCCTCGCATACAAATATTAGACAAAAATTAGTAATAACAAAAATAAAATATTAATAAAAACTAAAATAAAATTTTGGTTGACGAACAACAAAATTTTAATAGAAAGAAAATTGAACTCTATATTGTTGCAGTCTTCGGCAACGACGCCAAAAACTTGATCGGTGAATTAGCAAGTTTACTAATTTGCCAATGTAGTAATAATAAGAAATATCAAAGTATCAATCTCAAGGATTGCGTATCAGTATCAAGTTTAATTTGTGATTTAATTAAACAAAAGTCTTGAATTGGGGTTTTGGTTTTGGAATCGTCACTTAACAATAAACTGAAATATAAATTGGATTTTCACAAATATGAGGAGAATGCTAGGGGTTAAGTGTGTGATTTTCCCCTATAATAACCTCGACTCTTGATTTCTTCAACAAGTTCATAACCTTTAACTACCGGATCTTAAGTTTGTTTTCTCCTAAGTCCTTAGTTGGAAAACCTTTGGTCCTTCATGTAAAGTATTATTCGCCGGAAAAAAGTTCCCTTTTCCATCGTGATAACTCATCCATATAGTGAAAATCCATTTACTACAGTTGGAAAATACCAAAACACCCTTACAGATCAATCTTTGGACCAAAATTGTAAAAACACAAAAATCAGCGTCGCTGGTCAACACGGGTGCTCGTGTTGGCCCTTGAAGTTGGAAAATTAAATTTAATGTCCCAAGGGTAGCAACACGGCCCGTGTCAGGAAACACGACCACCCATGTTGCACCCCTAATTTCTCTTCAATCTTCATTTGCTTCAGGTATTGCAACACAGGTTGTGTCCTGTGACACGGCCGCCCGTGCTGCTCAACGGGCCCTCTAAATTGCTTTTTTACAAGGCTTGGGTTTTCGCCATTTTCTCACACTATGTCCTGTGGATCTTCAAATTAGACATGAGGATAATAAAAAACAGCATACCAAAGCATAAAGTGGGAAAATAACTTGAAACAACTCAAAAACTATAAAATGCAGGGAAAAACTTAAGAAACATAAAATTGACTCAAATAGACATAGAATATGAAACAAAGCAGTGCAGGATACCTGGAATATAGTCAGAAAAGTGATAAAAACATAGAAAAATGGTGACTGATCATTGATCATGATGTAACTTCTCCTTATACTCAACATAATGGAATTGTTGAAAGAAGAAACATAACCATATTGGATATGGTGAGATGCATGCTGAAGCAGAAGAATTTTCCAAAGTCTTTATGGGGTGAAGCTGCTTCGACTGCAGTTTATATCCTGAACAGGTGCCCTACCAAGATATTAAAGAACAAAGTTCCTGAAGAAGTATGGAATGAAAAACGACCATCAGTGAGTCATTTGAAGGTGTTTGGCTATATGTGTTACAAGCATGTTCCTGATGCAAGAAGAAGGAAGCTTGATGACAAGAGTGAACCTGTGATTCTGATAGGATATCATAAAACTAGTGCATACGGGATATTCAATCCAATCAATGAGAAGATTGTATTGAGTCGAGACATTGTGATTGATGAAAATTATACCTAGAATTAGAATTCCAGCAGTTCAATTAACAATCTATTGATGAGCTCTAATTTCGACAAAGAAACTAATGAAGTCGAGGTCGAAGAAATTATTGAAAATCCAGTCAAAGTCAAAGTAGAAGTAGTTGTTGACATTCCTAAAACAGTCAAAGTGGAAGAGGATGTGGCTAGCACAAGTCATAGACCTCAACAAAATAGATTTCCTCCAACAAGACTTCATGATTATAAAGTGGTAGGTGATGATGAAGTCACACCAGATAGAGAATTAGTTCATTTTGCTTTACTTGCAAGTGTTGAACCAATTAACTATAGCGAAGCTTTAAAGACTAAATAGTGGAAGTTAGCTATGTTCGAAGAGTTACAAGAAATCGAAAGAAATAACACATGGGAGTTAGTCGAATTTCCAGCACAGACAAAAGCTATCGAAGTAAAATGGATGTTCAAGTTGAAACATAATGTTGATGGGTCGATAGAAAGACATAAAGCAAGATTAATAGCTCGAGGTTTTCTTCAAAGAGCACGACTCGACTACTTAGAAGTATTTGCTCCAGTAGCAAGATTGGAGATTGTTCGACTAGTGGGAGCATTAGCATGCAACCAAGACCGGTCGATGTTTCATCTAGATGTGAAATAAGCATTTATGAATGTTCCTTTAGATGAAGAGGTCTATATCAGACAACCTCCTGGGTTTTTTATTCAGAAGGAAGCGAGTAAAGTATATAAGTTGCACAAAGTACTTTATGGTGTCAAGCAGGCACCAAGGACATGGAACAAAAAGATCGAATCATACTTAGTCAAATTGGGATTTGTAAAATACAAGTTTGAGTATGTTGTCTATGTTCAAGTTTTAGCACAAGATATAACAAGCATTTGCTTGTATGTCGATGACTTTCTGGTAACTGGAAATAGCTTAGAGAAGTTGTCGAAGTTCAAAAAGCTGGTGATGAAGGAATTTGAAATGTCGAATCTGGGAAAATTGTCTTATTTACTAGGCATGGAATTTCAAATGTCGAAGCAAGGTATGGTGCTACATTAAAGGAAGTATGTCAAAGAAATACTCAAGAGATTCAGAATGGATGATTCGAATTTCGCATCCTCACTTGTTGAACCAAATGTGAAATTGGAGAAGAATGGAGAGGAAGACAAAGTCGATGTAACTTTGTTCAAGAAAATTTTGGGATCTCTAATATATGTGTGCAATAGTAGACCTGATATAGGTTTCACAGTCGGATTAGTGAGCTGATACATGAGTGAACCAAGGGTGTCACACATGAAGGCCGCAAGAAGAATCCTGAGATACTTAAAATGATCAATAAACTGTAGAATACTATTTCGACGAGACCCTGGAGATAAAGAAGATTAAAGAAGCCCAACTAGATATTTCTTTCAAGTATTTAGTGCCCTAATCTCATGGTGTTCGAAGAAGCAACCTTTGGTGGCATTGTCATCGTGTGAAGCTGAATATATAACAGGAACCTGTGTTGCATGTCAAGCAATTTGGATCAGATCTGGTTTTGTAAAAATGAAGGTCGAAATGAAGAAACCTCTTGTGTTGCAAATCGACAACAAGTCAGCCATAAATCTGACGAAGAATCCAGTTATGCATGGAAGAAGTAAACATATTGAAGCAATGTTTCACTTCTTGAGAGAAAAGATAAATCGAGTTGAACTTGAAGTAAGGCATTGCTCGAGTGAAGCCCAGTTGGCCGACATTTTCACCAAAAGATTGAAGATCGACATATTTCTGAATTTGAGAAAGAAATTAAGAATAGTTCAGATTGACTATTTTTAGAGTATGTTCGACAACATGGATTATGAGGGTGTGTTAAAATATTAAATTAGATTTGTTAAAATATTATATTAGATTTGATTTTATTTTATTTAATATTTAAATATAATCTAAATTGTGTAGACACAAACCCAATTAGGGTTGTATATAAATAGTCTCAGTCTGTATTATTATTTATACAATTCAATAATACAAATTCTTATTTCCTTTATTATTCTCTCTTTCTCTCCTTGTGATACGGTGGGAGAACTGACTTGAGGTTTGCGTTCGTATTCGCAAATGTTGCGGTTAGCAAGAGTCGCCACCGACTTTTTATTTTATCCTAAGGAAAGGTTAAAAAGCACAGCAAAAACCTTTTGAGATGTTTTCTTGGGTTCGGGGAGTAGATTATAGAAAGGGAAGGTATTAGCACCCTTTCTATCCATGGTTATCCATGGGCTCTTAGTTACTTGCTTAGATCACTTGCCTTTTGTTTTCAATTGTTTTAAATGGTGCTTGAGTGTGTGGGTTTGAAAATGTTTTGAAAAGAGGCCAATGTGGTGGCAACCTTTGTAATGATCCATGTGGGTATGTATACAAAGATGTATGTCTTTTGAAAAAAGTTTCATTTGTTTTTGAAAGTTATTTTGAAAGTGTAGTGATGTGTGATTTTGAAATTAGGCAAGTGTTTTGTTTTGCAAGTTAATTCAAGTAACTAAGAGGTTATCTACTCCTAAATTTCTCAAAAGATCATTGCTATACTTTAACCCTTTTAACAAGTTTGCTCCACCATTGTATTTGGTGGGCAACCTTGTGTTAGGATGTGAAAGGGACAGGCGCGGGTCATCGTTTAGACCATAATTGCAACGGCGTTAAATGTCTTTGGGCAATTTTCTTTAAGGGACTTGATCATTTGTTTTTGTTTGTTTTGAAAAGTTTTGTCGAGGGACTATGATCATTCAAATTGTTTGCTTTGCCCAAAGAAGTTCAACATATAATATGGCCCATTTATTTGAAGGCAACAAGTGGAAAAACCCTAGGGGGGTGCAAGTGTGATTTGTGTGTCCATTTTCATGCTTGTTTATCTTGTATTAGGTCAAACTATTTTTTATCGTTTTTCGCATACAAACCCTAATTCTAACATGTTATAATTAGAAAGCAATAAAGTGTGAAATTAAAATTACTAAGCTATTACAAAACCAAAGATGGGAAGGGGGGTACAAAGGTTCAAATGGGGATATTGACAAGAATTTAAATCTAAATTATTACATCATTTGAATATTTGCAAGGTAAATAAATTGCATAATTAAATGGAGATTAAATAAATATGTGAAATGCAAAAAGAAAGTTTTTATGTGTATGAGAAAATATTATTTATGTAAAAGAAAATAAAAATGTATTATTTTTTGAGTATTTTGAATTTAGGGTAAAAACCCTAATTTTAAAGAAAATGCATTATTATCTAATTTAATACAACTATTTATTTATTATTTTCAAAAATAAAATAAAATGAAATATATTATGAAAAAAAGTATTTTTGTATCAAATATTAATAAAAATAAAAATTCAAGTATTTTTATATTTTTATCTTAAATATATTAATAATCACATATATATATATATTAAACCCTAAATATGTATTATACAAAAAATAAGTATTTATTTATTATTTTAATAAAATAAATAAAAGAGTATTTTTTTAAGTGAAATATTTTCAGAAAGTAAATAAAAATGAAAATGGTATTTACATTATTTTTATATTTATTCTAATAATAGTCTATATATACTTATGTACAAACAAAGAAAATAAATAAATAAATATGCAATAAATGCAAAAAATGATGAAAAAAATATTTTTAATTTTTTAATGTCATGAGAAAAAATAAACAAAGTCAACCAAAAAAGAAAAAGTCAAAAAGAGTCAAAAATGAAGCAAATGGGCTCAGGGGGTGTAAACATGGAAATGGGGTGTGAAAAGAAAATAAATCCAGGCCCAGCCCAGACCACTTCTTCTTCAACCTCTGTACAGCCTTCTTCAAGCAAAAACGCGCGTTTTTTATCTCTGGATTCCTGGACTTTCAAGCAAAACTCATAACATGAAAAGTGTAGAGCATTAAGAGACGGTTTCAACCATATAAAGAACATGACCTATCTCTCTAAGATGAGGGAGAATTTCTCTCCCCCCCATTTCTGACCTAACTTTTCATCAATGTTCAGACATGAAATTCTCTAAGCACACGAAATATAAATGAAATCTAAACATATGAGCATGTTCAGGGCTATGATTGTGACATGTTTTCTTCAAGAACCTAAAGCTAACAATGCCTAACAAGAGAGATAGAACTCCATGAATGTACCTGTTCAGTTGGAATCGAGCTTGGCAATGGAGGGTGTTTCAGAGTGAAATGATGACTTGTACAGCTTCCTTGAAGTGTAAGGATGCTTTTCCAATTCCTACTTTGTCTTGAAACTCCCTGAATCGAGCTAGTGAACTCCAACTGCAAAACAGAAAATTAAAAATGGTGAAGTGGCTTGGAGGTGTTACAGGTCTGATTTTAGGACATGGTTAGCTTGTATATATTGTAGGGAAGGTAGAGGAAAAGGTTTGAATCAAAATGCTTGAAGGGATTGGGAGTTTGCACTCAAACTGCAGGGGTTCCCCTGTTTGAGCAGTTTTAAGGTGATTTTGAGATGGAGGGTGCTTTAGATGTTCAGGACTCGTGCCAAAGCTTGAATGTGGTCTATGGAATGTGTTTGATCACTTCTCTCTTCTGTTTCTAAGCTGAGATGAGATGTGTGATAAGTTATGCAATGTTACTTGAAAATGAAGCAAGCAATGGTCACTTTTGTTTTTAGGTCAGTAGGGGCCTCTAATCCTGCTGCATAATCTTCTCTTGATCAGAGCAACTTGTCCATAATCTTGTGCCAAGAGGATTTTGCTTGTACTTGCTTGGATTTCAAATTGACATAAAGCTAGCTTTTTACAAAAATGGATAAAGCACTTTATCTAGTTTAGGATTAATCCACTATGCAATGTTAGAACACAAAGAACATGGCCTCAACTCATTGAATATGCATTAAATTATTGAGTATGGAATGGTTCAAGGACCTGATATTAAGCATAAAGAAAACTGAATTCAAATTTGCAAGTTTGTGAACATGTTTGGATGAAGAACAAAAGTGGATTTTTGCCAATTTGTGAAATTCGAATCTCTCAAGTTATGAGGTTGTTTGATGAGTTCTTGGACATTTTGGAAAGCTTGGAATGTGTACTACAATCCATCTTTGAAATGCAAATCAAAATTCCAAGTGGAAGGGTATGAAAAGTGGCCTTGAAGTAGGGTAGAAAATCTTGTCAAAATAGGTCAAATTTCACTAAGTTAAAAGATGGTTTAGTGCCCTTATTCAAAAAATTATAACTTGAGATACAAGCTTCAAATGAGAAAACTTTGTGAATCAAAGTTGTAGATTATGCAACAAGCTACAACTTTCATGTTTTGACTTTTGTTTGAATCCAAATGGATCATAGTGAAAAGATGGGGCAAAGTTGGGAAAAAATTAGGGTTTTTCATAACTTAGAAAAATTCTAAGTTATGAAAAATTCCATTTTCAAACCCTAATTTGCATTTTGAGATTTCTTGATGAACAAGTTTCATGATTTGGCATGTTTTGATGAAAAATGAATCTTGACTCTTGATTTTGACCAAAAAGTCAAAGTTTGACTTTTCAGTATACAGTCAAAATTGATCAATTGACTGGGAAATTCAACTGTCAATCTTGTGTACTTGGGATCTTTTGAGCTTGATGAACAAGTTTCATGATTTGGCATGTTTTGATGAAAAATGAATCTTGACTCTTGATTTTGACCAAAAAGTCAAAGTTTGACTTTTCAGTATACAGTCAAAATTGATCAATTGACTAGGAAATTCAACTGTCAATCTTGTGTACTTGGGATCTTTTGAGCTTGATGAATGTGTCAAGACCATTTCATTGAGTCCTTTAGGCTATATGTGAGCTTGGTTTGCCATTGGCTAGGTCAAACAGTCAAAAATTGCCTTTGTGCAGTCAAAATCCTAAAAATGACCATTTTGCCCTTTTGGTGATCTGATCAAATTTCTTGTGGAATTGTGATCCAAACTTGATCAAATGGTTCATGTGAGTTCATAATGTTGATGTGGATCAAATTTCATGAGGTTTGACTGTCAATTGGCCATAGTTGACTTTTTCCCCGATACAACTGATTTCTAGGTCAACTGTCCAATTGACTGGGCAAAGCTTGGAATCAAGACTTGAAACTTGGTATAGGTAAACTTGGGAGTCCAACATGAAGCATGAAAGTCATCTTAGGCATTTTAGGTCAAAACATCCTTGGGAAAATACAAACCCTAATTTGAGTCCACAGTGCAAAGAGAAGTCTTGAGCAGAGGAAACCCTAACTGGATCTTGATCTTCAAAGGTCTTGTGATGAGAAAATGTTGAGGAAATGGGAGGGCAAATTTTGGGGTACAACAGTTGCCCCTGTTCAATCTTCTTGAACCTGAAGAGTTAGATTGGCAAGTTTGCCTTTCGTGACTCGAGGGTAAAAGGAGATTGGACACTAGAGTGCCCGGAAATTTGCACTCGCATGCTGGAGTCTCAGCAATGTGGTGTCGGAAATGGGCTTATAGATGCCATTTGGAGAGATGGTGGATAGGGAGATGGGCTTATAGATGCCATCTGGAAGTGTCGATCGCATAAGAGATTCCTTAGCGAGAACTTGGGTATTTAAGAAAGACGGATGTTTTCCTGGCTTGTTACAGGTGTTTGATCTTCAGTCTCCTTATGCAGATGTGCCCTGGCTGGATACAGGTATTGAATCTACAATTGGTTGCTCACAGATATGCCCTGGCTGGATACAGGAGTTGAATCTGGAAATAGTCGTTTAATAGATGTGCCCTGGCCGGATACAGGAATCGAATCTTCGAACTCTTCAGACGTGCCCTGGCTAGATACAGGAATCGAGTCCGGAAACGTGGTCAACAGATATGCCCTGGTTGGATACAGGAATCGAATCTGGAGATGTTGTAATTGATAGATGTGCCCTGGCTGGATACAGGAATCGAATCTTCGAACTCTTCAGACGTGCCCTGGCTAGATACAGGAATCGAGTCTAGAAACTGATCACTCTCAGATGTGCCCCTGGCTAGATACAGGAATCGAATCTGGAATTGTGGCAGTTGAAGGTAGTCGTTTTTGAGATTGTCTTTTTCCTGAAAAGGAAAAAACGTAAGTTGTATGCAATGTCATGATGTATGATATGCATGATATCATGATGTTCAACATGAGATGTTGTATGCGTTTCATCATGTATGTAAGCAAGATGTATGAAAATGTAAAATGTTTATGAATGTAATTTCGTCTTGGGGAAAATAAATCCTTGACGAACGGCCGGAGAATTGCTCTATGGAAGAGATATATGGCCGAAGCTTTGATGAGAGGCCTGCTGAGGACTTTAACGATGGATTCTGTTGAGGATAAACTCCGCTGGGGAATGAAGGAACTTTGCCGAGAACGGTCTTCCGTGGCTTTTAGCTGAGGATAACCCAGTTATAAGTCCTTGTGAGGAAATAACTCTAAATAAAACTCGGGCGAGACGTCCGTTCTTCGCAGGGGATAAGCTTGCCGAATCTACTGGGGAATGTTGTGCCTTTTCGGGATCGACGGGGAATCAACTCCGCTTGGGGCAAGTACTACTGAACCTTGTTTTACTCTGCGGGGCGTTGAGATGATTTGGCCACATTCTTCAGTTGAACCTACCTTGGTGCCTTGGCGGACAAAAACAACCAGACTGCATTAAACAACTCCACATTGCCCCTGTCTTTGATGTCACCTGTAATTAATCTCTTATTTTATATGCAAACATTTATGAATCAGCAATTTAATGTCAAATGCATATATCAAAAATGAACATTGGACGTTCTTCGCGAGACAAAACAAAAAAGGAAAACAATGGTAATTTGTATGGACAAGTGAATTTGTATTGATTTAAACTTTGCCTGTGAATAGGCGTTTTTTGTACAAGAGGCTGACATCCTAGTAAGAGGACATCGCCAAATAGTATAGAGTTTACAATTTGAAAAAGGACATAAAACAGCTATGTGAACAATCCCACTGGGTTCCAACTCTGCTATCGCCTTTATATCTTCGAACGTCTCATCGCTTTGCTGCCTAATTTGAAGATGAAGCTGATTGGTCAATGCCGAAATCTGGAGCCAGATAGTTGATGCTGAATTCCGGATGCGAAGTGATCCAATGAGACATAGTGTTACGCTTTTATCCCTAACTTTTGCCTGGACCGCCCTTTCGGGTTTTCAGTCCACCGGGATACCCTTTTTTGCCCAAGCCGCCTTTTCAGGTTTTCGACTTGTCGGGTGTACAGATTTTTTTATTCATTTCATCCCTTATTTTTGCCCGAACCCTTTTGGTTCGCCGGGAAGCCCTTATTTTTGCCTAGGTATGTCAACCTAGCGGGTCTTTAATTTATGCGTAGTATTTTTTTACTATGTCTGCATTGGCGGGGTGAGGAAGGTCGTCACCATCCACGGTGGTTAGGATCATGGCTCCTCCTGAGAACACACGCTTAACCACAAATGGCCCTTCATACGTAGGGGTCCATTTGCCCCTGGGATCACTTTGAGGAAGGATGATGCGTTTGATTACCAGGTCCCCAATTTGATACTCTTGCGGTCTGACTTTCTTGTTAAATGCCCTGATCATCCGTTTCTGATACGTTTGACCATGGCAGATAGCAGTGAGCCTCTTTTCGTCAATTAGATTTAATTGATCAAGTCGAGTCTGGATCCAATCATCTTCATTCAAGTCTGCATCCTTCATTATTCGGAGAGAGGGTATCTGGATTTCAATTGGCAAGACTGCCTCCATGCCATAGACTAAGGAGAAGGGAGTTGCCCCGGTTGATGTCCTTGCTGAGGTGCGGTACCCATGAAGAGCGAATGGTAACATCTCATGCCAATCTTTATAGGTCACGGTCATCTTCTGCACAATTTTCTTGATATTCTTATTGGCTGCCTCTACAGCCCCATTCATCTTCGGCCGGTAGGGAGAAGAATTGTGGTGCTGTATCTTGAACTGTTCACAGAGTTCAGTGATCATCTTGTTATTGAGATTGGTACCATTGTCCGTAATGATTCTTTCCGGGACTCCGTACCGACAGATCAGATTATGCCGGATGAAATGGGCCACGACGCTCTTGGTTACTGTGGCATAGGAAGCTGCCTCAACCCATTTCGTGAAGTAATCAATCGCCACCAAGATGAAGCGATGCCCATTGGATGCCGTTGGTCGGATCTCACCGATCATATCGATGCCCCACATTGCGAAAGGCCAAGGTGCCGTCAGGACATTCAAAGGAACCGGAGGGATATGCACCTTGTCAGCATAGATCTGGCATTTATGACAAGTTCGGGAGTGTTGGTAACAATCGGCTTCCATTGTGGACCAGAAATATCCTGCCCGAAGGATTTTCTTAGCCATGGTGTGTCCACTGGAATGTGTTCCAAATGTACCTTCATGCAGTTCCATCATGATTTTCTCCGCTTCAGCCTTATCCACACAACGCAGCAGAGTCGAATCATGATTCCGTTTGTAGAGAATGTCGTTGCTGAGGAAGAATTTTGCAGCAAACCTTCTCATGAACTTCTTATCATTGACGGATGCACCTTCAGGGTATTCCTGAGCTTCCAAGTACCTCTTTACCTCGTGATACCAGGGTTTTTCAGTCACCTTCTCAGCCTCGAGCTCGCAGCAGTATGCCGGTTCATCCAACTTCCAGATTATGATTCGGGGAGCCTCATTGTCCCATTTAACTTTGAACATTGAAGACATTGTGGCTAGTGCGTCCGCTAGCTGATTCTCCTCTCTGGGGAAATGCTCAAAAGTTATTTCTTCAAAGTGAGGGAGCAAGGTCGACACATACTCCTTGTAAGGAATAAGATTCGGGTGTTTCGTGTCCCACTCGCCTTTGATCTGATTGATCACGAGAGCGGAATCTCCGAAGACACTTAGAAATTTTATCCTTAAGTCGATTGCAGCTTGTAAACCCATGATACATGCCTCGTATTCTGCCATATTGTTGGTGCAGCTAAAACATAATCGGGCGGTGAGGGGAGTATGAGTTCCTTTGGGAGATATGATTACAGCGCCGACGCCGTTACCCAAAGCATTGGAGGCTCCATCAAAATGCATAGACCATCGGGATCCTTCCTCGGGTCCTTCATCCGGCCCAGGTACTTCACAGTCAGTTACTACCATGATGTCTTCGTCCGGAAAATCAAAGTTCAATGATTGGTAATCGTCCACAGGTTGGTGTGCCAAATGATCTGCCAGTACACTCCCCTTAATTGCTTTCTGAGTTGTATACTGGATATCATATTCTGTTAAGATCATTTGCCATCTCGCTATTCTTCCAGACAGAGCGGGCTTTTCAAATATGTACTTGATGGGATCCATCTTTGAAATCAATAAAGTAGTGTGAGTCAGCATATACTGTCTCAGCCGGCGAGCAGCCCATACAAGAGCGCAGCAAGTTTTCTCAAGCAGTGAGTAACGAGACTCACAGTCGGTAAACTTTTTGCTCAAGTAATAAATAGCGTGCTCTTTTCGGCCAGACTCGTCATGCTGCCCCAGCACACACCCCATTGAATTATCAAGCACTGTCAAGTATAGTATCAGAGGTCTTCCTTCCACCGGAGGCATAAGAATGGGTGGCTCTTGGAGATATTCCTTTATCCTTTCAAAGGCGGCCTGACATTCATCATTCCAGCGTACCACTTGATCTTTCTTTAGTAATTTGAAGATTGGCTCACAAGTAGCAGTTAGATGTGAGATGAATCGGGCAATGTAATTCAGTCGTCCTAGGAAACCTCTGACTTCTTTCTCTGTTTTTGGAGTCGGCATCTCTTGTATGGCTTTTACCTTGGCAGGATCCACCTGAATACCTTTATCACTTACAATGAAACCTAGCAACTTTCCGGATCTTACCCCAAAGGTGCATTTGTTGGGATTCAACCTCAGCTTGTATAACTTGAGTCGGTCAAACAACTTCCTCAGATGGTCAAGGTGCTCCTCCTCAGTTTGAGATCTTGCAATCATGTCATCAACGTATACCTCAATTTCATGATGGATCATATCATGAAACAAAGCAACCATGGCACGTTGATAGGTTGCCCCAGCATTTTTCAATCCGAATGGCATGACCTTATAACAGAAGGTGCCCCACTGAGTCACAAATGTAGTCTTCTCCATATCTTCAGGAGCCATCTTGATCTGATTATACCCTGAAAAACCATCCATGAAGGAGAACACCTTGTGTTGAGCTGTATTGTCAACCAGGACATCAATGTGAGGTAAGGGGAAGTCATCCTTGGGGCTGGCCCTGTTCAAATCCCTGTAGTCGACACACATTCTGACTTTACCGTCCTTCTTTGGTACTGGCACCACATTGGCAACCCACTGGGGGTAGGAAGTCACTGCAAGGAACCCGGCATCAAACTGTTTCATGACCTCGGCCTTGATCTTCTCAGACATCTCTGGACGCATCCGTCGGACTTTTTGCTTTACCGGAGGGCAATCTTCCTTGGTTGGCAGGTGGTGAACTACAATGTCGGCATCCAAACCAGGCATATCTTCATAGGACCAAGCAAAAATCTCCATGTAGTCTTGTAGCATCTGGATCAATCGTTGCTTCACGCTGAGCTCTAGATTGGCACCAATCTTGACCTCTTTCCTATATGTCTCAGTACCCAAGTTGATTGTCTCCACAGGCTCTTCATGTGGTTGAATAGCCCTCTCTTCCTGGAGTAGCAGTCTTGCGAGTTCACCAGGCACTTCGCAATCATCCTTACCTTCGTCTTCGGCCAAGTTGATCGGATTTTCAAAGTCATAACTGGCGGTAGCAGAGCTGTTACCAGTGAGATCCAGAGTGGATTGAAACCTGTATAAGTGAGTGTGTGTAAATACAGCTGTTTTGCAATATATATAACACAGAAAGGAAAAGAGCAAAAGATTTGAAATGCAACAAACGTCCAATGTTTTGATTGATGATATATGAAAATGTCATACAAAAGCCCTCACAAATGGAGCTACGATGCCCCGGGTAGGACACCGAGCCAACAAAGTTTTAACATATTGTTTGTTACAAATTTGGAAATCAAAAGAAATTAATTACTGCGTGACAAATGTGATAGGGTTAAAATCCTTTGTCGTCCAGTTGCTCGGTCCGTCGCTGGCAGTCGGGTAGATCCAACTATCAAACTCTGCTTCCTCCACATCTTCCTCAATAGCGTTCACCCTTGAGCTGGAAATAAACACCGGAGCCTTTCCGATCTTCTCTTTGCGCACCGCCTTCTGAGCCTCTGCAGTAAAGCCTAGCCCAAACTTGTCGTTCTTCTGAGTGAAGTCAGGAAGCTGACCCCAGTGTGCACAATTGCCTTTCTGAACCACAGCCCGGGCATCCCTTAGGGAAGCCATCTTCAAGGAATCATTCTCTTCGGCCATTGTCTCTGCAGCTGCTGAAATTGGATGCACCTCCTCGAAATGCTGGAAGGGGGTTTCAATAAACTCTCCGTCCATCTCGATGTACCTGAAGGAATTCAAATGTCTCACCATATACTCCTCTTCTCCTTGTACAGTGACGATCTTCCCCCTGACGGGATACTTCAGCTTTTGGTGCAAGGTGGAGGTCACTGCCCCAGCTTTATGGATCCAAGGTCGACCCAGCAGACAAGAGTATGATGGACGTATATCCATCACATAAAAGGTAGAGTCAAACACTTGAGAGCCCACACGAATAGGGATGTTAACCTCTCCATGAACCATCCTTTTGGAACCGTCAAAGGCCCTGACGATGATATTGCTGGGTTTCAACTCCAGGCCTTCATAATCCAGACGATCTAAAGCCTTTTTCGGTAGAACATTCAAGGAAGAACCAGTATCTACCAATACATGTGCCAGAGTAGTGCCCCTGCATTCAATAGAGACATGCAGGGCATCATTGTGGTCTCTCCCTTTTGCGGTCAGGTCAGCATCTGAAAAACCCAAGCCGTTGTCCGCCGTTAGATTCGCTATGCAATCAGTGAACTGGACTGCAGACGTCTCATGCGACACATGGGCCGTCTTGAGAAATGAGATCAAGGCCTTAGCATGGGCCTCGGAGCATAGCAATAAGGAGAGCAGGGAGATCTTGGAGGGCGTATGCCCCAACTGTTCGACAACATTAAAATCACTCTTCTTTATTATTTTCAGAATCTCCTCCATTTCTTGTCGGGAGGCCTCAGCATTTACGGGTATTGGTGCCTCCATCCGGGCAGGCTCTTCTTCAATCCCTTTGCCCCGAGCATTTGATGACTCGGCAGCAGGGGACACAATTTGATCGGCAACAGGACCATGTAAACTTGTAGGTTTTATGAGGAGGGGTTTTCGAATAGCGGGCGGCGCAATGTCAGGCGAGAAGAGCCTGCCACTGCGGGTGACCTTGGCTGGACCAGTGATATCGCAGATACTGGCACTAGCGTCGAATTCTTGTTTGATTCCATTTACATACACGTCTGCCCCATAATGCCAGGGGACAGCTTTATCAGACACGTAGGAGAGGGGCCCCGGAACAGTAATGATCACAGGCGCAACTGTCATGATTTGAATAGGCTTCTTCGGGGGAGCCTTGATTGGATTTTTGAAGATGGTAATCACGGAAACTTCTTTCATCGGAACCAATTGAACAGCAGTCTTTTTGAATAGAATTTCCTTGCTATCCATTAGGCCTTGGACGCCTAACCTCAGCAAGGGACAATCAGATAGGGTAACAGCACAGAATAGGCAACCTTCACCGCAACCCGGAAATAAACCGGCCCGCAGTAGGTTCTTCTTAACAGTCTTCAGAGGGGTAACAACTTCATCTACCGAGACAGCATACGTTTCTTCCTCAATGGCATTTACCCTATGCTGGGGCATAGGAGCCGTTACAACATTTGGTCTTTCTGGTGCTTCAAACTGAATTTCCTTTGCGTCGATCAGATCTTGCACTTTGTTTCTCAAGGCCCAGCAATCATCAGTAGTGTGCCCGGGACTATCAGAATGATAAGCACACCGAGCATTTGGGTTATATTTAGGAGACGCAGTGTTGACGACTTTAGGAGCTTCTTTTAGGGTCACCAGGTTGGTGGATAACAGTTGGGGTAAAATTTGAGATAAGGTCATACTCAGTCGGGTATACTGCCTCTTGGGCCTTTCGCTTCTTTGTTGATTGTACTGCTGAGGAGCAGCAGCAGGTTTGGAGATGACCAAAGCATTGACGGCTTGGCGACTTTCGGGCTTGACTTGTCTTCTAGGACCATAGACGGCACTTGCTTCTTTCTTAAATGGCCTCTTCTCAGCACTTGTAGAGGCAGCCTTCTGTATCTTGCCTGACCTGATGCCAGCTTCAATTCTTTCTCCTGTCAATATCAAATCTGTGAACCCAGCGGAGGAGTTACCAACCAAATGATTGAAAAACGGACCAGACAAAGTCCCAAGGAACATATCAACCAGCTCTCGGTCAGTTAATGGAGGCTGCACCCTGCCATCCAAATCTCTCCATTTTTGAGCGTACTCCTTGAACCCTTCACCCGTCCCCAGAGACATACCCTGAAGTTGGGTACGCGTAGGAGCGAGATCAGAATTGTATTGGTATTGTCTGTAGAATGCGGTTGCCAAATCTTCCCAATGTCGGATGCTGGCTCCATCCAATTGGTAGAACCATTCAAGCTGTGACCCCGAGAGACTATCTTGGAAGAAGTGAATCCAGAGGTTCTTATCCGCCGTGTAAGGTTGGATTTTCCTTACGTACGACCTCAGATGCAGTTTCGGGCAGGAGACCCCATCGTACTTGGCGAAGGCAGGCGCCTTAAACTTGTGTGGAATGACTACTCCAGAAGATAATCCCAAATCTCCGAAATCCAGCCCCGGCACATTCTGAATCTCCATGGCGCTCAAGCGGTCCTCCAATTGCTTGTATCTGTCAGCAGCAGGTGGGTATTGTTCGTCGTTATAGTCCGTCTCGTTGTCGGAGACTGCGGGACTAGGGGCTCCTCCCCCTTGGGGACTGTTTTTCTCAGCAGAAGAAGTGGTTGGATCAGCTTCATTGTGGAGTGTGTTCCCAAATCTGCGTCCGGTGTTGAACAGCGCGGTTCTCTTCTTCTTCTTCTTCTTCAGGAGTAGAGTCTTCAACTCTTGCTGACCTTGGGCTAGGCTTAGGACCATTTCTTGAAACTGCGCACTTTGGGCCTGAAGGGCCTTGATTGCTTGCTCACTGGATGATTCTGGATTCATGATGACTGTTCAAAATAAACAGTGAAGGAGATTAAGCATCCTGTGAAATAGGGTACCTGCTATGCATATGGTGCAATGGAATGCGTATGCTTTATGTTTTCAAAGACAAATAAGGTTCAACTTTGTAGACAAAAAGGGAAACACACTTCATTAGATTAAAAATTTCAATTGTTCAACAACTTGCCCTTAGGCATTACAGGAATGAAAGGTACTGAAAAGGAAATAAAACTACAAAAGAAATATCCAAAACTCATCAATGCTCCCATGGCCTCCTCTTTTCTGTGCTGATGTAGTTGTTCAGGACCCGTTCTTCCTCCAATTGTTTAGTCAGCCTCTGGATCTTCCGTTCCTGCTCGTTGAACTTCTCTCGATAGAAATCCCGTTCTTCTTTTAGCTGCGCCCAAGATCTCTTCATGGTGTCAAAATCAGTAGGTATCTGAGGAGGGAGAACAGTTGGAGGAACCCCATCTTCATTAGGAGATTCCAGAATGAGAGGTCTAACAGCTTCGTAGGGCATACCCAACTTCTGAGCACGGATGCGGACCCATTTGCAATAGGGCTCCATTGGTAGAGAAGTCTTTGGTCCCAACTCATGTGGGTCAGCTTTGTGGATTATGTCCCAAGCTCTAATGAACCCCTGGCGTAGTTTGTCATTATCTGCCTGAAACTCAAAATGGAAGTGAGGAACCAGCATCTCATGAGGCCCATCTCCTCTGGCTCTTCCAAACTGACGGAGAGCTAAACACGGATTGTAAGAGATTCCTCCTTGGATACCAATCAACGGGACATTAGGGTATTCTCCGCAACGGTCGATAACAGCTACCTCGTCCAAACCTCTGAGAGTCCAAGTGATGTCATTATCAGTGAGAGACATTAACCTCCGAGCCCAACCTTTTCCTTCTTCATTCTTCAGCACGAACTTAGGAAGGTGCGAAATAAACCACCTTACTAGCAAAGGAGTACAAAACCACGGAGTTCCCCGCTTTCGAGCAGTACGAGCATAGAGTTGTTGTAGAACATCACCCAAAAGAGTGGGTACCGGATTCCGAGACATGAAGATCCTTATGACATGGATACTGATAAAAGTGTCAGGGTTGGGAAACAGTACCAGACCATAGATCAAAAGAGCCAAAATGTCCTCATATGCCTTGAAATCCAAGTCATTCCAGAAATCATTAGCCTTGCCAACTAGAAATTTGACCAAAAAGCCCTTGATCCCATTTCTAGTTTCCCAGTTAGACAGTACCTCTTCTTTGGTCAAGGGGAGAATTGCAGCGATCTCTTCAGGCCTAGGAATCTTTTCCAAACCAGTGAATGGAGTTTGCTCCAAGACAGGGATCCCAAGCAAATAAGAAAACTCTTCCAGGGTAGGAACCAGCTGGAAGTCTTGAAAGGTGAAACAGTGATACAGAGGGTCATAAAACTGGGTCAGAACACTTATCAGTTGTTGGTCCCATTTTGCAGTGATCAAGCCAAGGAGAGAACCATGTCTGTTGATGAAGGAGGTAGTGTTTGGAATCCTTCCAACCAGATCCTTGAGTAAAACTGGTGGTTGAACAAAGTTGAGCCGGACAGTATTTCTACGCACGGGCATCATAATGTCCTACAAAACAGAGCAAAGATGAAACCTTTTTGTCTTTGAAATGGGTTAGCCTTTTATACAGGATGCATGCAATGGTATGATGGCATGATGCTATGATGAAGCACACCACAAGTATTCACATAGGCAAATAAGGCACACAAGTCACACAAGACACCCTTAGGTTTTAGGCCAGCATGTGTTTCAGGTATTACCCTCTTTTGGTTTTGTTGGTTAAAACCTGTCCTATCAAAAGTAACCGGGTTCTAGAGGATCTCAGATCATTGGCTACCCTCAATCGGTCATAACTCCAGCATCGCAATCTTTTCTCGCGGCCAGAACCATCTCGAGAGTTTAGCCTCAATGAGTGTAGCATACTGCTACTGTCCTAATAGCCAAGTTGGTCAATTTAGGGTTCTAAGGTTGGTTGGTGTTTAATGACCCCTTAGAAGACCCATATTCTCCCCGTTTCAACACAAGGGATATAGGTACAGACTAAGATGCCACACCAACGTAGCCACTGCTTCACCCATGTCGGTCTACGCCGGACAGGTCCCTCACAGATTATGCTACCTAAAAAAGGGTATTTCCCAGATCCGGGTTAGGATCTATGAAACTCCGATGCAAAGCCCACAAATGTAAAAGCAAACAAGACAATCAATTGAAAACAAAGGTGATCTAAGCCCTAAGGTTACTCCACTTTTAAAAGTTTTCCCCAGCAGAGTCGCCAGTTCTGTGATACGGTGGGAGAACTGACTTGAGGTTTGCGTTTGTATTCGCAAATGTTGCGGTTAGCAAGAGTCGCCACCGACTTTTTATTTTATCCTAAGGAAAGGTTAAAAAGCACAGCAAAAACCTTTTGAGATGTTTTCTTGGGTTCGGGGAGTAGATTATAGAAAGGGAAGGTATTAGCACCCTTTCTATCCATGGTTATCCATGGGCTCTTAGTTACTTGCTTAGATCACTTGCCTTTTGTTTTCAATTGTTTTAAATGGTGCTTGAGTGTGTGGGTTTGAAAATGTTTTGAAAAGAGGCCAATGTGGTGGCAACCTTTGTAATGATCCATGTGGGGATGTATACAAAGATGTATGTCTTTTGAAAAAAGTTTCATTTGTTTTTGAAAGTTATTTTGAAAGTGTAGTGATGTGTGATTTTGAAATTAGGCAAGTGTTTTGTTTTGCAAGTTAATTCAAGTAACTAAGAGGTTATCTACTCCTAAATTTCTCAAAAGATCATTGCTATACTTTAACCCTTTTAACAAGTTTGCTCCACCATTGTATTTGGTGGGCAACCTTGTGTTAGGATGTGAAAGGGACAGGCGCGGGTCATCGTTTAGACCATAATTGCAACGGCGTTAAATGTCTTTGGGCAATTTTCTTTAAGGGACTTGATCATTTGTTTTTGTTTGTTTTGAAAAGTTTTGTCGAGGGACTATGATCATTCAAATTGTTTGCTTTGCCCAAAGAAGTTCAACATACAATATGGCCCATTTATTTGAAGGCAACAAGTGGAAAAACCCTAGGGGGTGCAAGTGTGATTTGTGTGTCCATTTTCATGCTTGTTTATCTTGTATTAGGTCAAACTATTTTTTATCGTTTTTCGCATACAAACCCTAATTCTAACATGTTATAATTAGAAAGCAATAAAGTGTGAAATTAAAATTACTAAGCTATTACAAAACCAAAGATGGGAAGGGGGGTACAAAGGTTCAAATGGGGATATTGACAAGAATTTAAATCTAAATTATTACATCATTTGAATATTTGCAAGGTAAATAAATTGCATAATTAAATGGAGATTAAATAAATATGTGAAATGCAAAAAGAAAGTTTTTATGTGTATGAGAAAATATTATTTATGTAAAAGAAAATAAAAATGTATTATTTTTTGAGTATTTTGAATTTAGGGTAAAAACCCTAATTTTAAAGAAAATGCATTATTATCTAATTTAATACAACTATTTATTTATTATTTTCAAAAATAAAATAAAATGAAATATATTATGAAAAAAAAGTATTTTTGTATCAAATATTAATAAAAATAAAAATTCAAGTATTTTTATATTTTTATCTTAAATATATTAATAATCACATATATATATATATATTAAACCCTAAATATGTATTATACAAAAAATAAGTATTTATTTATTATTTTAATAAAATAAATAAAAGAGTATTTTTTTGTGTGAAATATTTTCAGAAAGTAAATAAAAATGAAAATGGTATTTACATTATTTTTATATTTATTCTAATAATAGTCTATATATACTTATGTACAAACAAAGAAAATAAATAAATAAATATGCAATAAATGCAAAAAATGATGAAAAAAATATTTTTAATTTTTTAATGTCATGAGAAAAAATAAACAAAGTCAACCAAAAAAGAAAAAGTCAAAAAGAGTCAAAAATGAAGCAAATGGGCTCAGGGGGTGTAAACATGGAAATGGGGTGTGAAAAGAAAATAAATCCAGGCCCAGCCCATACCACTTCTTCTTCAACCTCTGTACAGCCTTCTTCAAGCAAAAACGCGCGTTTTTTATCTCTGGATTCCTGGACTTTCAAGCAAAACTCATAACATGAAAAGTGTAGAGCATTAAGAGACGGTTTCAACCATATAAAGAACATGACCTATCTCTCTAAGATGAGGGAGAATTTCTCTCCCCCCCATTTCTGACCTAACTTTTCATCAATGTTCAGACATGAAATTCTCTAAGCACACGAAATATAAATGAAATCTAAACATATGAGCATGTTCAGGGCTATGATTGTGACATGTTTTCTTCAAGAACCTAAAGCTAACAATGCCTAACAAGAGAGATAGAACTCCATGAATGTACCTGTTCAGTTGGAATCGAGCTTGGCAATGGAGGGTGTTTCAGAGTGAAATGATGACTTGTACAGCTTCCTTGAAGTGTAAGGATGCTTTTCCAATTCCTACTTTGTCTTGAAACTCCCTGAATCGAGCTAGTGAACTCCAACTGCAAAACAGAAAATTAAAAATGGTGAAGTGGCTTAGAGGTGTTACAAGTCTGATTTTAGGATATGGTTAGCTTGTATATATTGTAGGGAAGGTAGAGGAAAAGGTTTGAATCAAAATGCTTGAAGGGATTGGGAGTTTGCACTCAAACTGCAGGGGTTCCCCTGTTTGAGCAGTTTTAAGGTGATTTTGAGATGGAGGGTGCTTTAGATGTTCAGGACTCGTGCCAAAGCTTGAATGTGGTCTATGGAATGTGTTTGATCACTTCTCTCTTCTGTTTCTAAGCTGAGATGAGATGTGTGATAAGTTATGCAATGTTACTTGAAAATGAAGCAAGCAATGGTCACTTTTGTTTTTAGGTCAGTAGGGGCCTCTAATCCTGCTGCATAATCTTCTCTTGATCAGAGCAACTTGTCCATAATCTTGTGCCAAGAGGATTTTGCTTGTACTTGCTTGGATTTCAAATTGACATAAAGCTAGCTTTTTACAAAAATGGATAAAGCACTTTATCTAGTTTAGGATTAATCCACTATGCAATGTTAGAACACAAAGAACATGGCCTCAACTCATTGAATATGCATTAAATTATTGAGTATGGAATGGTTCAAGGACCTGTAATTAAGCATAAAGAAAACTGAATTCAAATTTGCAAGTTTGTGAACATGTTTGGATGAAGAACAAAAGTGGATTTTTGCCAATTTGTGAAATTCGAATCTCTCAAGTTATGAGGTTGTTTGATGAGTTCTTGGACATTTTGGAAAGCTTGGAATGTGTACTACAATCCATCTTTGAAATGCAAATCAAAATTCCAAGTGGAAGGTGTGATACGGTGGGAGAACTGACTTGAGGTTTGCGTTCGTATTCGCAAATGTTGCGGTTAGCAAGAGTCGCCATCGACTTTTTATTTTATCCTAAGGAAAGGTCAAAAAGCACAGCAAAAACCTTTTGAGATGTTTTCTTGGGTTCGGGGAGTAGATTATAGAAAGGGAAGGTATTAGCACCCTTTCTATCCATGGTTATCCATGGGCTCTTAGTTACTTGCTTAGATCACTTGCCTTTTGTTTTCAATTGTTTTAAATGGTGCTTGAGTGTGCGGGTTTTGAAAATGTTTTGAAAAGAGGCCAATGTGGTGGCAACCTTTGCAATGATCCATGTGGGGATGTATACAAAGGTGTATGTCTTTTGAAAAGGTTTTCATTTATTTTTGAAAGTTGTTTTGAAAGTGTAGTGATGTGTGATTTTGAAATCAGGCAAGTGTTTTGTTTTGCAAGTTGATTCAAGTAACTAAGAGGTTATCTACTCCTAAATTTCTCAAAAGATTATTGCTATACTTTAACCCTTTTAACAAGTTTGCACCACCATTGTATTTGGTGGGCAACCTTGTGTTAGGATGTGAAAAGGGACAGGCGCGGGTCATCGTTTAGACCATAATTGTAACGACGTTAAATGTCTTTGGGCAATTTTTCTAAGGGACTTGATCATTTGTTTTGTTTGTTTTGAAAAGTTTTATCGAGGGACTATGATCATTCAAACTGTTTGCTTTGCCCAAAGATGTTCAACATACAATATGGCCCATTTATTTGAAGGCAACAAGTGGAGTACCCTAGGGGGTGCAAGTGTGATTTGTGTGTCCATTTTCATGCTTGTTTGTCTTGTATTAGGTCAAACTATTTTTTATCGTTTTTTCGCATACAAACCCTAATTCTAGCATGTTATTATTTAAAAAGCAATAAAGTGCGAAATTAAAATTACTAAGCTATTACACAACCAAACATGGGAAGGGGGGTACAAATGTTCAAATGGGGATATAGACAAGAATTTAAATCTAGATTATTACAACAATTGGATATTTGCATAGTAAATAAATTGCATAATTTAAATGTAAACAAAATAAATATGTAAAATGTAAAAAAAAGAAAATTTTTTATGTGTATGAGAAAATATTTATGTAAAAGGAAAAAAGAAATAAAAATGTATTTATTTTTTTAGTGTTTTGAAACTTAGGGTAAGAAACCCTAATTTTTATATAAAAAGTATTATTATCTAATTTAATTCTACTATTTATTTATTATGTACAAAAATAAAATAAAATGAAGTATTTTGTGAAAAAAAGTATTTTTGTATCAAATATTAATAAAAATGAAGAAAATCAAGTATTTTATATTTTTATCTTAAATATATTAATAAACATGTATATATATATGTATATATATATATTAAACCCTAAATGAGTATTATACAAAATAAATATTTATTTAATATTTTAATAAAATAAATAAAAGTATTTTTTTTGTGTGAAATATTTTCAGAAAGTAAAAATAAAAATAAAAATGTATCTACATTATTTTCTATTTATTTTAATAATAGTGTACATATATATTTGTATATAAATAAAAGAAATAAACAAACAAATATGCCATAAATACAAAAAATGATGGAAAAAATATTTTAAAAATTTTAATGGCATGAGAAAAAATAAACAAAGTCAACCCAAAAAGAAAAAGTCAAAAATGTTGAAAAATAAACAAATGGGCTCAGGGGGTGTAAACCAAAAAAATGGGGTGTGAAAAGGAAACAAATCCAGGCCCAGCCCAGACCACTTCTTCTTCAACCTCTGTACATCTTTCTTCTCACAAAACACGCGTTTTCTAACTCTGGATTCCTGGACTTTCAAGCAAAACTCATAACATGAAAAGTGTAGAGCATTAAGAGACGGTTTCAACCATATAAAGAACATGACCTATCTCTCCAAGATGAGAGAGAATTTCTCTCCCCCTCTTTTCTGACCTAGTTTTTCTACCATTTTCAGAGCTCAAATTCTCTTCACTCAGACAAAAGAAATGAAAAGTAAAGCTATGTACATGTTCAGGGCTATGAATAGGACTTTGTTTCTTCACAAACTTAAGACTAAATATGCCTAATAAGAGAGATACGAATTCAAACTTTTACCTGTGCAGTTGAACTTCTATGTGGAGAATGAGAGACTTTCAGTGCAATGTAATGATTGGAAAAGCTTCCTTGAGGTCCAGGGATGCTTTTTCAATGCTCACTTTGTCTTGAAACTTCTTGTATCAAGCTATAGAACTTCACCTGCAAGTCAAAGATGTGAAAATGGTGGAAGTGGTTAGAGCAACTACAGATCGTGCCTTAGCTTCTGGATAGCTTGCATATGTTGTAAGGAAGGTAGAGGAACAGGTTTGGACAGAAATGTTTGAAGGGAATGAGAGATTGCACTCAAACTGCAGGGGCACCCCTGTTTGTGCAGTTTGAGGATGATTCTGAGATGGAGAGGGTTTGAAAGGCAAATGGCTCGAGCAAAAGCTTCAATGTGGTCTATGGAATGTGTTTGATATCTTTTGTGCTGTGTTTTTTTGCTGATATGAGAGATAGCATAAGTTATGGATGTTACTTCTATGTGAAGCAAGCAAATGTCAACTTGGTTTCTAGGCCAGTACAATGCCTCAATCTATGCTGCACCTTTGAGTCTTGATCAGTGGGATATGCCTATGCTTTTTTGCTTCAAAGATCTGCATTGTACCTCATAGATTTGCAAAGTTGCCATAAAGTATTACTTTACAAGAATAGATAACATGCTTTTTCTAGTTTAGGCTTGATTTTGTGTGTATTATCCAAATGAACAAAATAATGTTAGAACACAAAGGATATGCATTGAATTATTGAGTGAAAATGGGATTAGAGGCCTGCAATGTAGCTTAAGCATGCTGAATTCAAATTTGCCAAGTTTATGAACATGCTTTGATGAAGAACAAAAGTGAATTTTTGCCAACTTGTGAAATTCGAATCTCTCAAGTTATGAGGTTGTTTGATGAGTTCTTGGACATTTTGGAAAGCTTGGAATGTGTACTACAATCCATATTTGAAATGCAAATCAAAATTCCAATTGGAAGGGCATGAAAAGTGGCCTTGAAGTAGGGTAGAAAACCTTGTCAAAATAGGTCAAATTTCACTAAGTTAAAAGATGGTTTAGTGCCCTTATTCAAAAAATCATAACTTGAGATACAAGCTTCAAATGAGAAAACTTTGTGAATCAAAGTTGTAGATTTTGCAACAAGCTACAACTTTCATGTTTTGACTTTTGTTTGAATCCCAATGGATCATGGTGAAAAGATGGGGCAAAGTTGGGAAAAAATTAGGGTTTTCCATAACTTAGAAAAATTCTAAGTTATGAAAAATTCCATTTTCAAACCCTAATTTGCATTTTGTGATTTCTTGGTGAACAAGTTTCATGATTTGTAATGTTTTGATGAAAAATGAATCTTGACTCTTGATTTTGACCAAAAAGTCAAAGTTTGACTTTTCAGTATACAGTCAAAATTGATCAATTGACTGGGAAATTCAACTGTCAATCTTGTGTACTTGGGATCTTTTGAGCTTGATGAACATGTCAAGATAATTCCATGGGGTCCTTGAGTCCATATGTGAGCTTGGTTTGCCATTGGCTAGGTCAAACAGTCAAAAATTGCCTTTGTGCAGTCAAAACCCTAAAAATGACCATTTTGCCCTTTTGGTGATCTGATCAAATTTCTTGGGGAATTGTGATTCAAACTTGATCAAATGGTCCATGTGAGTTCATAATGTTGATGTGGACCAAATTTCATGAGGTTTGACAGTCAATTGGCCACAGTTGACTTTTTCCCCAATACAGCTGATTTCTAGGTCAACTGTCCAATTGACTGGGTAAAACTTGGAATCAAGACTTGAAACTTGGTATAGGTAAACTTGGGAGTCCAACATGAAGCATGAAAGTCATCTTAGGCATTTTAGGTCAAAGCATCTTTAGGCAAACACAAACCCTAATTTGAGTCCATAGTGCAAGGAGAAGTCTTGAGCAGAGGAAACCCTAACTGTATCTTGATCTTTAAATGTCTTGTGATGAGAAAAATGTTGAGGAAATGGGAGGGCAAATTTTGGGGTACAACAGTTGCCCCTGTTCAATCTTCTTGGACCTGAAGAGTTAGATTGGCAAGTTTGCCTTTCGTGACTCGAGGGTAAAAGGAGATTGGACACTAGAGTGCCCGGAAATTTGCACTCGCATGCTGGAGTCTCAACAATGTGGTGTCGGGAATGGGCTTATAGATGCCATTTGGAGAGATGGTGGATAGGGAGATGGGCTTTGTAGATGCCATCTGGAAAAGTGACAGAACTTTGTCGGGAATGGGCTTATAGATGCCACTTGGAAGTGTTGATCGCATAAGAGATTCCTTAGCGAGAACTTGTGTGTTTAAGAAAGACAGATGTTTTCCTGGCTTGTTACAGGTGTTTGATCTTCAGTCTCCTTATGCAGATATGCCCTGGCTGGATACAGGTATCGAATCTACGATCGGTTGCTCACAGATGTGCCCTGGCTGGATACAGGAGTCGAATCTGGAAATAGTCATCAATAGATATGCCCTGGCTGGATACAGGAGTCGAATCTTTGAACTCTGCAGACGTGCCCTGGCTAGATACAGGAATCGAGTCTGGAAATATGGTCAACAGATATGCCCTGGCTGGATACAGGAATCGAATCTGGAAATGTTGTAGTTGATAGATGTGCCCTGGCTGGATACAGGAGTCGAATCTTTGAACTCTGCAGACGTGCCCTGGCTGGATACAGGAATCGAGTCTGGAAACTGATCACTCTCAGATGTGCCCTGGCTAGATACAGGTATCGAATCTGGAATTGTGACAGTTGAAAGTAGTCGTTTTTGAGATTGTCTTTTTCCTGAAAAGGCAAAGACGTAAGCTGTATGCAATGTCATGATGTATGATATGCATGATGTCATGATGTTCAACATTTGATGTTGTATGTGTCTCATCATGTATGTAAGCAAGATGTATGAAAATGTGACATGTTTATGAGTGTAATTTCATCTTAGGAAAATAAATCCTTGACGAAAGGCCGGGAAGCTGCTTTGCGGAAGAGATATTTGGCCGAAGCTCTGATGAGAGGCCTGCTGAGGACTTTAACAATGGATTCCGCTGAGAATAATGATGATAAACTCCGCTGGGGAACCCCAAAGATAAACTCTGCTTGGGAAAACCAAAGATAGACTTCGCTGGGGATTGAAGGAACTTTCGCCGAGAACGGTCTTCCGTGGCTTTTAGCTGAGATAACCCAGTTATAAGTCCTTGTGAGGAAATAACTCTAAATAAAACTTGGGCGAGACATTCGTACTTCGCCGGGGATAAGCTCGCAGAATCTACTGGGGATGAGCTTTTAAGACCTGCCGGGGGATGTTGTGCCTTTTTTCAGGATCGACGGGGAATCGACTCCCGCTTGGGGAAAGTGCTGCTGAACCTGTTTTATTCTGCGGGGAGCTAAGATGATTCGACCAATATTTTCAGTTGAACCTACCTTGGTGCCTTGGTGGACAAAGCAACTAGACCGCTTTAGACAACTACACAATGCCCCTGTCTTTGGTGTCACTTGCAATTAATCTCTTTTTTCATATGCAAACATTTAGGGATCAGCAATTTAATGTCAAATGCATATATCAAAAAATGAACATTGGACGTTCTTCGCAAGACAAAAAAGAAAAACAATGGCAATTTGTATGGACAAGTGAATTTGTATTGATTTAAACTTTGCCTGTGAATAGGCGTTTTTTGTACAAGAGGCTGACATCCTAGTAAGAGGACGCCGCCAAATAACATAGAGTTTACAATTTGAAAAACAAAACAGCTATGTGAACAGTCCCACTGGGTTCCAACTCTGCTATTGCCTTTATGTCTTCGAACGTCTCATCGCTTTGTTGCCTGGTCGAAGATGAAGCTGATTGGTCGGTGCCGTAATCTGAGCCAGATAGTTGATGCCGAATTCCGGGTGCGAAGTGATCCAATGAGACATAGTGTTACGCTTTTATCCCTAACTTTTGCCTGGACCGCCCCTTCGGGTTTTCAGTCCAACGGGATACCCTTTTTTGCCCAAGCCGCCCTTTCAGGTTTTCGACTTGCCGGGTGTACAGATTTTTTTCATTTCATCCCTTATTTTTGCCCGAACCCTTTTGGTTCGCCGGGAAGCCCTTATTTTTGCCTAGGTATGTCAACCTAGCGGGTCTTTTATTTATGCGTAGTATTTTTTCACTATGTCCGCATTGGCGGGGTGAGGAAGGTCGTCACCGTCCATGGTGGTTAGGATCATGGCTCCTCCAGAGAACACACGCTTAACCACAAATGGCCCTTCGTACGTAGGGGTCCATTTGCCCCGGGGATCACTTTGAGGAAGGATGATGCGTTTGATTACCAGGTCCCCAACTTGATACTCTTGCGGTCTGACTTTCTTGTTAAATGCCCTGATCATCCGTTTTTGATACGTTTGACCATGACAGATAGCAGTGAGCCTTTTTTCGTCAATTAGATTTAGTTGATCAAGTCGAGTTTGGATCCAATCATCTTCATTCAAGTCTGCATCCTTCATTATCCGAAGAGAGGGTATCTGGATTTCAATTGGCAAGACTGCCTCCATGCCGTAGACCAAGGAGAAAGGAGTTGCCCCGGTTGACGTCCTTGCTGAGGTGCGGTACCCATGAAGAGCGAACGGTAACATCTCGTGCCAATCTTTATAGGTCACTGTCATCTTCTGCACAATTTTCTTGATATTTTTATTGGCTGCCTCTACAGCCCCATTCATCTTCGGCCGATAGGGGGAAGAATTGTGGTGCTGTATCTTGAATTGTTCGCAGAGTTCAGTGATCATTTTGTTATTGAGGTTGGTACCATTGTCCGTAATGATTCTTTCTGGGACTCCGTACCGACAAATCAGATTATGCCGGATGAATCGTGCCACGACGCTCTTGGTTACTGTGGCATAGGAAGCTGCCTCGACCCATTTCGTGAAGTAATCGATTGCCACCAAGATGAAGCGGTGTCCATTGGATGCTGTCGGTCGGATCTCACCGATCATATCGATGCCCCACATTGCGAAAGGCCAAGGTGCCGTTAGGACATTCAAAGGAACCGGAGGGATATGCACCTTGTCAGCATAGATCTGGCATTTATGACAAGTCCGGGAGTGTTGGTAACAATCGGCTTCCATCGTGGACCAGAAATATCCTGCCCGAAGGATTTTCTTAGCCATGGTGTGTCCACTGGAATGGGTCCCAAACGTACCTTCGTGCAGTTCCATCATGATTTTCTCTGCTTCAGCCTTATCCACACAACGTAACAAAGTTGAATCATGATTCCGTTTGTAGAGAATGCCATTGCTGAGGAAGAATTTTGCAGCAAATCTCCTCATGAACTTCTTATCATTGACAGACGCACCTTCAGGGTATTCCTGGGCTTCCAAGTACCTCCTCACCTCGTGATACCAGGGCTTTTCAGTCACCTTCTCAGCCTCGAGCTCGCAGCAGTATGCCGGTTCATCCAACTTCCAGATTAGGATTTGGGGAGTCTCATTGTCCCATTTAACTTTAAACATTGAAGACATCGTGGCTAGTGCGTCCGCTAGCTGATTTTCCTCTCTGGGGAAATGTTCAAAAGTTATCTCTTCAAAGTGGGGGAGCAGGGTCGATACATACTCCTTGTAAGGAATGAGATTCGGGTGTTTCGTATCCCACTCGCCTTTGATCTGATTGATCACGAGAGCGGAATCTCCGAAGACACTTAGAAACTTGATCCTCAAATCAATCGCAGCTTGTAAACCCATGATACATGCCTCATATTCTGCCATGTTGTTGGTGCAGCTGAAACATAATCGGGCGGTGAGAGGAGTATGAGTCCCCTTGGGAGATATGATTACAGCGCCGACGCCGTTACCCAAAGCATTGGAGGCTCCATCAAAATGCATAGACCATCGGGATCCTTCCTCAGGTCCTTCATCCGGTCCAGGTACTTCACAGTCAGTTACCACCATGATGTCTTCGTCCGGAAAATCAAAGTTCAATGATTGATAATCGTCCACAGGTTGGTGTGCCAAATGATCAGCCAGTACACTCCCCTTAATTGCTTTCTGAGTTGTATACTGGATGTCATATTCTGTTAAGATCATTTGCCATCTCGCTATTCTCCCAGACAAAGCGGGCTTTTCAAATATGTACTTGATGGGATCCATCTTTGAAATCAATAAAGTAGTGTGAGTCAGCATATACTGTCTCAGCCGGCGAGCAGCCCATACAAGAGCGCAGCAAGTTTTCTCAAGCAGTGAGTAACGAGACTCACAGTCGGTAAACTTTTTGCTCAAGTAGTAAATAGCGTGCTCTTTTCGGCCAGACTCGTCATGCTGCCCCAGCACACACCCCATTGAATTATCAAGCACTGTCAAGTATAGTATCAGAGGTCTTCCTTCCACTGGTGGCATAAGAATGGGTGGCTCTTGGAGGTATTCCTTTATTCTTTCAAAGGCGGCCTGACATTCATCATTCCAGCGTACCACTTGATCTTTCTTCAGTAATTTGAAGATTGGTTCACAAGTAGCAGTCAGATGTGAGATGAATCGGGCAATGTAATTCAATCGTCCTAGGAAACCTCTGACTTCTTTCTCTGTTTTTGGGGTCGGCATCTCTTGAATAGCTTTAACCTTGGCAGGGTCCACCTGGATACCTTTATCACTTACAATGAAACCTAGCAATTTTCCGGACCTCACCCCGAAGGTGCATTTGTTGGGATTCAATCTCAGCTTGTACAACTTGAGTCGGTCAAACAACTTCCTCAGATGATCAAGGTGTTCCTCCTCAGTTTGAGACCTTGCAATCATGTCATCAACGTATACTTCAATCTCATGATGGATCATGTCATGAAATAAAGCAACCATGGCACGCTGATAGGTTGCCCCAGCATTTTTCAATCCGAATGGCATGACCTTATAACAGAAGGTCCCCCACTGAGTTACAAATGTAGTCTTCTCCATATCTTCAGGAGCCATCTTGATCTGATTATACCCTGAGAAGCCATCCATGAAGGAGAACACCTTGTGTTGAGCTGTATTATCAACAAGGACATCGATGTGAGGTAGGGGGAAATCATCCTTGGGGCTGGCCCTGTTCAGATCTCTGTAGTCAACACACATTCTGACCTTACCGTCCTTCTTCGGCACTGGCACAACATTGGCAACCCACTGAGGGTAAGAAGTTACTGCAAGGAAACCCGCATCAAACTGTTTCATCACCTCAGCTTTAATTTTCTCAGACATCTCTGGACGCATTCGTCGAACTTTTTGCTTTACTGGAGGGCAATCTTCCTTGGTTGGCAAATGGTGAACTACAATGTCGGCATCCAAACCAGGCATATCTTCATAAGACCAGGCAAAGATCTCCATGTAGTCTTGTAGCATCTGGATCAATCGTTGCTTCACGCTGAGCTCTAGATTGGCACCAATTTTGACCTCTTTCCTATCTGTCTCAGTACCCAGGTTAATTGTCTCCACAGGCTCTTCATGTGGTTGAATAGCCCTCTCTTCCTGTAGTAGCAGTCTTGCGAGTTCACCAGGCACTTCGCAATCATCTTCACCTTCGTCTTCGGCCAAGTTGATCGGATTTTCGAAGTCATAACTGGCGGTAGCAGAGCTGTTGCCAGTGAGATCCAGAGTGGATTGAAACCTGTATAAGTGAGTGTGTGTAAATATAGCTGTTTTGCAATATATATATCACAGAAAGAAAAGGAGCACAAGATTTAAAATGCAACAAACGTCCAATGTTTTGATTGATGATATATGAAAATGTCATACAAAAAGCCCTCATAAATGGAGCTACGATGCCCCGGGCAGGACACCGAGCCAACAGAATTTTAACATATTGTTTGTTACAAATTTGGAAATCAAAAGAAATCAATTACTGCGTGACAAATGTGATAGGGGTAAAATCCTTTGCTGTCCAGTTGCTTGGTCCGTCGCTGGCAGTTGGGTAGATCCAATTATCAAACTCAGCTTCCTCCACATCCTCCTCGATAGCATTCACCCTTGAGCTGGAAATAAACACCGGAGCCTTTCCAATCTTCTCTTTGCGTACTGCCTTCTGAGCCTCTGTAGTAAAGCCTAGCCCAAACTTGTCGTTCTTCTGAGTGAAGTCAGGAAGCTGACCCCAGTGTGCACCATTGCCTTTCTGAACCACAGCCCGGGCATCCCTTAGGGAAACCATTTTCAAGGAATCATTCTCTTCGGCCAGTGTCTCCGCAGCTGCTGAAATTGGATGTACCTCCTCGAAATGTTGGAAGGGAGTTTCAATAAATTCTCCGTCCATCTCGATGTACCTGAAGGAATTCAAATGGCTCACCATATACTCCTCTTCTCCTTGCACAATGACAATTTTCCCCCTGACGGGATACTTCAGTTTTTGGTGTAAGGTGGAGGTCACTGCCCCAGCTTTGTGGATCCAAGGTCTACCCAACAGACAGGAGTACGATGGACGTATGTCCATCACGTAAAAGGTAGAGTCAAACACTTGAGAGCCCACACGAATAGGGATGTTAACCTCTCCATGAACCATCCTCTTGGAACCGTCAAAGGCTCTGACGATGATATTGCTGGGTTTCAACTCCAGGCCTTCATAATCCAGACGATCCAAAGCCTTTTTCGGAAGAACATTCAAAGAAGAACCAGTGTCCACCAATACATGTGCCAGAGTAGTGCCCCTGCATTCAATAGAGACATGCAGGGCATCATTGTGGTCTCTCCCTTTTGCGGTCAAGTCAGCATCTGAAAAACCCAAGCCGTTGTCCGCCGTCAGATTTGCTATGCAGTCAGTGAACTGAACTGCAGACGTCTCCTGCGGCACATGGGCCGTCTTGAGAAATGAGATTAATGCCTTAGCGTGAGCCTCGGAACATAGCAATAGGGAGAGCAGGGAGATCTTGGAGGGTGTATGCCCTAACTGTTCGACAACATTAAAATCACTTTTCTTTATTATTTTCAGAATCTCCTCCATTTCTTGTCGGGAGGCCTCAGCATTCACGGGCATTGGTGCCTCCATCCGGGCAGGCTCTTCTTCAATCCCTTTGCCCCGAGCATTTGATGACTCGACATCAGGGGACACAATTTGATCAGCAACAGGACTTGGTAAACTTGCAGGTTTTATGAGGAGGGGTTTTCGAATAGCGGGCGGCGCAATGTCGGGCGAGAAGAGCCTGCCACTGCGGGTGACTTTAGCTGGACCGGTGATATCGCAGATATTGGCACTAGCATTAAATTCTTGCTTGATTCCATTTACATATACGTCTGCCCCATAATGCCAGGGGACAGCCTTATCAGACACGTAGGAGAGGGGTCCTGGAACAGTAATGATCACAGGCGCAACTGTCAAGATTTGAATAGGCTTCTTTGGGGGAGCCTTGGTTGGATTCTTGAAGATGGTAATCACGGAAACTTCTTTCATTGGAACCAATTGAACAGCAGTCTTTTTGAATAGAATCTCCTTGCTATCCATTAGGCCTTGGATGCCTAACCTTAGCAAAGGACAATCAGACAGGGAAATAGCACAGAATGGGCAACCTTCGCCGCAACCTGGAAATAAACCGGCCCGCAGTAGGTTCTTCTTAACAGTCTTCAAAGGGGTAACAACTTCATCTATCGAAACAGCATACACTTCTTCCTCAATGGCACTTACCCTATGCTGGGGCATAGGAGCCGTTACAACATTCGGTCTTTCTGGCGCTTCAAACTGAATTTCTTTTGCGTCAATTAGATCTTGCACTTTGTTTCTCAAGGCCCAACAATCATCAGTAGTGTGCCCGGGACTATCAGAATGATAAGCATACCGGGCATTCGGGTTGTATTTAGGGGACGCAGTGTTGACGACCTTAGGAGCTTCTTTGAGGGTCACCAGGTTGGTGGATAACAGTTGGGGTAAAATTTGAGATAATGTCATACTCAATCGGGTATACTGCCTCTTGGGCCTTTCACTTCTTTGCTGATTGTACTGCTGAGGAGCAGCAACAGGTTTAGAGATGACCAAAGCATTAACGGCTTGGCGACTTTCGGGCTTGACTTGTCTTCTAGGGCCATAGACGGCGCTTGCTTCTTTCTTAAATGGCCTCTTCTCAGCACTTGTAGAGGCAGCCTTCTGTATCTTGCCTGACCTGATGCCAGCTTCAATTCTCTCTCCCGTTAATATCAAATCTGTGAACCCAGCGGAGGAGTTACCAACCAAATGATTAAAAAACGGACCAGACAACGTTCCCAGAAACATATCAACCAGCTCTCGATCAGTTAATGGAGGCTGCACCCTGCCAGCCAAATCTCTCCATTTTTGAGCGTACTCTTTGAATCCTTCACCCGTCCCTAGAGACATACCCTGAAGTTGGGTACGCGTAGGAGCGAGATCAGAATTATATTGGTATTGTCTGTAGAAAGCAGTCGCCAAATCCTCCCAGTGCCGGATGCTAGCTCCGTCTAATTGGTAGAACCATTCAAGCTGAGACCCCGAGAGGCTGTCTTGGAAGAAGTGAATCCAGAGGTTTTTATCCGCCGTGTAAGGTTGGATTTTCCTTACATACGACCTCAGATGCAGCTTTGGGCAGGAGACCCCATCATACTTGGCGAAGGCAGGCGCCTTAAACTTGTGTGGAATTACTACTCCAGAAGATAATCCCAAATCCCCGAAATCCAGTCCCGGCACGTTCTGAATTTCCATAGCGCTCAAACGGTCCTCCAATTGTTTGTATCTGTCAGCAGCAGGTGGGTATTGTTCCTCGTTATAGTCCGTCTCGTTGTCGGAGACTGCGGGACTAGGTGCTTCTCCCCCTTGGGGACTGTTTTTCTCAGCAGAAGAAGTGGTCGGATCAGCTTCATTGTGGAGTGTGTTCCCAAATCTGCGTCCGGTGTTGAACATTGCCGTCCTCTTTTTCTTCTTCTTCTTCAGGAGTAGAGTCTTCAACTCTTGCTGTCCCTGGGCTAGGCTTAGGACCATCTCTTGAAACTGTGCACTTTGGGCCTGAAGGGCCTTGATTGCTTGCTCACTGGATGACTCCGAATTCATGATGACTGTGCACACAAACAGCGAAGAAAATTAAGCAACCTGTGAATTAGGGTACCTGCTATGCATATGGTGCAATGGAATGCGTATGTATGCAATGCATTCAAGGATTTAGAACATTCAAACTTTGTTGTAGACAAAAAGGAACGCACATCATATTAATAAGGAGAAATTCGTTAGTACATAAATGCCTCATGGGCCAAATATTACAAAATAAACTCCTTAAGGTAAAAAGACATTGCGCATCCTTTTTGGCGCGATGTAAGTGTTGAGATTCCTTTCCTCGTGCAGCAGGCGGGTGAGTTCCAGGACCTTCTTTTCGCTAGCATGTAGACTGGTCTCAAGAGAATTCCGCTCTTCCTTAAGTTGGATCCAGCTCTTCTGCATCTCTTCCCAGGAGGTGGGCATGTCGGGATGTTGAATGGTGTAGGATGCTTCTCCTTCCAAGACTGGCTCTTTGATTACAGGTAGCATGTGAGGGTAAGGCATTACTAACTTCTGAGAGCGGGCTCGTACCCACTTGAGGTAAGGCTCCAACGGGATGGAGTTCCGGTGCCCCAGTGTTTTACTGTCTATCCTACTTGGCATCCTCCAAGCTCTGATAAATCTCTGACGAAGCCCTTGAGTATCGTTGTCGAAGTCGAAGACTATGTCAGGAATTAACATGTCATGAGGGCCATCCTTCCGAGCATAACCAAACTGTCTCCAAGCCAGGCATGGGTTGTAGGTTATACCTCCTTTGATTCCAAATAAAGGAACATTAGGGTATTCCCCACAACGATCAATGATAGTGACGTCTTCCCGGGACCTAGGACACCAATGTATATCTGCATGCGTGAGAGTCATTAACCGTTGTGACCATCTCAAACCCTGCTCGTTCTTCAAAACTGTTTGTGGAAGATGCGAAATAAACCACCTTCCCAAGAGAGGAGTGCAACACAAAAGGACACCCCTTCTTCTCATGGTTCGAGTGTAACATGAGTGAAGGATGTCCCCCAACAGTGTAGGTATAGGATTCCTGGTCATAAAGATCTGGACAGCACTGATATCGATAAGCTGATCTGGGTTAGGGAACAATACCAAACCATAGACAAGGAGGGCTACAACTTCTTCAAAAGCTCGTAGGTCAAGAGAGTTCCAACATTCTTGGGCCTTATCAAACAGAAACCTAGCTAAGAACCCTTTGATACCACTTCTCGCTTCCCAATGTCCTTTGAGGTCGGATGTCTGTAGGTGCAAGGCTTTAGCAATCTCTTCAAGTCTGGGTTCCTTTTCCGTACCGTTGTAGGGTAGTTGATCGAGGATAGGGACCTTCAGAAGTCGGGAGAATTCTTCTAATGTAGGCACCAACTGATAATCCGGGAAGGTGAAACAGTGATGCAGAGGGTCAAAGAATTGGAACAGGACCTTTATCAAGTCCTCCTCAATGTTGGTGTTAACCAAGTTGATGAGTTTTCCATGTCTCTCACTGAATGAAGAACTCTCGGGAATTCTGGACAGAAGCTCCTTAAGCTGAGGAGGGATCTTTACAAGGCTAATCTGAATTGTCTTTCTGCGAACAGTTTCCATGTCCTATAAAACAAGAACAAAGATGAAGATTCGAAACCCTTGAAACGGTTAGTCAATGCTCATGATGTTTGTATGATGTAATGATGCACTATAAACATTCACAAAAGCAAACATGGTAAGGCACACAAGTCACACAAACCCTTAGAGTTTAGGCCTGCATGAAGTTTTGGGTGTTACCCTCTTGAAGTTTTGTGGGCTCAACCTGTCTTATCAAAAGTAACCGGGTTCTAAAGATCCCAATATCACTGGATTGCGTTCATTGTTCATCGTTTCGATTTAGCCACTGAACTGGCGACCGAAATATTCCAGGAAAGCAACCCTCAATTGAGTGTAGTATCGAGTATCAACCAACCTCGGACTGCACCAAAGTCAGTTATCTCACTACCCTAAAAAGGCCAAGATGGTTCAATTAAGGTTCCTAAGGTCTGTTGATGCTTCATGACACCACATGGAGGCCCCGTACTCTCCTTGACTGAACTCAAGGGTTACCGGTACACACCAAAGTGCCACATCAACGTAGCAGACTGCTTCAACCATGTCGGTATACCCCGCACAGTTCCCTCACAGCCTTGTTGCTACCTAAAAAAAGGTTTCCCCCAGATCCGGGTTAGGATCTATAAAACTCCGATACAAAGCCCACAATATGTAAAAGCAAACAAAGCAAGCAATTGAAAACAAAGGTGATCTAAACCCTAAGGTTACTCCACTTTAAAAGAACATTTCCCCAGCAGAGTCGCCAGTTCTGTGATACGGTGGGAGAACTGACTTGAGGTTTGCGTTCGTATTCGCAAATGTTGCGGTTAGCAAGAGTCGCCACCGACTTTTTATTTTATCCTAAGGAAAGGTCAAAAAGCACAGCAAAAACCTTTTGAGATGTTTTCTTGGGTTCGGGGAGTAGATTATAGAAAGGGAAGGTATTAGCACCCTTTCTATCCATGGTTATCCATGGGCTCTTAGTTACTTGCTTAGATCACTTGCCTTTTGTTTTCAATTGTTTTAAATGGTGCTTGAGTGTGCGGGTTTTGAAAATGTTTTGAAAAGAGGCCAATGTGGTGGCAACCTTTGCAATGATCCATGTGGGGATGTATACAAAGGTGTATGTCTTTTGAAAAGGTTTTCATTTATTTTTGAAAGTTGTTTTGAAAGTGTAGTGATGTGTGATTTTGAAATCAGGCAAGTGTTTTGTTTTGCAAGTTGATTCAAGTAACTAAGAGGTTATCTACTCCTAAATTTCTCAAAAGATTATTGCTATACTTTAACCCTTTTAACAAGTTTGCACCACCATTGTATTTGGTGGGCAACCTTGTGTTAGGATGTGAAAAGGGACAGGCGCGGGTCATCGTTTAGACCATAATTGTAACGACGTTAAATGTCTTTGGGCAATTTTTCTAAGGGACTTGATCATTTGTTTTGTTTGTTTTGAAAAGTTTTATCGAGGGACTATGATCATTCAAACTGTTTGCTTTGCCCAAAGATGTTCAACATACAATATGGCCCATTTATTTGAAGGCAACAAGTGGAGTACCCTAGGGGGTGCAAGTGTGATTTGTGTGTCCATTTTCATGCTTGTTTGTCTTGTATTAGGTCAAACTATTTTTTATCGTTTTTTCGCATACAAACCCTAATTCTAGCATGTTATTATTTAAAAAGCAATAAAGTGCGAAATTAAAATTACTAAGCTATTACACAACCAAACATGGGAAGGGGGGTACAAATGTTCAAATGGGGATATAGACAAGAATTTAAATCTAGATTATTACAACAATTGGATATTTGCATAGTAAATAAATTGCATAATTTAAATGTAAACAAAATAAATATGTAAAATGTAAAAAAAAGAAAATTTTTTATGTGTATGAGAAAATATTTATGTAAAAGGAAAAAAGAAATAAAAATGTATTTATTTTTTTAGTGTTTTGAAACTTAGGGTAAGAAACCCTAATTTTTATATAAAAAGTATTATTATCTAATTTAATTCTACTATTTATTTATTATGTACAAAAATAAAATAAAATGAAGTATTTTGTGAAAAAAAGTATTTTTGTATCAAATATTAATAAAAATGAAGAAAATCAAGTATTTTATATTTTTATCTTAAATATATTAATAAACATGTATATATATATATATATATATATATATATATTAAACCCTAAATGAGTATTATACAAAATAAATATTTATTTAATATTTTAATAAAATAAATAAAAGTATTTTTTTTGTGTGAAATATTTTCAGAAAGTAAAAATAAAAATAAAAATGTATCTACATTATTTTCTATTTATTTTAATAATAGTGTACATATATATTTGTATATAAATAAAAGAAATAAACAAACAAATATGCCATAAATACAAAAAATGATGGAAAAAATATTTTAAAAATTTTAATGGCATGAGAAAAAATAAACAAAGTCAACCCAAAAAGAAAAAGTCAAAAATGTTGAAAAATAAACAAATGGGCTCAGGGGGTGTAAACCAAAAAAATGGGGTGTGAAAAGGAAACAAATCCAGGCCCAGCCCAGACCACTTCTTCTTCAACCTCTGTACATCTTTCTTCTCACAAAACACGCGTTTTCTAACTCTGGATTCCTGGACTTTCAAGCAAAACTCATAACATGAAAAGTGTAGAGCATTAAGAGACGGTTTCAACCATATAAAGAACATGACCTATCTCTCCAAGATGAGAGAGAATTTCTCTCCCCCTCTTTTCTGACCTAGTTTTTCTACCATTTTCAGAGCTCAAATTCTCTTCACTCAGACAAAAGAAATGAAAAGTAAAGCTATGTACATGTTCAGGGCTATGAATAGGACTTTGTTTCTTCACAAACTTAAGACTAAATATGCCTAATAAGAGAGATACGAATTCAAACTTTTACCTGTGCAGTTGAACTTCTATGTGGAGAATGAGAGACTTTCAGTGCAATGTAATGATTGGAAAAGCTTCCTTGAGGTCCAGGGATGCTTTTTCAATGCTCACTTTGTCTTGAAACTTCTTGTATCAAGCTATAGAACTTCACCTGCAAGTCAAAGATGTGAAAATGGTGGAAGTGGTTAGAGCAACTACAGATCGTGCCTTAGCTTCTGGATAGCTTGCATATGTTGTAAGGAAGGTAGAGGAACAGGTTTGGACAGAAATGTTTGAAGGGAATGAGAGATTGCACTCAAACTGCAGGGGCACCCCTGTTTGTGCAGTTTGAGGATGATTCTGAGATGGAGAGGGTTTGAAAGGCAAATGGCTCGAGCAAAAGCTTCAATGTGGTCTATGGAATGTGTTTGATATCTTTTGTGCTGTGTTTTTTTGCTGATATGAGAGATAGCATAAGTTATGGATGTTACTTCTATGTGAAGCAAGCAAATGTCAACTTGGTTTCTAGGCCAGTACAATGCCTCAATCTATGCTGCACCTTTGAGTCTTGATCAGTGGGATATGCCTATGCTTTTTTGCTTCAAAGATCTGCATTGTACCTCATAGATTTGCAAAGTTGCCATAAAGTATTACTTTACAAGAATAGATAACATGCTTTTTCTAGTTTAGGCTTGATTTTGTGTGTATTATCCAAATGAACAAAATAATGTTAGAACACAAAGGATATGCATTGAATTATTGAGTGAAAATGGGATTAGAGGCCTGCAATGTAGCTTAAGCATGCTGAATTCAAATTTGCCAAGTTTATGAACATGCTTTGATGAAGAACAAAAGTGAATTTTTGCCAACTTGTGAAATTCGAATCTCTCAAGTTATGAGGTTGTTTGATGAGTTCTTGGACATTTTGGAAAGCTTGGAATGTGTACTACAATCCATCTTTGAAATGCAAATCAAAATTCCAATTGGAAGGGCATGAAAAGTGGCCTTGAAGTAGGGTAGAAAACCTTGTCAAAATAGGTCAAATTTCACTAAGTTAAAAGATGGTTTAGTGCCCTTATTCAAAAAATCATAACTTGAGATACAAGCTTCAAATGAGAAAACTTTGTGAATCAAAGTTGTAGATTTTGCAACAAGCTACAACTTTCATGTTTTGACTTTTGTTTGAATCCCAATGGATCATGGTGAAAAGATGGGGCAAAGTTGGAAAAAAATTAGGGTTTTCCATAACTTAGAAAAATTCTAAGTTATGAAAAATTCCATTTTCAAACCCTAATTTGCATTTTGTGATTTCTTGGTGAACAAGTTTCATGATTTGTAATGTTTTGATGAAAAATGAATCTTGACTCTTGATTTTGACCAAAAAGTCAAAGTTTGACTTTTCAGTATACAGTCAAAATTGATCAATTGACTGGGAAATTCAACTGTCAATCTTGTGTACTTGGGATCTTTTGAGCTTGATGAACATGTCAAGATAATTCCATGGGGTCCTTGAGTCCATATGTGAGCTTGGTTTGCCATTGGCTAGGTCAAACAGTCAAAAATTGCCTTTGTGCAGTCAAAACCCTAAAAATGACCATTTTGCCCTTTTGGTGATCTGATCAAATTTCTTGGGGAATTGTGATTCAAACTTGATCAAATGGTCCATGTGAGTTCATAATGTTGATGTGGACCAAATTTCATGAGGTTTGACAGTCAATTGGCCACAGTTGACTTTTTCCCCAATACAGCTGATTTCTAGGTCAACTGTCCAATTGACTGGGTAAAACTTGGAATCAAGACTTGAAACTTGGTATAGGTAAACTTGGGAGTCCAACATGAAGCATGAAAGTCATCTTAGGCATTTTAGGTCAAAGCATCTTTAGGCAAACACAAACCCTAATTTGAGTCCATAGTGCAAGGAGAAGTCTTGAGCAGAGGAAACCCTAACTGTATCTTGATCTTTAAATGTCTTGTGATGAGAAAAATGTTGAGGAAATGGGAGGGCAAATTTTGGGGTACAACAGAAGGGTATGAAAAGTGGCCTTGAAGTAGGGTAGAAAATCTTGTCAAAATAGGTCAAATTTCACTAAGTTAAAAGATGGTTTAGTGCCCTTATTCAAAAAATTATAACTTGAGATACAAGCTTCAAATGAGAAAACTTTGTGAATCAAAGTTGTAGATTATGCAACAAGCTACAACTTTCATGTTTTGACTTTTGTTTGAATCCAAATGGATCATGGTGAAAAGATGGGGCAAAGTTGGGAAAAAATTAGGGTTTTTCATAACTTAGAAAAATTCTAAGTTATGAAAAATTCCATTTTCAAACCCTAATTTGCATTTTGAGATTTCTTGATGAACAAGTTTCATGATTTGGCATGTTTTGATGAAAAATGAATCTTGACTCTTGATTTTGACCAAAAAGTCAAAGTTTGACTTTTCAGTATACAGTCAAAATTGATCAATTGACTGGGAAATTCAACTGTCAATCTTGTGTACTTGGGATCTTTTGAGCTTGATGAACAAGTTTCATGATTTGGCATGTTTTGATGAAAAATGAATCTTGACTCTTGATTTTGACCAAAAAGTCAAAGTTTGACTTTTCAGTATACAGTCAAAATTGATCAATTGACTGGGAAATTCAACTGTCAATCTTATGTACTTGGGATCTTTTGAGCTTGATGAATGTGTCAAGACCATTTCATTGAGTCCTTTAGGCTATATGTGAGCTTGGTTTGCCATTGGCTAGGTCAAACAGTCAAAAATTGCCTTTGTGCAGTCAAAATCCTAAAAATGACCATTTTGCCCTTTTGGTGATCTGATCAAATTTCTTGTGGAATTGTGATCCAAACTTGATCAAATGGTTCATGTGAGTTCATAATGTTGATGTGGATCAAATTTCATGAGGTTTGACTGTCAATTGGCCATAGTTGACTTTTTCCCCGATACAACTGATTTCTAGGTCAACTGTCCAATTGACTGGGCAAAGCTTGGAATCAAGACTTGAAACTTGGTATAGGTAAACTTGGGAGTCCAACATGAAGCATGAAAGTCATCTTAGGCATTTTAGGTCAAAACATCCTTGGGAAAATACAAACCCTAATTTGAGTCCACAGTGCAAGGAGAAGTCTTGAGCAGAGGAAACCCTAACTGGATCTTGATCTTCAAAGGTCTTGTGATGAGAAAATGTTGAGGAAATGGGAGGGCAAATTTTGGGGTACAACACTCCTCACTAAAAGTGTCTCACGCACAAACAATATTCACAAATAAATGTTTAAAATAAAACCATCAAGAATAAAAATTACTAGAATTAATTAAAAAGGAGCGGGCTTAAGGTGAGACAAGCTGAATGAATAGGCGCGACGAGCTTTGATGGACGACGGATTTTGATGGGATAAACTTTAACAAGCGGCGGTCTTTAGTAGGACTGGACAAAATCCCAACTTAATCCTCTATTTTTTAATGGGTGGACAGACCAACCTAATAGATTATAGTATGTTTTATCACTCCTACCATGAACGATACCTTTTTAGCCACAAACCCAAATATAAATAATTTGGACACACATTCATAAAGTTATATATCAATTAATTATTTTAAGAATAATTTGGACACACATTCATAAAGTTATTTTAAGTCATATATACGGACAATTTGATTGAATCAAAGTAACACATTGACAATTTATGCTTTTTATTCTAAGAGTATCTTCAATGGAGGGTTTTTTTTTTGTGTTGCTCCAATTTGGTATTGGATTTTTCTAGGTTCATCGTTGGAGTGATATGTTATTTATTCTGTTTGGCATTACGGTTGCATTGCAATGCGACGTTGCTTTGATAACATTTACTTATTAAATACTATTACTTTATAAAATTAACTATTATCGTGGAGTCCAATGTTAGTATTTATAGAATTGCACTACTGGAGCTAAAGTTAAATGAGTTATTTAGAATTGACGTGGCAAAAAGATCCACAAAATAATCAATGGTGGGTTGCACCATTTGGGATCTAGTCGATGAGATCTAGTCGAGCATATTTGAGAACGTTTTAGACATGAGAATGATGAAAATTAAATTTGAGTAATTCTATTATGTTATTTATTTTTAATATTTTTAATTATATATCATGTATTTGAGATTAATTTTAATTATTATTTTAAATTTTATGTTTAATTTTAATTTGATTTATTTTATATTAATTTAAATTTAAATAATTATTTTAAATCAAATAAAATTTAATATGAATAAAATATTAATATATAAAGTAAAGATGTGAGACCTAATTTGAATTCGTTAGAGTTGTATCATTGAAATGAAAATTGAATGAGTTGCTTCAAGATGATGTGGCTTAATAGATCCCATAAAAAACTAAAAATTAAGTTGCACCATTGAAAGTACTCTAAACCCTTGAACATTTACACTATGTTTGGATGCAATGAATGTAGAAGGAAAGAAAGTAGTAGAAAAAAGGAAAGTAAGGATTTCAAAATACTTTCTCTTCTGTAGATGTAATGAAAAATTAGAAAGAAATATTAAATTGAACATGGGACGCACCAAAATACTTTCCTCTCATTAATGAAGAGAAAGCTTTACCACAATCACATTTTTTTACTATTCCTTTTTTTGCCCTTGTTTTTTTTCATATTGCACTTTTATATTTTATTAGTTTGACCTCTTCAATTTTTACAGAGGACTGAAATGAATCTTTTTTTCTTAAAGAAATAATACTTGCAGGTGTTTCTAGATTTCGTATTTTTCATTTATTAGGTTTAGCCTTGTTATTAAAATAAATATATATCGGTTACATTTTTAATGTGTAATTCATTTTTTAGAGGAAAAAATAAGTTACAGTATTTATACGTATATTAAGCATATATATTTATTTATTATCTATATGTATAATTAAAATTATATAAATAGTAAGTAAGCGAGTAATAAATTACACCGTTATCTTCTTTTTTTTATGACAAAATTATTCCTTTTAAAAATGACATTCGCTAAAATATGTTGTGCTTTAAGATAGACAATGTTCTTTCTAGGGAACGCTAGAGTCACCCTTGTCTTATACCTTACAAATATACACTACAAAATGTATGGTTTAATTTATAAATTTTTTTATTAAGATAACATAATTATAACATATAGTTTATTACATCAGTGTATTTAAAAACAAGGACAAAATTTATCGTGTATGGTGAATACGAATGTGCACCCCAAAACAATTTACGAAGACACGTCTCCGAATCAATTTAAGACAAAATAAATGTGTCTCAGATATGAATTCATGAGGTGTTTATAGAGTTAATACATAATTGAAGTTCTATAACCTACTACATAGTTACATCTCTAGATTAATTTTATAAAAAATTAATGTATCTCAGTTAAGAATGCATGTTTAGTGTAAAATGAATTTATCTAAAAATGTTTTTTAAATTTACCGAGATATTTTTGAATTTCCTTAGGGTGTTTCTCCACCACATAGAGTGAAAGAAACAATCTTTAATTTTTAAAAATAAATGAGCCTCAAATAAGTAAGCCCCATAAATTAAAGGGCTTCAAATTGAATTAGAACAAAAACCCTAACTTTTTTCACTGTATTTATTTCAATTTTTTTCTTTAAAAAATATTTTTTATTTTTTGTTGAATTATAATAGACCCTCTCCCTTGGATAATGCAACGGTCAGTTGACCAAGTAAGTTGTGTTTCTTATTGATTTTTTTCTTCAAGTTAAGTCGGTTAATTGATCAGTAAAATTAATTAGTATATATATAACACAAGCTAAGTTAAATTATATTTCTCTCTCACCCAAAGCTGTTTATATAAAGGATTACACTCACTTTTACACTTTTCACTTCAACTTTGATAAATATGGTTGCGGTAGTGATTGACGGAATGGCTAAAAGGAAGAAAGATGAAGATAATGACAATGACTCTTTGTCATCATATAATAATACTAAGAAACGTCGTGTTGTTTGGTCAGATGATCTTCATGCAAAGTTTGTTGAAGCTGTTAACCTACTTGGGTTACATGGTATGTATGTTTTCTACAAACCCTAACAGGATAGATATACTTGTTGTTTCACTCCTTGAATTGTTTAATCCCTAATATATACAAGATTTTGTTTCTTGTTTGGAGATGATGTTCCCAAAAAAATAGTTGGTTTGATGAATGTTGATGGCATTACTAGCAAACATGCCGCAAGCCATCTCCAGGTATAGTTACATATTCTGTTTATCATTGTTGTTCTTGATAAATCTTGATGATTCTTGATGAACATTGTCCCATCTGCAGCATATGTATATTCTTTATCACGGTTCTTGATGAATCTTGATGATTCCTGATGAATGTTCTTCACAAATCTCAATACATCTTGATCATTCTTGATGAAAATTCTCCCATCTGCATACATATATTCTTGCACAGTTGTTTCAAGATGATGTGGCTTAATAGGTCCTATAAAAAACTAAAAATTAGGTTGCACCATTGAAGGTACTCTAAACCCTTGAACATTTACACTATGTTTGGATGCAATGAATGTAGAAGGAAAGAAAGTAGTAGAAGAAAGGAAAGTAAGGATTTCAAAATACTTTCTCTTCTGTAGATGTAATGAAAAATTAGAAAGAAATACTAAATTGAACACGGGACGCACCAAAATACTTTCCTCTCATTAATGAAGAGAAAGCTTTACCACAAACACATTTTTTTACTATTCCTTTTTTTGCCCTTGTTTTTTTTCATATTGCACTTTTACGTTTTATTAGTTTGATCTCTTCAATTTTTACGAAGGACTGAAATGAATCTTTTTTCTTAAAGAAATAATACTTGCAGGTGTTTCTAGATTTCGTATTTTTCATTTATTAGGTTTAGCCTTGCTATTAAAATAAATACATATCGGTTACATTTTTAATGTGTAATTCATTTTTTAGAGGAAAAAATAAGTTACAGTATTTATACGTATATTAAGCATATATATTTATTTATTATCTATATATATAATTAAAATTATATAAATAGTAAGTAAACGAGTAATAAATTGCACCGTTATCTTTTTTTTTTATGACAAAATTATTCCTTTTAAAAATGAAATTCGCTAAAATATATTGTGCTTTAAGATAGACAATGTTCTTTTTAGGAAAACTGTTAAGGTTAAAATCTCGAATGACAACACTAAGACCATCCAAAATTCTGCCGAAATCGCGGTATACATCATATATCTCATTATCTCTCAGTATATGATTAGATAACATCTAAGATATAGTCTTATAAGCCTCAAATGTGTATGAGGAAGCCTCTACTATCGAGTATAAACCAAATCCACCAACTCTTATAGGTGAAGAAACCACCCTCCATTGAAAGTCCTCGGAGAAAGGACCTCCACCAACCACAACATTTTCAGTCACCCTTCACAATTCTTTATCAAACCAAATAGTTATTTTCTTCATATGATTATGTAAACACATTCTAAGGCCAAAAATGAGTTTGGAGATACCCATGTAAGAACGAAGTAAAAACAAGTCACTCTTGTGGCAGAAGATGCATGAGCTCAACAACCATGGTCACTCTCTTCATCGACAACCCCTCGATAAAGCTTTCATCTTGACTAATAACCCCTCCAAAAAAATTCATCCCTAACATTGACGTCCCAATGTTCGAAGGAAACAACTTCCCATGAATTTTGCTATCATCACGTAAAGGCCAAAACATCTTAGTTTTATGAATATTAAATTCGAGATTTAATTCTGGATCAGATTCCCGAATGATGTTAATGGATTTACCACCCCCTCTAAATCCTTATATGATGGTCCCATCGTCAAGGTACCAGGCATGAAAATAAGCTTACAGTTGTCATTGATCTCATGAATAAGTGGGTGAACACAAGGGAGAAAAAGAGTGTCTCTAACGAGTCACCTTGTTGCATTCCAGTGGCTGACATAATATGTTCATCCTCAAAGTATAACCTTGTTTCCGGACCATAGAGAAACTCAAACCACAAGGAAATAGATGAGCATCTCACCTCCACCTCTCATATAATGGCAGATTGATCCACTAGGTTGAAAGAATTCATGAAATCTATCGTGAACATAGTCAAAGAGCCATCTTTGTGATGCTTGCTCAACATCTTGTTGGCACTATGGGAAATAGCCTTAACATAAACCAATACCCCGACCCCAAACTGGAAGTCATTGATATATCGTGCCACATCCTTACCGGCCCCTTTCATTGCAACCTTGGATATCAACTTTCTCCAAATAGACCCTACAACAATTGGTTGTATTCCACCATCATGCTTTAATAACAGCATCAACGGCGTTGAGTCAATAAACTCTACCAAACTCATTGGTCATATCCCTCTCAACCATAGGTTAACAACGGGAGTTGATTACGCAAGGGGAAGGTATTAGCACCCTTCACATCTATGGTACTCTACGGGATTCACTCTTGTTGTTCTAATCAAAGGTCGCGTTCATATATAAAGCTTACGAGCTAAAATGCATGGATGCATAGTGTATATACAAAGAAAAAGGTTTGTTTGTCTTGGTTGTAAACCTTTGTGCCTACGTACCATCGTCCGTATAATGGGGATCAAGACACTCGTAGTTCACCTTTAAAATGTTGGTTTGTTGTGTGTTTTTTATGAATAATTCTAATTTCACATTCTACCGCAGCTCGACCTTTGAAGACTCATGCACTGTAGTAGAAAGGAATTAACATGTTCTTACCTGAAAAGGTTTTCAAAGAAAATCTCGAGGGCGGCCCGAAGGCAAAAAATATTTAAATTGGTTGGTGTTTTTTGGTGGGATGATAGAAAATGGATCCCACTTGAGGGACACTGACTACCTCTCCGCTTATTTGCAAAAGAGTTTGCAATTTGAATCGTAATAAAGTCTGAAGTGAAAGAAGAGCAAGATTCAGTCTAGACCGATTTGCTCTACCCCCACAAGACTCAACTACATACGATTCACATATTTAATTATTAAGTGTTTTGAAGTTTTCTTAAGAAAAGAAATTTTTGTTTTAAGGATACAAAAGGGGAATGAAAAAGTCTAAGAGATACTAACAATCCTAATGTTATCATGCAATGGTGGTCCTAAAGTTTGGATACAAAAGGAAAACATCTACCTAAGTTAGCATGCATGGATAAAAAACTTAATATCTACCTTGAATCGAGAACGAAACAAGTTATCCTAAGGGAATATGCAAAGGTGAACCTAAAAGAACATAAGCAAAGGCGCGAAGAAATAAACACACAAAGATGCTAACAATCATCGACACAAGACATCGAACATGAGCTATATGTACATGAAAATAAGATCGATGAGTCGAAGGACCCTTCTTCCATTAGAATAACTCAATCACAAAATCGAGTAACCACTTGAAGCATAAACATTGAAAAATGTGAGCTAACATCTACCTAAGTTTAGTATATTCTAGTTTGTACATTTTAACTTAGTCGTTAAGTTTATTTTTATTAGGGCCTACATGATAATTTACTTTGTGTATAAATAGATTAGTAGTAACTGTCATTTGTAACAATCATTGTTCAATCATTATTTCTTACAACTTTGTAGCTGTCATTCTCTATACTAAATATATTTCTTTTATTCATCATTAATTCTTGTGCACTAACAATATTTTAAATAAAAGATAAAGAGAATCATAATATACAATAAAATTCTTCATAAATTTTTTTAACATTTAATATTAATGTGTTCAGAACTAAGATTTAAATATGAGACATTTGATTAAACTAAACAGATTATTTATCTTATTTGAGTTTTCATGATTTTTCTTTCACTAGATTTTAATTTTAAATTTTTGTTATGTTGCCATAAAGTGGTACACATCAAAAACAAAATTCAAAATTAGATGGAAGAAAAAAATTTAAAAAATTAAAAATTAGATGACAAAAATTGTTATTTTAGCGGTGGTTTAGATTATTTAAAAGAGAAAAGTAGAAGTATTTTTTAGAATAAAGAGGAGCAATTACAACTGACATTTAAAAAGGTAAAATTTCAATCGTATTAGTCATTAAAATTAAAATATATTATTTTTTATTATGATAATCAATTATAGAGGTCATATTATTTATCTTGTTCACCAATGATTATGTAAATAATTTTTGGCTTATTAGCTTATTTTTTTCAAAATTTTGTATTATAATCTTTAATATTTTATCCATCTCACAAAAAATATATATTTAAACAATACGTGCAATTTAAGAAAGATAATTAATTGTGTTGGTTTTAATGATAAAATTAATTTTATTTACTAAAATATCTCCTTTTTTTTATAGTTAATATATTAGTTAAATAAAATGAAAAATAATAAATAAATATAATAGTAAAAAAATAAAAATAAATATTACATTAATATTATAAAACAACGATTATATTGAAAAAACTATATATACACAAAAACAAATTTCAAAATTAGATGGAGCGAAATTTTTTAAAAAGTGTGAAATTATATGACAAAAATTGAGACAAAACTTTTTATTTTAGACAAAATAATAGAAAACAAAAATTATATTTAAGTCAAGAAAAATGAACCAATACCATACCGTCACGCGTTTTGTTATTGATGTATTATTCCTATCAACATTTACCATCTAGATATGGTGTGTGGCCACACTTAGGCAGACACACTCATGAGTCCAGACTTTTTAGTCTTTACAAAATGATGACAATGCCAGCAGGGAGCTATAATCAGCATTCGGCAATAACCATTTCACATTTTAGTACAACTTGTGACATAAATACTAAATAGAGTTGAAATTAATTTTTAATTAATTTGTATTATTAAAGGTAAGTTTATTTTATTTTTATTTTTCTAAAAATGACTTTTATAGTATGGTCTATTCTGCGGTATTATATATTTTTATTAAACAATAATTTATAAAGAATTTTTATAAAAAAGTTTCAAATAAAAAATATGTTAAAATAATTTTTATAAAATTTTATTTTAAGCATTTTTTTACTCTTTTTTACCAAAATAAATGTCACGACCATTTCACATTAATAAAAATATATATTAAATGAAAAAGAGAATTGTAATTTATCAAAATATTCTCTTTTTTTTTAAAGTCAGAAAATAAAATTTTAATATTTAATACATTTTTTATAAATATCATAATTTATTTATATTAATATAGGAATATAAACAAATGTTGATGTCAAGAATTTAACTTAGATCAATAACTTATACTATTTAATTAGTGTTGGAAATCCACCAAAATTTATGACTAATTTCTATCAATCTTGACGAATAAGATTGTTATCACCACACAATGACAATGAAAAGAAAAGAAAATTAAAGAAGAAATGAGATTTAGAGTTTCTGCAGAGTAACTCTCTACCCACAAACTATGGAAAACTTCTTATTCACTTGCAATTGTAAATTCTGTGAATACAACTTAATTGACTTGATTACAAAAAATAGAGGATACTCCATCTATTTATAGATTTAGGTTAGTTTGCTCTCTAAGCTAATGTCCAAAACTATAAAAGCTCAAAATACCTATTTGGAACTAAATTAAATCTATCTATTTTAAATCTAAATCAAATCTTATCTATTTTAGATCTAAATCAAATATGCGTGTAACTAAATCAAATCTAATTTGACACACATATTATTTGACACTATGAATTACAATTTAACACACCACCTAATTCATTGAGTCTAAGCTATTTACATTCATCAAAACTCTTATCTTCGAAATACTTCGACTTGCACTCCCTTCGTCATGATGTTTGTAATCTGATTCTCAGTTCTGCAGTGTTTCAAACTCATCTTCTCATCTGTTACCTTCTCTCGATGATAGTGGAACCTCATTTCGATTGATAGCTGACATGTTATCGATCTTCAGGGTAATTGCTCCATGATCTTTCCATGTTATTTCTTCGACCAAGTTTATCATCTATGTTGCTTGACATGCACAAAGAGAAGCAACTATGTACTCTGATTTGTACGATGATAATGCCATTACTGGTTTCTTTCTTGAACTTCAAGCAATTGATGCACCACCTAACATAAACACATATCCTCTTGTAGATTTTTTATCCTTAGCATCACTACACCAACTCGAATCAATGTACCCTACTAACTTGCACTCTTTCTCTTTGGGATTCATCTTCACTTTGTATACCCACTTAACATCAATTGCCTTCTTGCTTTGAGGCAATTTGACAAGTGACCAAGTGTTGTTATCTTCGATGGACTTCACTTCTTCGTTCATTGCTTTCACCCACTTTGAATCCTTCAATGCTTCCGCTGCATTGATTGGTTCAACATCTGCATAGAAAATATAATGTACCAGCTCACCTTTGTTATCGACCACATCATCTGATATAATCACACAACCTTGCAACCTTGAAGGCATGCATCTTGTTCTTTGAGGTTTGCTTGTACTTGTACTTGGTTGATCTCTTACTCCCTCTTGTCTAACTTCCTCTTGTCGAACTTCTCTTTCGACTTGAGTTTCTGGTTCTTCAAGTAAGATTCTCACATAATCTTTCTTGACATTTTCAGTCCAATTTCATTTTTTAAGCTCATCTATGATCACGTCCCTACTGATCATAATCTGCTTGTTCAGTGGGTCGAACAACTTTTAACCTCATGTCGAATGATATCCTACTAGGATCATCTGACTCGACTTGTCATCAAGTTTTCTTATCAACTAATCTGGAACATGTTTATATGCTATTGATCCAAACACTTTCAGATGACTCAAGATAGGCTTCACACCAGACCAACATTCTTCTAGCGTAATTCCTTCTAGCTTCTTCGTCGAACATTTGTTCAATATGTATGTTGCAGTCGACACAGCTTCAGCCCAAAACTCCTTAGGTAAATTCTTTCATTTCAACATACTTCTCACCATATTCACGATGGTTTGATTCTTCCTTTCTGCAGTTCCATTATGTTGTGGAGTGTATGGTGGCACCACCTCATACACAATCCCTTCTCCTTCATATAATTTGTCGAAATGTTTTGACACATACTATCCACCACCATCAGTTCTCAAAACTTTGAGGTTTCGACCACTTTGCCTTTCGACCATAGATTTAAACTTGGTAAATACATCGATTACTTCACTTTTCTTATTAAGCAGATAAGTCCACAGTTTTCGAATGAAATCATCTATGAATGTAATAAAGTATTTGTTACCTCCCATCAAATCCACCTGAATTGGTCCGCATACGTCAGAGTATATGACTTCGAGAATAACCTTCGACTTGCTTCTTGTATCTTTGCTGAAGCTATTCTTGTGTTGCTTCGCCTGCACACATTCCTCACATATCTCATTTGGAATGTCAATTTCTGAAAGTCCTGAAACCATATTCTTTCTCTATAAATCTCTGATGTCTCTGAAGTTTAGATGGCCTAGTCGATAGTACCATATCCATTCGTCTCTTCTAGCTGCACTCAAAAGACACTTGTGCTCCATCGCATTTAGTTAAATCTTGAAATTCCTATTCTGAGACATGAGAGCCTTCTAGATTAAACTTCCATTTGCTTCGACGACTCTCATCATCTTATCTTTGATCGACACTTTGTAATACTTTTCAACCAACTGCTATATGCTGAGCAAATTGCTCTTCATTCCTGGTATGTATAACACATTTGAAATTAATGATTTCTGGCCACCCTTCCTCATAATCATAACATCACCAATACCTCCAACTGCTAGGGTATTGTCATTTGCAAATTTCACCATGTTCTTCATCGAGGGTTTTATGTTGACAAACTAATTTTTTCTTCCAGACATGTGTGATGAGCATCCTGAATCCAAGTACCATTGATCCTTGAATTTTTCTTTATCTCTTGTTGTGACCATCAGCAACATCTCTTCTTCTTCATACTTTGTGAACTTTGCATCACTTTCTTGATTATTTCGCTTTTCTGGATTATCACTAAAATAGTGACCATACTTCTGACAATTGAAACACTGAATGTGACTCTTGTCAGGTTTTCGACCACCATCGCTTCCTCTATTTGCAACACGACCTTTTTGGTTGCCTTGGTATGTTCTTCTATGATTCGACACGTTTTCTTTGTGTTGTTTTCCTCTACTAATCAAATTGTTGTAGCCACCTCTATCTTTGTTATCGAACCACTTTCCTTTTCCTTTCTTATCTTTTGTTGATTGAGCCTGTAGAGCCACATCACTTTTCGACTTTCCTGCAGATCTTTCAGCCATTCTTTATTCATGAGATTCAAGCATCCCTTGAAGTTCCTCATTTGACAAAGATGACATGTCCTTCGACTCTTCTATGGCAACTACCACATGGTCAAACTTCGGAGCTAAAGATCTCAAGATCTTCAAAACAACAACTCTTGATTTGATTCACTAGTTTCGTAATCTTAGTGAAGAAATCAGATATGCTTTCGCTATTTTCCATCTGAAGCAATTCATAGGTTCTTTTGTGAGTTTGTAATTTTACCTCTTTCACCTTCTCAGCGCCTCCAAATGATTTCTTCAGAATTTCCCAGGATTCTTTTCAAGATTCAACATCACTAACCTTTTCGAAATTGTCTGGACTGATGCAATGATGAATTATAAAGAGAGTTTTACAATTCTTCTTCTTCAATTCTTTTTATTCCTTCTCTTCTTCTGAAATGTCTTCTTCAAGCGGTTCTAATCCATATTTCACAAGATCCCAAATACCTTGAAAACAAAATATAACATTCATCTGTTTACACCAATTCTCATAGTTATCTCCTTTAAGAATCAGAAGATTTGATGGAAAATTTCTATTAGAATAATTCATTGCCATTGATTTTCTTCTTCTTCCCTTGATCTCTCAACGAGAGCTCTTGATACCAGATGTTACAAATTCACCAAAACCTATGATGAATTTTTATCAATCTTGATGAACAAGATTGTTATCACCACACAATGATAATGAAAAGAAAAAAATTAAAGAAAAAAAGAGATTTGGAGTTTCTGCAAAGTAACTCTCTGCCCACAAACTGTGGAAAACTTCTTATTCACTTGCAACTCCAAATTCTGTGAATACAACTTAATTGACTTGATTACAAAAAATAGGGGTTACTTCCTCTATTTATAGATTTAGGTTAGATTGCTCTCTAAATCAATGCCTAAAACTATCAAAACCCAAAATAATTATTTTAAAACTAAATCAAATTTATCTATTTTAGATTTAAATCAAATCTTATCTATTTTAGATCTAAATCAAATGTGTGTATAACTAAATCAAATCTAATTCGACACACACATTATTCGACACTATAAATTACAATTTAACAATTACTTAACATGCATGAGTTGAGATAAGTCACTCACTTCTTACCAAATTATTCTTATTTTTTATCAACGTTTTTTAATTACGGTAGATGCAAAGAAAAATAATAATAAATTAGGATCATAAATTAAAGAGTATAATTGAAAGATAAAAATTATGATTGCGGTAGAAATTAAAAGTGATATTTATTGAGATAAATAATTTTTGCAAATATGACATATTTAAAAAAAATTACTTAAATTTGAAATTATTTTGAATAATGATAAAATATTACTTAGATTTTAAAAAATTACTTTAATTTGAAATTATTTTAAATAATTTTATATTAAAATTATTTTTAAGATATATTTAAAAAAAGTTATGTAATTTTAGCTACATTAAAATTTTTAATAATGAATATTTATATTATTGAATGTCAAAATTATTCCTTAGTTTATGAAAATAAATTTATATTAACTTTTATTATTTTATAAAATCACTTGTTAATATACAAAAGAAGATATTTTTTAAAATCTATAATGAATGGACAATAAATATATACATAATTTAAGGAATCTACTTATATTTAATACACGGTTTAGAATTAATATATAGCCTTTGGTTGAGAGTTTAGATTTGTTGAGTTTCAATTAGTTGAGGTTTAATTTATCTCAAATCTATTCTACATGATTTAATGTATAAAGTCATTTCAAACAAAAAATAAGATGCATTCTCTAATCTTTACATTTTACTACATTCATCTTGAATCTTGAATGAATTGAGCATTGGAGTGCTAACAATGCAGGTCCATTCTCGCGCTTCAGATCGAAGATCAACACCCTGGTTCAAGATTTTGCATTCACTAATTATATATAATCCTGGTTCTATAAAGGAACAATGACGGCGTCTGTGAGAATCGACTTCTGATTTTTGTGTTTTTCACACTTTCTTGTTTGCTACCGAAACAAGAGCATTCAGAGTCAAACACAAATACTATTCCCATCAAACGTCGTTTCAACTTAGATTCCTATTAAAATTTCACAAATTGATCATACTAGATCCAAATTCAGATTTGTATCAGAATCGCCAGAGAATAGAGGTAATTATGTCTAACATTTTATCAAAGGTTCATGATCAACCTCCTGATCATGCATCACTTTGATTATACATCATCGATACGATTATAATGATACAAGGGAATCGTCGTTCCAGGATTTGCAATGCCTTGTGGGGGAGGTAGAGGTGGGTGATTGATTGCTTTCATAGTAGCAGGGGCAGCTTCACGTGCGACGGCGGATCGAGTAGCTTTGGATCTGACCATCACTTGGAGTCGTGGAACTAGAGATCTAGAAATTTGAAGAATCAAAGATAAAATGATGCTTGAATGAATCAAATACGAAGAATATTCGTGTTCAATTTAGAATGCTCTTGATTTGGTGACTATAAGAGGTTATGAACTAATGAATTGGAGAGAAGACGTTAAATTATGGAAATCGTAGGAACCAAAATAAGTTTCCCACATATGGAATCAGTATTCTGTTCTTGAACCTTAAAGCACTAAGAATATTATGTGGATAGACTGATGATCACATCTCATAGATCATGGATAAAGAGTTATCAAGTCTTCACAAAAGTATGAATATTAGGATTAATATTTATACTAGATTGACCCGCTATGAGAATACTACATAAAAATTTATATAAAGTGTCATAAGGTATTCTCATGGTGATAGTGGTGTACACCACCCTTTGACCTAAAACCACTATGGATCTTAGATGTAAGAGTAGAGTATTTTATTACTGATCAAACATTGTTCATAATTGGATGACAATAAAGACAATTGATGGGTACTCCAGAAATCATACATAGAGACATGAGTGACCTAGAAGGAATTTGCTAATCCTGCATAACAGGATAAATGTATAAGGGCTCAATATGAACTTGACAAGGGTGACACGGTATATGCCTTGTGTTCAAATAAACATGATGTCAAAAGGGTAATTATACACAATAATATTATCACAAAAAGGTTTTGTCATATCACATGACATTTCATGATTTAGATAGCAGTGATGTGTTGCTAGATACCGCTTACTGCTTATTATATTAAATGTGTGATTTAATATAAAACGTCACGAGAACCTACATGGTCACATACATAAGGACCTAAGATGAGAGATACAATAAATAAGTAAAACATGGTGCACCATAAGATACAATTTACTTGAGAGAATTATAGAACATCGTAAGGTATAATGTACTTAAGTGGAATATGAAACATCGTAGAATATAATACTGGGTTGGATATGTTTGTGGTCCTCATAAATATCTCATATTTCACTTTTAGTCCCACAAAAATTTTATTCAAAGAATGATCCTCCTAAAAAATTTATTCACACTTTTGGTATTTCCTACAACTATGTGACGATTTTTACAACTTAGCAACTGAATGAGCGATTGTTTTAGCCACGGTTTACTACTTAGCGACTGTTTTCGCAGGAGAAACCATAAGTGTGGATAATATGAGGATCATTCTTTGAAGTAAATTTTTTTAGAAAGTAAAAGTGGAATGTGAGATATTTAAGAGGACCACGAGCATATTTAACCTATAATAATAATAGTTATTATTATTATTACTAGAATAATAAGAGTTATTAAATATAATAATAATAATAATAATAATAATAATAATAATAATAATAATAATAATAATGTGTTTATTATAATAATATAATAATATTATTATTATGGGTTAAATATGTTTTGGTCCCTGAAACTTGACCTTTAATCCCTATAAAAAAATGTCACGTTTTAGTTCCTATAAAGTTATTTATGCAATACGTTTTAGTCTTTTTACAAGGATTAAAACTACATGCATAAATAATTTTATAGGCACTAAAACGTGATTTTTTTATAGAGACTAAAAGTCAAATTTGATAATTTTGTAGGGACCAAAAACATTAAACCCTATTATTATACATGACGCTAAATTAAGTTTTTAAAGTTTATTGTCCACACAAGTGGTTATATAAATAGAATCTTATGTATAAGATTTTATAGTTTATGAAATTAGATTTTTGAAATCAGTGAGTCATTGATTAGAAATGGAGTAGTAAACCTTGAATTTTGTAGATACATGGAGTAGTAATAATTAATGTCACTGCATTACACATATTTTGTATAAACCAAGATTTTACCCAATTAAATAGTTTGGTCTGTGTCTTTTAAGCCCACTTCAACTTGAACTTAGGATTATATAAAAGGGTGCAGGGTTTGTAACTGTTGTAATTGAAAATGATTTCTGATAAGAAAGAAAAATGTCATTCCTCATGCAGTAGGTAATGGTGATACTCAGTTCTCGATTATTATTATCTTTATAAGTCTTTCTGTTAGTGTAGTTTGAGTTACAGAATATGTAAATGATGGACAAATTCTTAAGATATGGCCATGTGTGGTTAAATATTAAGTTAATATGCATTTTAAAATTTATTGGTGTTGTAGTTCTTTTGAAGACTCTGGAGATACGAAAGCATAAACACATACAATTATGGGTGGTCTCAGGGCAGAAGTTAAAAGACCAAATCCTTAGGTTAGAATGAATGAAGATGAGACTGAAACTGAAGATGGGTTAGATGATTTTGATTCTGAAGATGGATTACTTAGTGATGAAGTGTATTACTGCTAGAGGAAGATATCATCATGGAAAAAAGCAAAAAAGAATGTAATGGTATGTCATTCAAGAAATATATGTTGATGGAGATGGTTACTACTTACTAATGTAAAGTTAATTTTTAATGTAAATCTATTTTTTTTCCCATCATTTTCCAAGAAAGGTTGCAAAGAAAGTGTTACTCATCGACCATGAGGACATTGACGTGGTCGACTTAGACACCGAAGATCTGTATTGTTGCAAAGTAAAAAAAAGTAAAATGAAATTTTTTGGAGAAATATATGTTAGAACAGGAGCAGACTTCGAATGTACTGTTTAGAGAAAGAGGAAAACTTTCTATTGCTTGTGTTCTTAAAATAAAATACACCCTTGGTCTTTATATAGACCCAATGACTTCTACAATTATAAGAAAGATAACTGCTACTAATAAAACTATCATAACCTACTAACTCTTTGACCTTCCAAATTACATTTGGTTCTTAACCTTCCTACTACCTTATTTAATAAGAAAACCCAGTACTAATGACATCAAAGTTTACTCAACAAAACTCTGTTGAAAAAGTCATGAAAATCTTAAACACCACCAGTTATTAATGAAGAAGTTATTATAAGAAATAAAACTGATGCTTTGGAGAAAAGCATGCAGAGTTCTATGTTGTTTTGCTTTACTTGCTATAAATTAAGGCAAATGCATAAACAATAAATATTCCAACATTAAGAGTCTTTTCATCGTGTATTTTATCTTTTATAAATAAAGTATACAGTTGCTATATCAACTTGTATTGTTATTATTTCACTTTTTATACTGCTTTCTACGAATCTGACCATGGGGAAATTTTACATAGTTTCCTAACAACTGGTATCAGAGCCGATTGATTCTTTCCATTTTATAAGCGATCCAGAGGAGTCAAACTTGAGTAGGAGCGATGGAAGCAGAGGAAGGAAAGGTGAAAATTGAGAAGTTCGACGGTGCGGACTTCAGCTTTTGGAAGAATGCAAATAGAAGATTATTTGTATCAAAAGGGAATGCACGAACCTCTCACGGGCACGAAACCAACGACAATGGACGACAGTTCCTGGACCCTTCTCGATAGAAAAGCTCTTGGAGTCATTCAATTGACGTTATCCTGTAATGTCGCTTTCAACATTATAAAATAAAAGACAACAGTTGATCTTATGAAGGCTCTTTTCAGTATGTACGGAAATTCGTCGGCCTCAAAAAAAGTTCATTTGATGAGGTGATTGTTCAACTTACGGATGACAGAAGGTGCGTCAACAGTGTAACATCTGAACGAACTCAACATTGTTACAACCCAATTGAGTTCAGTTGGAATCTACTTTGATGAAGAAGTACGAGCTTTGATACTCTTGTCTTCCCTTCTAGAAAGTTGGAATGCTACAGTCACAACCGTGAGTAGCTCATCAGGAAGCAACAAGTTGAAATTTGACGATGTTCGTGATTTGGTTCTCAATGAAGAGATCCGGAGGAGAGAGTCAGATGAATCGTTAACCTCTTCAGTATTGCATACAGAGTCAAGAGGAAGAAGTTCAACCAGAGGAAGCGGACGAGGCAAATCAAAAGTGAGACGATCAAAGTCCAAAAATTATCATACTTCTAACAGCTCGAAGACTATCGAGTGTTGGAATTGCGGGAAGAATGGACACTGCAGAAATCAGTGGAGGAGTGCATTGAAGAATCGGGAGGCGAAAGATGAGGAAAACATTGCTTCAACCTCAGGAGGAGGTGATGCATTGATATGTTCTTTGGAGAGAAAGGAAGAGTCTTGGGTGTTAGACTCTGGAGCATCCTTTCACGCAACTTTACAGAAACAGTTCTTCGAAAATTATGTCCCCGGGAACCTAGGTAAAGTATACCTTGGTAATGAACAATCTTGTGAGATTGTGGGAAAATGTTTAGTGAAGATTAAGTTGAACGGGTCTGTTTGGGAGCTGAAGAATGTCAGACACATTCCTGACCAGACGAAGAACTTAATCTCAGTAGGCCAGTTGGCCAGTGATGGCTACACAACAATCTTCGATGGAGATCATTGGAAGATTTCTAAAGGTGCAATGATAGTTGCTCGCGGTAAAAAGAGTGGTACTCTTTACAAGACAACTGGAGCATTTAATTTGATTGCAGTTGTAGTAAATGAAAGTCCCAATCTATGGCACCAAAGACTAGGCCATATGAGTGACAAAGGAATGAAGGTCATGCACTTAAATGGAAAACTGCCAGGTCTTCAATCAATAGAAATTAACATGTGTGAAGACTATATACTTGGAAAGCAGAAGAGAGTTATCTTTCAGACAAGTAGAAGAACCCCAAAGAAGGAGAAACTCGATCTTGTCCACTCTGATGTTTGGGGTCCAACTACCGTCTCATCTATTGGTGGGAAGAAATACTTTGTGACTTTTATTGATGATCATTCTAGAAAGGTATGGGTATACTTTCTGAAATATAAGTCTAACATATTCGAGGTATGGAAAACCATGGTAGAAAATGAGGCCGGATTGAAGATCGAAAAGCTCCGAACCAACAATGGTGGTGAGTACGAAGACACCAGATTCAAGAAGTTCTGCTATGAGCACGGGATCAGAATGGAGAGGACCGTTCCAGGTACGCCTCAGCACAATGGTGTAGTTGAGCGTATGAACCAGACATTGAAAGAAAGAGCTATAAGCTTGGATGTTCAATCAGGCCTACCAAAGCAATTCTCGGCATAAGCAATCAATACAACAGCTTACTTAATCAACTGAGGTCCATCAGTACCATTAGAGCAGAGAATACCAGAAGAGGTATAGAGCGGAAAAGAGGTAAAACTCTCACATCTTAGAGTTTTTGGTTGTGTAGCATATGTGCACATTAGTTATCATGGCAGGAATAAGCTTGATCCCAAATCAAAGAAGTGCACTTTCCTTGATTATGGTGAGGATGAGTTTGGCTATCGCCCATGGGATAATGAAAACAAAAGGATGATCTGCAATAGAGATGTGATATTCAATGAAAGAGTTATGTATAAGGACAAACAAAATATAGGTTCCAGCAACTCAGATTCGAGTGGGCCAGTTTATGGAGAAGTGGATGATGTCCCAGAAAGTCTTATAGTTGATAACCCTCATCTAGAGGAAACAACTGAACAAAGTGGTGAGCAACAACCTAACATATCAGAACCTCCGACTCCAACTCCTATATTGAGAATGTCTTCTAGAACTCGTGTTCCTAACAGGAGATACATGGACTATATGTTATTGACAGATGAAGGGGAACCTGGAGATTATGCAGAAGCATGTCAGACCGCAGATGCTAGCAAGTGGGAACTTGCTATGAAAAACGAGATGAAGTCTTTGATCTCCAATCATACATGGGAACTTGTTTAGTTACCTATTGGAAAAAGGGAACTTCACAACAAATAGGTGTATCGGGTCAAGGAGGACCATAATGGATCTAAGAGATACAAGGCCCGATTATTTTTCAAAGGATTTCAGCAAAAAGAAGGAGTTGACTACACTGAAATCTTTGCTCCAGTTGTGAAGCTCAATACTATCAGGTCTGTGTTAAGTATTGTTGCCAGTGAAGAGATCTACCTAGAGCAATTGGATGTGAAGACCACCTTTCTTCACGAAGACTTAGATGCAGAGATCTACATGCATCAACCAGAAGGTTTCTCAGAAGAAGGGAAACAGAAAATGGTGTGCAGATTAAAGAAGAGCTTGTATAGTCTAAAATAAGCTCCAAGAAAGTGGTATAGGAAGTATGAAAGCTACATGCACAAGGAAGGTTTCCAGAAGTGCAATGTCGATCACTATTGTTTCTTTAAGAGGTATCATTCCAGTTATATCATCTTGCTACTTTATGTCAACGATATGTTAGTAGCGGGTCCAGATATGGATGAAATTAGAAACTTGAAGATGCAATTGTCAAAAGAATTTGACATGAAGGACTTGGGTCCAGCAAATAAGATTCTTGGAATTCAAATCACGAGAGATAAGCAAAGAGGAATTTTGCAGTTATCTCAAGAAGAGTACATTAACCATGTTTTGAAAAGATTCAACATGGACAATGCCAAACCAGTTAACACACCTTTAGCTAGTCACTTTTGCTTATCAAAGGACCAGACCCCGGAGGCGGTGGAAGAAAAAGAATTGATGGCTAGTATTCTGTATGCTTCATCCATTGGAAGTTTGATGTATGCAATGGTATGCACGAGACCAGACATTGGCCATGCAGTGGGAGTTGTAAGTAGGTTTATGTCAAATCCAAATAAAGCTCACTGGGAAGCTTTGAAATGGATTTTGAGGTATCTACGAGGCACTAAAGAGAAGTGTTTATGCTTTAGTAAAGGTGAATGAAAAGTACAGGGTTATGTAGATGCAAACTTTGCTTGTGAAGTTGATCACCAAAAAAGTACCATCAGTTACATATTTACAGTTGGTACTACAATCGTTAGTTGGATGTCACGGATACAAAAGATCGTTGCTATATCCACTACATAGGCTGAGTATGTAGCCGTAATAGAAGCTAGAAAAGAGTTGATATGGCTTCAATGATTGTTGACAGAGTTGGGATTCATCCAAGAGAGGAGTGTTTTGCATAGCGACAGTCAGAGTACAATACATCTGGCTAAGAATTAAGCATTCCACTCCAGAACAAAGAACATTGATCTCCATTATCACTTCATCAGATCTCTGTTTGAAGATGAGGTACTAACATTGAGGAAAGTTATCAGAAGTAAGAACCCAGCATATATGTTGACAAAGGTGGTGACTACTGATAAACTGAAGTTGTGCTCAACTTCAGTTGGCCTGCTATAATAACATACCAGAGAAGGTTGTTGCATGATCGAGGTTTGAAGGCCGACTGAAGTCAATCTTCAAGTGGGAGATTGTTGAAAAAGTTATGAAAAACTTAAACACCACCAGTTATTAATGAAGAAGTTATTATAAGAAATAAAAATGATGCTTTGGAGAAAAGCATGCAGAGTGCTACGTTGTTTTGCTTTACTTGCTATAAATTAAGGAAAATGCATAAACGATAAATATTACAACATTAAGAGTCTTTTCATTGTGTATTTTATCTTTCATAAATAAAGTCTGCAGTTGCTATATCAACTTGTATTGTTATTATTTCACATTTTATACCGCTTTCTATGAATCCGACCATGGGGAAATTTTGCGTAGTTTCCTAACAAACTCATCTGTAAACTTAAATGTTTCTTCAATCCATCACGCCCATCATTTTTCTACCTCTGTCAAAGACTTCTTTTGATAATCGCTTAGTGAGCATGTCTGCTGCTTGATCCTTGCTTGCTACATGCTTCAATTCAACACGTCCTTTCTTCACATGTTCTCGAATGAAGTGGAAGCGAATGTCAATGTGTTTTCTTCTTTCATGGTTCACAGGATTCTTTGACAACTCGATTGCTAATTTGTTGTCAACTTGTATTATTGTTGCACTTTCCTGTTTTAGCTCCATCTTGCTCAACAATCTTCTAAGCCATACAGCATGACAAACGCACCAGGATGCTGCCACATATTCAGCTTCACACGTCAAAAGTGTTACTATAGGTTGCTTCTTCAATAGCCAAGTAAATGTTGTGTTTCCCATGAAGAACACATATCTAGAAGTGCTCTTTTGATCGTCTATATCCCATACAAGTCACTGTCAGAACAACCATCTAACTTGTAGTCTTCTGTTTTTGAATAAAACATTCCAAGTGACATTGTTCCTTGGATGTACCTTAGGATCCGTTTCAATGCCTTCCAATGTGTGTGTACTGGCTCCTCCATGAATCGACTTACAATGCCAACACTTAAGAAAATATTTGGCCTTGTGCATGTGAGATATCGAAGACTACCTACATAGCTTTGATATTTGCTTCCTTCGACCCGTTCTCCTCCATCAAACTTTGACAGTTTTGCACCTGGTTCCATTGGCGTCGAAGTTGAATTGCAGTTCTTTATCTTATATTTTTCCAGGATTTTCTTTTCATATTTTTCTTGTGAGATAAAGATTCCAGATTCTTCTTGTCGAACCTCCAGACCAAGAAATAATCTCATCAGACCTAAGTCTGTCATTTCGAATTCGCTTGTCATGGTGCTCTTGAAATCTTCTATCATCTGAATATCACTGCCTAGAAAAATAAGGTCATCAACATAGAGAGAAACAAGTAATATATTACTTCCATTTTTCTTTACATAGAGGGCAGGTTCATAAGGACATTGCTCTAATCCATTCTCTTTGAAATATGTGTCTATGCATGTGTTCCATGCCCTTGGTGCTAGCTTCAGGAAATCGATTACCCCAAAACGGCATGCCAAACAACCACCGAAATAACAAAGTAAGCAAGCGTTTATCCCCCGATGTTATGTATCAAAGCACTGACGCCAACTCAAAAATAAAAAGAGCAGCCTCTTCTAAACTCCGCAACTTCAGACTACTCCTGATTATCTGCACGTTACCCACGTAGAAGCAACATTCAAACGGAAGGGGTGAGATATCACAATAATATAATAAGTTATATAATAATAAGTATGTGACAAATATATCATGTAAGATTTCATGCTCAACATCATCAACCATAAATTCACAATGATTAGACAAACATATATAATTATCGTCATCCGTCATATAACGCATATCAATTATGCAACTCAATATCATCATCGTGTCAAAAATTCAATAATATGCAATGCGAGTGACACTAATGCAAAATGCATGTGGTACCATAAGGGCATAAGCCCTCTCCAAAATGCCAAATAGGACAATAACAGGGCATAAACCCTCAACATAACAGGGTATAAGCTCTCAATAATTTGCCAATCCAGGCTAACAACAGGGTATAAGCCCTTAACGATGCATGTATGCCACATGCAACAACAGAACTATGCAAATACAGAGCATGAGCCCTCAATACTATGCCATTCTAAGCCAACAACAACATCGTCATATTGTAATATAACATGCAATTTGTTCATACATCATTTATACAACATCAATACATTTAATAGCAACGTTTTACATTACGACATGTACGACATACACACACATCATAATTCTTCCAACATAATAATAGTCTACTGCCATCAAAAAGAATATCAGATTATAGATGTGATACGGTGGGAGAACTGACTTGAGGTTTGCGTTTGTATTCGCAAATGTTGCGGTTGAGCAAGAGTCGCCACCGACTTTTTATTTTATCCTAAGGAAAGGTTAAAAAGCACAGCAAAAAACCTTTGAGATGTTTTCTTGGGTTCGGGGAGTAGATTATAGAAAGGGAAGGTATTAGCACCCTTTCTATCCATGGGCTCTTAGTTACTTGCTTAGATCACTTGCCTTTTGTTTTCAATTTGTTTGAAATGGTGCTTTGTGTGTGGGTTTGAAAATGTTTTGAAAAGAGGCCAATGTAGTGGCAACCTTTGTAATGATCCATGTTGGGATGTATACAAAGGTGTATGTCTTTTGAAAAGGTTTTCATTTGTTTTTGAAAGTGTTGTGATGTGTGATTTTGAATTTAGGCAAGTGTTTTGTTTTGCAAGTTTGATTCAAGTAACTAAGAGGTTGTCTACTCCTAAATTTCTCAAAAGATTATTGCTATGTTTTAACCCTTCTAACAAGTTTATTCCATCATTGTATTTGGTGGACAATCTTGTGTTAGGATGTGAAAGGGACGGGCGCGGGTCATCGTTTAGACCATAATTGCAATGGTGCCAAGTATCTTTGGGCATTTTCTTTAAGGGACTTGATCATTTTGTTTTGAAAAAAAAATATTATCGAGGGACCATGATCTTTTAAATTGTTTGTTTTGCCCAAAGAGACCTAACATGTAATATGGCCCAATTTTGAAAGGCAACAAGTGGATATAACCCTAGGGGTGTTAGTGTGCAAGTGTGTTTTATTGCATACAAGAGTTTTTTTCTCTTTGAATTAGGTTTTTCTATTTCATTGAGTTTTATCTTGCCATACATGTCCTAATTACTAGCAATAAGAAGCGGAAATGTAAAATCCTACGCTATTACAATAGTTAGGGGAGGGGGATACACATTTGTACATGGGGGGTTCAACGAGAAAAATAGACAAAAAAGAAAATAGCGGAAAACAAGATATATAGAGAGAGGGAGGGAGCCTGCGCGCTGTTGGGAGGCCATCAGAAGTTCTGACCCAGATCCGCTGTCAGATGATCAACCTGTTGGTGAAACTGGATGAGTCAGAACTTCTGACTCTAGAACCTGCAAAACAGACCCTTGTTAGTGGGGAAACCAGAAGTTCTGATTTCCCTGCGCTGCAAGACAGAAGTTTGTTAGTGGAGAACCCAGAAGTTCAGATTCTGCTGAAAAGGCAATAACTCTCAGAGGTTCTGATGTTATTGACAGCAAAACAGGCTTCAGATGTGCTAACGTCAAAGTCAGCACTTGGCTTTTTCCTGCACTAATCAGAACATCTGCAATCCTGTTGTTACTCCACAAAACAGAAAACATATTTGGGACAGATCCAGCAAAATAGCAAAACGTCTCAGAGGTCAGAATCACCAAGGTCACAGGCAGGTCCTAAACTGGCTCAGAACGTTCTGAGGTATGAGAGTCCTTAGAACATAAACAGCAATAACATGAATATTTACATTATGTTACTTGAATATGCACAGCTGATGATGTTTAACAGTGTGGTGAGGGTCAGCAGGTGCTTACCTGACTTTCTGGAAAATGGTGGGTGAAAGTTAGCTTTTGGTTCTGGTGGTGTTCTGGACAGATTTGGGAAAAGGGAAGTGAAGGCGTATACGTGTATAGGGTCAGAAGTTTGGAAAGAATGTTTTTGGTTTACAGAAAAAGGGCTGGGTGTTTGATGAAGTTGAAGGTGAGAAACTTAAAGTTATGACACAAGGCTGGAAATTTTGGCAGAGTTTCAGAATGTTGTGTTGCTAGGAGTTTCGTTTCTCTCTTAGCAATTTTTCTGTTTCTTTTCTTGAACTTCTTTAACCTCTTTTTCAGTGGTGAAAGCTTTCTATTTATAGGCAAAGTTCTTGTGGATATCTTGAACATTTAAGGCGCCAACAGAGTTTGAACTGGTTCTTTGACAGAAATTCCTGGGAAGTTGTGATAACAGCTATTTTTCAGCCTAGGTAGCAGCAGCAGGCGTAGATTGGGGGAAGTGACCTCTGAAATGGGCGGTGGCGTGAAGACCCATGCCAGAATCTGTGCAAAAGCATTTTCCAAGCCACACGTGATCGCTCAGGAGTGGTTGGAAGCATTAATGGGCATTAAATGGTGACAAGACCTGTCAATACCAACATTCTGGTTGTTGAATCAGCAGCGTAAACCATGCTCTGGCCTTGGCTACCTGTTGTCTTAGCAAGCTCTGGAAATTTTCCTGGTTTTCTGGTACGTTCCTTGGGTCTACTTCTGGACTATCTGGACTTAGAGATTCTGTATCAATGTGACACCCATCCCTCTGACCTTTCATCTTCTGACTTCAACCTGTTCTGAAGGAGCCTTTATACTTTCATGTTTCTCTTGCATTCCTTTAGCAAGTTCTGACTGAGCTTGTGTAACTGCTGAAGGGGCATGTTCTGTTTGAGGCTTACACTCTGAACCACGTTTACAACTTCTGATTGAACTGATATAACTGCTGAAGAGCCAACTTCTGACCACGCTGAGCCAAGCTTGCAACTTCTGACCGTCTTCATCTGGAATGGGTCCAGAAGTTCTGAAGCGCTGATTTTTCTAAAAACACTTATTTTAAAGAAACATTCTAAGCACTTAGAATTTGATTTTCCTCAAGATGGAAGCGTTGTTTCCGGAGTTTGTGAGATCATCTTGCTCTTGTAAGTGGCTTGCTTGGGCAAAAGGATAACCCAGGACTTGGATTTGTTCCAGGGGACTTTGAAAAATCTAAGATGGTTTCCTGAAGAAAGGGAGGGCAAATTTTGGGGTACAACAGTTGCCCCTGTTCAATCTTCTTGAACCTGAAGAGTTAGATTGGCGAGTTTGCCTTTCGCGACTCGAGGGTAAAAGGAGATTGGACACCAGAGTGCCCGAAAATTTGCACTCGCCTAGTAGAGTATCAGCAATGGGAATGGGCTTATAGATGCCATTTGGAGAGGCGGTAGATAGGGAGATGGGCTTACAGATGCCATCCGGAGACGTGACAGAACCTTGTCGGGAATGGGCTTATAGATGCCATTTGGAAGTGTCGATCGCATAAGAGATTCCTTAGCGAGAAATTTGTATATTTGAGAAAGACGGATGTTTTCCTGGCTTGTTACAGGTGTTTGATCTTCAATCTCCTTATGCAGATGTGCCCCGGCTGGATACAGGTATCGAATCTACAATTGATTGCTCACAGATGTGCCCTGGCTGGATACAGGAGTTGAATCTGGAAATAGTCGTTAATAGATGTGCCCTGGCTGGATACAGGAATCGAATCTTCGGACTCTTCAGACGTGCCCTGGCTAGATACAGGAATCGAGTCTGGAAACGTGACAGTTGATAGATGTGCCCTGGCTGGATACAGGAATCGAATCTTTGAACTCTTCAGACGTGCCCTGGCTAGATACAGGAATCGAGTTTGGAAACGTGACAGTTGATAGATGTGCCCTGGCTGGATACAGGAATCGAATCTTTGAACTCTTCAGACGTGCCCTGGCTAGATACAGGAATCGAGTCTGGAAACGTGACAGTTGATAGATGTGCCCTGGCTGGATACAGGAATCGAATCTTTGAACTCTTCAGACGTGCCCTGGCTAGATACAGGAATCGAGTCTGGAAACTGATCATTCTCAGATGTGCCCTGGCTAGATACAGGTATCGAATCTGGAATTGTGACAGTTGGAGGTAGTTGTTTTCGGGATTGTCTTTTTCCTGAAAAGGCGAAAACATAAGTGGTATGCAATGTCATGATGTATGATATGCATGATGTTATGATGTTCAATCATGAGATGTTGTATGCGTTTCATCATGTATGTAAGCAAGATGTATGAAAATGTGAAATGTTTATGAGTGTAATTTCATCTTAGGAAAATAAATCCTTGACGAACGGCCGGGAAGCTGCTCTGTGGAAGAGATACTTGGCCGAAGTTTTGATGAGAGGCCTGCTGAGGACTTTAACGACGGATTCCGCTGAGGATAATGATGATAAACTCCGCTGGGGAATTCCCAAGATAAACTCTGCTTGGGAATACCAAAGATAGACTCCGCTGGGGATTGTAGGAACTTTGCCGAGAGCGGTCTTTCGTGGCTTTTAGCTGAGGATAACCCAGTTATAAGTCCTTGTGAGGAAATAACTCTAAATAAAACTCGGGCGAGACGTCCGTGCTTCGCCGGGGATAAGCTTGCAGGATCTACTGGGGATGAGCTTTAAGACCTGCCGGGGAATGTTGGGCTTCTCCAGGATCGACGGGGAATCGACTCCGCTTGGGGAAAGTATTGTCGCATCCTGTCTTATTCTGCGGGGAATTGAGATGATTTGGCCACATTCTTTAGTTGAACCTATCTTGGTGCCTTGGCGGACCAAAACAAACAGACTGCGTTAAACAACTCCACATTGCCCCTGTCTTTGATGTCACCTGTAATTAATCTCTTGTTTCATATGCGAATATTTATGAATCAGCAATTTAATGTCAAATGCATATATCAAAAATGAACATTGGACGTTCTTCGCAAGACAAAACAGAAAAAAGGGGAAACAAGGGTAATTTGTATGGACAAGTGAATTTGTATTGATTTAAACTTTGCCTGTGAATAGGCGTTTTTTGTACAAGAGGCTGACATCCTAGTAAGAGGACATTGCCAAATAGTATAGAGTTTACATTTTGAAAAAAAAGAAAACAAAACAGCTATGTGAACAATCCCACTGGGTTCCAACTCTGCTATCGCCTTTATGTCTTCGAACGTCTCATCGCTTTGCTGCCTAATTTGAAGATGAAGCTGATTGGTCAATGCCGAAATCTGGAGCCAGATAGTTGATGCCGAATTCCGGATGCAAAGTGATCCAATGAGACATAGTGTTACGCTTTTATCCCTAACTTTTGCCTGGACCGCCCTTTCGGGTTTTCAGTCCACCGGGATACTCTTTTTTGCCCAAGCCGCCCTTTCAGGTTTTCGACTTGCCGGGTGTACAGATTTTTTTTATATTCATTTCATCCCTTATTTTTGCCCAAACCCTTTTGGTTCGCCGGGAAGCCCTTATTTTTGCCTAGGTATGTCAACCTAGCGGGTCTTTTATTTATGCGTAGTATTTTTTCACTATGTCTGCATTGGCGGGGTGAGGAAGGTCGTCACCATCCATGGTGGTTAGGATCATGGCTCCTCCTGAGAACACACGTTTAACCACAAATGGCCCTTCGTAAGTAGGGGTCCATTTGCCCCGGGGATCACTTTGAGGAAGGATGATGCGTTTGATTACCAGGTCCCCAACTTGATACTCTTGCGGTCTGACTTTCTTGTTAAATGCCCTGATCATCCGTTTCTGATACGTTTGACCATGACAGATAGCAGTGAGCCTCTTTTCGTCAATCAGATTTAATTGATCAAGTCGAGTCTGGATCCAATCATCTTCATTCAAGTCTGCATCCTTCATTATCCGGAGAGAGGGTATCTGGATTTCGATCGGCAAGACTGCCTCCATGCCATAGACCAAAGAGAAAGGAGTTGCCCCGGTTGACGTCCTTGCTGAGGTGCGGTACCCATGAAGAGCGAACGGTAACATCTCGTGCCAATCTTTATAGGTCATTGTCATCTTCTGCACAATTTTCTTGATATTCTTATTGGCTGCCTCTACAGCCCCATTCATCTTCGGCCGGTAGGGAGAAGAATTGTGGTGCTGTATCTTGAATTGTTCACAGAGTTCAGTGATCATTTTGTTATTGGGATTGGTACCATTATCCGTAATGATTCTTTCTGGGACGCCGTACCGACAGATCAGATTATGCCGGATGAAACGCGCCACGACGCTCTTGGTTACTGTGGCATAGGAAGCTGCCTCAACCCATTTCGTGAAGTAATCGATCGCCACCAAGATGAAGCGATGCCCGTTGGATGCCGTTGGTCGGATCTCACCGATCATATCGATGCCCCACATTGCGAAGGGCCAAGGTGCTGTTAGGACATTCAAAGGAACTGGAGGGATATGCACCTTGTCAGCATAGATCTGGCACTTATGACAAGTTCGGGAGTGTTGGTAACAATCGGCTTCCATTGTGGACCAGAAATATCCTGCCCGAAGGATTTTCTTAGCCATGGTGTGTCCACTGGAGTGCGTTCCGAATGTACCTTCATGTAGTTCCATCATGATTTTCTCCGCTTCAGCCTTATCCACACAACGTAGCAAGGTTGAATCATGATTCCGTTTGTAGAGAATGCCGTTGCTGAGGAAGAATTTTGCAGCAAACCTCCTCATGAACTTCTTATCATTGACAGATGCACCTTCCGGGTATTCCTGAGCTTCCAAGTACCTCTTCACCTCGTGATACCAGGGTTTTTCAGTCACTTTCTCAGCCTCGAGCTCACAGCAGTATGCCGGTTCATCCAACTTCCAGATAATGATTCGGGGAGCCTCATTGTCCCATTTAATTTTGAACATTGAAGACATCGTGGCTAGTGCGTCCGCTAGCTGATTCTCCTCTCTGGGGAAATGCTCAAAAGTTATCTCTTCAAAGTGAGGGAGCAAGGTCGACACATACTCCTTGTAAGGAATAAGGTTCGGGTGTTTCGTATCCCACTCGCCCTTGATCTGATTGATCACGAGAGCGGAATCTCCGAAGACACTTAGAAACTTGATCCTCAAATCGATTGCAGCTTGAAGACCCATGATACATGCCTCATATTCTGCCATGTTGTTGGTGCAGCTGAAACATAATCGGGCGGTGAGGGGAGTATGAGTTCCCTTGGGAGATATGATTACAGCGCCGACGCCGTTACCCAAAGCATTGGAGGCTCCATCAAAATGCATGGACCATCGGGATCCTTCCTCAGGTCCTTCATCCGGTCCAGGTACTTCACAGTCGGTTACCACCATGATATCTTCGTCCGGAAAATCAAAGTTCAATGATTGGTAACCGTCCACAGGTTGGTGTGCCAAATGATCAGCCAGTACACTTCCCTTAATTGCTTTCTGAGTTGTATACTGGATGTCATATTCTGTTAAGATCATTTGCCATCTCGCTATTCTCCCAGACAGAGCGGGCTTTTCAAATATGTACTTGATGGGATCCATCTTTGAAATCAATAAGGTAGTGTGAGTCAGCATATACTGTCTCAGCCGGCGAGCAGCCCATACAAGAGCGCAGCAAGTTTTCTCAAGCAGTGAGTAACGAGACTCACAGTCGGTAAACTTTTTGCTCAAGTAATAAATAGCGTGCTCTTTTCGGCCAGACTCGTCATGCTGCCCCAGCACACACCCCATCGAATTGTCAAGTACTGTCAAGTATAGTATCAGAGGTCTTCCTTCCACCGGTGGCATAAGAATGGGTGGCTCTTGGAGATATTCCTTTATCCTTTCAAAGGCGGCCTGACATTCATCATTCCAGCGTACCACTTGATCTTTCTTCAGTAATTTGAAGATTGGCTCACAAGTAGCAGTCAGATGTGAGATGAATCGGGCAATGTAATTCAATCGTCCTAGGAAACCTCTGACTTCTTTCTCTGTTTTTGGAGTCGGCATCTCTTGTATGGCTTTTACCTTGGCAGGATCCACCTGAATACCTTTATCACTTACGATGAAACCTAACAACTTTCCGGATCTTACCCCAAAGGTGCATTTGTTGGGATTCAACCTCAGCTTGTATAACTTGAGTCGGTCAAATAACTTCCTCAGATGGTCAAGGTGCTCCTCCTCAGTTTGAGACCTTGCAATCATGTCATCAACGTATACCTCAATTTCATGATGGATCATATCATGAAATAAAGCAACCATGGCACGTTGATAGGTTGCCCCAGCATTTTTTAATCCGAATGGCATGACCTTATAGCAGAAGGTGCCCCACTGAGTCACAAAGGTAGTCTTCTCCATATCTTCTGGAGCCATCTTGATCTGATTATACCCTGAAAAACCATCCATGAAGGAGAACACCTTGTGTTGAGCTGTATTGTCAACAAGGACATCAATGTGAGGTAGGGGGAAGTCATCCTTGGGGCTGGCCCTGTTCAAGTCCCTGTAGTCGACACACATTCTGACTTTACCGTCCTTCTTCGGTACTGGCACCACATTGGCAACCCACTGGGGGTAGGAAGTTACTGCAAGGAAACCGGCATCAAATTGCTTCATAACCTCGGCCTTGATCTTTTCAGACATCTCTGGACGCATTCGTCGAACTTTTTGTTTTACCGGAGGGCAATCTTCCTTGGTTGGCAGATGGTGAACTACAATGTCGGCATCCAAACCAGGCATATCTTCATAGGACCAAGCAAAAATCTCCATGTAGTCTTGTAGCATCTGGATCAATCGTTGCTTCACGCTGAGCTCTAGATTGGCACCAATCTTGACCTCTTTCCTATCTGTCTCAGTACCCAAGTTAATTGTCTCCACAGGCTCTTCATGTGGTTGAATAGCCCTCTCTTCCTGGAGTAGCAGTCTTGCGAGTTCACCAGGCACTTCGTAATCATCTTCACCTTCGTCTTCGGCCAAGTTGATCGGATTTTCGAAGTCATAACTGGTGGTAGCAGAGCTGTTACCAGCGAGATCCAGAGTGGATTGAAACCTGTATAAGTGAGTGTGTGTAAATACAGCTGTCTTGCAATATATATAACACAGAAAGGAAAAGAGCACAAGATTTGAAATGCAACAAACGTCCAATGTTTTGATTGATGATATATGAAAATGTCATACAAAAAGCCCTCACAAATGGAGCTACGATGCCCCGGGTAGGACACCGAGCCAACAAAGTTTTAACATATTGTTTGTTACAAATTCGGAAATCAAAAGAAATTAATTACTGCATGACAAATGTGATAGGGGTAAAATCCTTTGCCGTCCAGTTGCTTGGTCCGTCGCTGGTAGTCGGGTAAATCCAACTATCAAACTCTGCTTCCTCCACATCCTCCTCGATAGCGTTCACTCTTGAGCTGGAAATAAACACCGGAGCCTTTCCGATCTTCCCTTTGCGCACCGCCTTCTGAGCCTCTGCAGTAAAGCCTAGCCCAAACTTGTCGTTCTTCTGAGTGAAGTCAGGAAGCTGACCCCAGTGTGCACAATTGCCTTTCTGAACCACAGCCCGGGCATCCCTTAGGGAAGCCATCTTCAAGGAATCATTCTCTTCGGCCATTGTCTCTGCAGCTGCTGAAATTGGATGCACCTCCTCGAAATGCTGGAATGGGGTTTCAATAAACTCTCCGTCCACCTCGATGTACCTGAAGGAGTTCAAATGGCTCACCATATACTCCTCTTCTCCTTGCACAGTGACAATCTTTCCCCTGACGGGATACTTCAGCTTCTGGTGCAAGGTGGAGGTCACTGCCCCAGCTTTATGGATCCAAGGTCGACCCAACAGACAAGAGTATGATGGACGTATATCCATCACGTAAAAGGTAGAGTCGAACACTTGAGAGCCCACACGAATAGGGATGTTAACCTCTCCGTGAACCATCCTCTTGGAATCGTCAAAGGCCCTGACGATGATATTGCTGGGTTTCAACTCCAGGCCTTCATAATCCAGACGATCTAAAGCCTTTTTCGGAAGAACATTCAAAGAAGAACCAGTTTCCACCAATACATGTGCCAGAGTAGTGCCCCTGCATTCAATAGAGACATGCAGGGCATCATTGTGGTCTCTCCCTTTTGCGGTCAGATCAGCATCTGAAAAACCCAAGCCGTTGTCTGCCGTCAGATTCGCTATGCAGTCAGTGAACTGGACTGCAGACGTCTCTTGCGGCACATGGGCCGTCTTGAGAAATGAGATTAAGGCCTTAGCATGGGCCTCGGAGCATAGCAATAGGGAGAGCAGGGAGATCTTGGAGGGTGTATGCCCCAACTGCTCGACAGCATTAAAATCACTTTTCTTTATTATTTTCAGAATCTCCTCCATTTCTTGTCGGGAGGCCTCAGCATTTATGGGTATCGGCGCCTCCATCCGGGCAGGCTCTTCTTCAATCCCTTTGCCCCGAGCATTTGACGACTCGGCAGCAGGGGACACAATTTGATCAGCAACAGGACTAGGTAAACTTGTAGGTTTTATGAGGAGGGGTTTTCGAATAGCGGGCGGCGCGATGTCAGGCGAGAAGAGCCTGCCACTGCGGGTGACCTTGGCTGGACCAGTGATATCGCAGATACTGGCACTAGCGTCGAATTCTTGCTTGATTCCATTTACATATACGTCTGCCCCATAATGCCAGGGGACAGCTTTATCAGACACGTAGGAGAGGGGTCCCGGAATAGTAATGATCACAGGCGCAACTGTCATGATTTGAATAGGCTTCTTTGGGGAAGCCTTGATTGGATTTTTGAAGATGGTGATCACAGAAACTTCTTTCATCGGAACCAATTGAACAGCAGTCTTTTTGAATAGAATCTCCTTGCTATCCATTAGGCCTTGGATGCCTAACCTCAGCAGGGGACAATCAGATAGGGAAATAGCACAGAATAGGCAACCTTCACCGCAACCCGGAAATAAACCGGCCCGCAGTAGGTTCTTCTTAACAGTCTTCAGAGGGGTAACAACTTCATCTACCGAAACAGCATACACTTCTTCCTCAATGGCATTTATCCTATGCTGGGGCATAGGAGCCGTTACAACATTTGGTCTCTCCGGCGCTTCAAACTGAATTTCCTTTGCGTCGATCAGATCTTGCACTTTGTTTCTCAAGGCCCAGCAATCATCAGTGGTGTGCCCGGGACTATCAGAATGATAAGCACACCGGGCATTTGGGTTATATTTAGGAGACGCAGTGTTGACGACCTTAGGAGCTTCTTTGAGGGTCACCAGGTTGGTGGATAACAGTTGGGGTAAAATTTGAGATAATGTCATACTTAGTCGGGTATACTGCCTCTTGGGCCTTTCGCTTCTTTGTTGATTGTACTGCTGAGGAGCAGCAACAGGTTTGGAGATGACCAAAGCATTGACGGCTTGGCGACTTTCGGGCTTGACTTGTCTTCTAGGACCATAGACGACGCTTGCTTCTTTCTTGAATGGCCTCTTCTCAACACTTGTAGAGGCAGCCTTCTGTATCTTGCCTGACCTGATGCCAGCTTCAATTCTTTCTCCTGTTAATATCAAATCTGTAAATCCAGCAGAGGAGTTACCAACCAAATGATTGAAAAACGGACCAGACAAAGTCCCAAGGAACATATCAACCAGCTCTCGATCAGTTAATGGAGGCTGCACCCTGCCAGCCAAATCTCTCCATTTTTGAGCGTACTCTTTGAACCCTTCACCCGTCCCTAGAGACATACCCTGAAGTTGGGTACGCGTAGGAGCGAGATCAGAATTGTATTGGTATTGTCTGTAGAACGCGGTTGCCAAATCTTCCCAGTGTCGGATGCCAGCTCCGTCCAATTGGTAGAACCATTCAAGCTGTGACCCCGAGAGGCTATCTTGGAAGAAGTGAATCCAGAGGTTCTTATCCGCCGTGTAAGGTTGGATTTTCCTTACGTACGACCTTAGATGCAGCTTTGGGCAGGAGACCCCATCATACTTGGCGAAGGCAGGCGCCTTAAACTTGTGTGGAATGACTACCCCAGAAGATAACCCCAAATCTCCGAAATCCAGTCCCGGCACATTCTGAATCTCCATGGCGCTCAAGCGGTCCTCCAATTGTTTATATCTGTCAGCAGCAGGTGGGTATTGTTCGTCGTTATAGTCCGTCTCGTTGTCGGAGACTGCGGGACTAGGAGCTCCTCCCCTTTGGGGACTATTTTTCTCAGCAGAAGAAGTGGTTGGATCAGCTTCATTGTGGAGTGTGTTCCCAAATCTGCGTCCGGTGTTGAACAGCGCAGTCCTCTTTTTCTTCTTCTTCTTCAGGAGTAGAGTCTTCAACTCTTGCTGACCTTGGGCTAGGCTTAGGACCATCTCTTGAAACTGTGCACTTTGGGCCTGAAGGGCCTTGATTGCTTGCTCACTGGAGGAGTCTGGATTCATGATGACTGTTCACACAAACAGCGAAGAAAATTAAGCAACCTGCGAAATAGGGTACCTGCTATGCATATGGTGCAATGGAATGCGTATGTATGCAATGCATTCAAGGATTTAGAATATTCAAAATTTGTTGTAGACAAAAAGGAACGCACATCATATTAATAAGGAGAAATTCGTTAGTACATAAACGCCTCATGGGCCAAATATTACAAAATAACTCCTTAAGGTAAAAAGACGTTGCGCATCCTCTTTGGCGCGATGTAGGTGTTGAGATTCCTTTCCTCGTGCAGCAGGCGGGTGAGTTCCAGGACCTTCTTTTCACTAGCATGTAGACTGGTCTCAAGAGAATTCCGTTCTTCCTTAAGTTGGATCCAGCTCTTCTGCATCTCTTCCCAGGAGGTGGGCATGTCGGGATGTTGAATGGTGTAGGATGTTTCTCCTTCCAAGACTGGTTCTTTGACCACAGGAAGCATATGAGGATAAGGCATCACTAATTTCTGGGAGCGGGCTCGTACCCACTTGAGGTAAGGTTCCAACGGGATGGAGTTCCGGTGCCCCAATGTCTTGCTGTCTATCCTACTTGGCATCCTCCAAGCTCTGATAAATCTCTGACGAAGTCCTTGAGTATCGTTGTCGAAGTCAAAAACTATGTCGGGAATTAACATGTCATGGGGGCCATCCTTCCGAGCATAACCAAACTGTCTCCAAGCCAGGCACGGGTTGTAAGTAATACCTCCTCTGATTCCAAATAAAGGAACATTAGGGTACTCCCCACAACGATCAATGATAGTGATGTCTTCCCTAGACCTAGGGCACCAATGTATATCTGCATGCGTGAGAGTCATTAACTGTTGTGACCATCTCAAACCCCGCTCGTTCCTCAAAACTGATTGTGGAAGGTGCGAAATAAACCACCTTCCCAGGAGAGGAGTGCAACACAAAAGGACACCCCTTCTTCTCATGGTTCGAGTGTAACATGAGTGAAGGATGTCCCCCAACAGTGTAGGTATAGGATTCTTGGTCATGAAGATCTGGACCGCACTGATATCAATAAGCTGATCTGGGTTAGGGAACAACACCAAACCATAGACAAGGAGGGCCATGACTTCTTCAAAAGCTCGTAGGTCAAGAGAGTTCCAACATTCTTGAGCCTTTTCAAACAGAAATCTAGCTAAGAATCCTTTGATACCACTTCTAACTTCCCAATGTCCCTTGAGGTCAGATGTCTGTAGGTGCAAGGCTTTAGCAATCTCTTCAAGCTTGGGTTCCTCTTCCGTACCGTTGTAGGGTAGTTGATCAAGGATAGGGACCTTCAGAAGTCGGGAGAACTCTTCTAATGTAGGCACCAACTGATAATCCGGGAAGGTGAAGCAGTGATGCAGAGGGTCAAAGAATTGGAACAGGACCTTTATCAAGTCCTCCTCAATGTTGGTGTTAACCAAGTTGATGAGTCTTCCATGTCTCTCACTGAATGAAGAACCCTCGGGAATCCTGGACAGAAGTTCCTTAAGCTGAGGAGGGATCTTTACAAGGCTAATCTGAATTGTCTTTCTGCGAGCAGTTTCCATGTCCTATAAAACAAGAACAAAGATGAAGATTCGAAACCCTTGAAATGGTTAGTCAATGCTCATGATGTTTGTATGATGTAATGATGGGATGATTCAATACAATTTTCACAGAGGCAAACATGGTAAGGCACACAAGTCACACAAACCCTTAGAGTTTAGGCCTGCATGGAGTCTGGGTATTACCCTCTTGAAGTTTGGTGGGCTCAACCTGTCCTATCAAAAGTAACCGGGTTCTAAAGGTCCCAATATCACGGGATTGCTTTCATTGTTCATCGTTTCGATTTAGCCACTGAACTGGCGACCGAAATATTCCAGGAAAGCAACCCTCAATTGAGTGTAGTATCGAGTATCAACAAACCTCGGACTGCACCAAAGTCAGTTATCTCACTACCCTAAAAAGGCCAAGATGGTTCAATTAAGGTTCCTAAGGTCAGTTGATGCTTCATGACACCACGCGGCGGCCCCGTACTCTCCTTGACTGAACTCAAGGGTTACCGGTACACACCAAAGTGCCACATCAACGTAGCAGACTGTTTCAACCATGTCGGTATACCCCGCACAGTTCCCTCACAGCCTTGTCGCTACTTTCTAAGAAGGTATCCCCAGATCCGGGTTAGGATCTATAAAACTCCGATACAAAGCCCACAAATGTAAAAGCAAACAAAGCAAGCAATTGAAAACAATGGTGATCTAAACCCTAAGGTTACTCCACTTTTAAGTACAATCCCCAGCAGAGTCGCCAGTTCTGTGATACGGTGGGAGAACTGACTTGAGGTTTGCGTTTGTATTCGCAAATGTTGCGGTTGAGCAAGAGTCGCCACCGACTTTTTATTTTATCCTAAGGAAAGGTTAAAAAGCACAGCAAAAAACCTTTGAGATGTTTTCTTGGGTTCGGGGAGTAGATTATAGAAAGGGAAGGTATTAGCACCCTTTCTATCCATGGTTATCCATGGGCTCTTAGTTACTTGCTTAGATCACTTGCCTTTTGTTTTCAATTTGTTTGAAATGGTGCTTTGTGTGTGGGTTTGAAAATGTTTTGAAAAGAGGCCAATGTAGTGGCAACCTTTGTAATGATCCATGTTGGGATGTATACAAAGGTGTATGTCTTTTGAAAAGGTTTTCATTTGTTTTTGAAAGTTTGTTTTGAAAGTGTTGTGATGTGTGATTTTGAATTTAGGCAAGTGTTTTGTTTTGCAAGTTTGATTCAAGTAACTAAGAGGTTGTCTACTCCTAAATTTCTCAAAAGATTATTGCTATGTTTTAACCCTTCTAACAAGTTTATTCCATCATTGTATTTGGTGGACAATCTTGTGTTAGGATGTGAAAGGGACGGGCGCGGGTCATCGTTTAGACCATAATTGCAATGGTGCCAAGTATCTTTGGGCATTTTCTTTAAGGGACTTGATCATTTTGTTTTGAAAAAAAAATATTATCGAGGGACCATGATCTTTTAAATTGTTTGTTTTGCCCAAAGAGACCTAACATGCAATATGGCCCAATTTTGAAAGGCAACAAGTGGATATAACCCTAGGGGTGTTAGTGTGCAAGTGTGTTTTATTGCATACAAGAGTTTTTTTTTTCTTTGAATTAGGTTTTTCTATTTCATTGAGTTTTATCTTGCCATACATGTCCTAATTACTAGCAATAAGAAGCGGAAATGTAAAATCCTACGCTATTACAATAGTTAGGGGAGGGGGATACACATTTGTACATGGGGGGTTCAACGAGAAAAATAGACAAAAAAGAAAATAGCGGAAAACAAGATATATAGAGAGAGGGAGGGAGCCTGCGCGCTGTTGGGAGGCCATCAGAAGTTCTGACCCAGATCCGCTGTCAGATGATCAACCTGTTGGTGAAACTGGATGAGTCAGAACTTCTGACTCTAGAACCTGCAAAACAGACCCTTGTTAGTGGGGAAACCAGAAGTTCTGATTTCCCTGCGCTGCAAGACAGAAGTTTGTTAGTGGAGAACCCAGAAGTTCAGATTCTGCTGAAAAGGCAATAACTCTCAGAGGTTCTGATGTTATTGACAGCAAAACAGGCTTCAGATGTGCTAACGTCAAAGTCAGCACTTGGCTTTTTCCTGCACTAATCAGAACATCTGCAATCCTGTTGTTACTCCACAAAACAGAAAACATATTTGGGACAGATCCAGCAAAATAGCAAAACGTCTCAGAGGTCAGAATCACCAAGGTTACAGGCAGGTCCTAAACTGGCTCAGAACGTTCTGAGGTATGAGAGTCCTTAGAACATAAACAGCAATAACATGAATATTTACATTATGTTACTTGAATATGCACAGCTGATGATGTTTAACAGTGTGGTGAGGGTCAGCAGGTGCTTACCTGACTTTCTGGAAAATGGTGGGTGAAAGTTAGCTTTTGGTTCTGGTGGTGTTCTGGACAGATTTGGGAAAAGGGAAGTGAAGGCGTATACGTGTATAGGGTCAGAAGTTTGGAAAGAACGTTTTTGGTTTACAGAAAAAGGGCTGGGTGTTTGATGAAGTTGAAGGTGAGAAACTTAAAGTTATGACACAAGGCTGGAAATTTTGGCAGAGTTTCAGAATGTTGTGTTGCTAGGAGTTTCGTTTCTCTCTTAGCAATTTTTCTGTTTCTTTTCTTGAACTTCTTTAACCTCTTTTGCAGTGGTGAAAGCTTTCTATTTATAGGCAAAGTTCTTGTGGATATCTTGAACATTTAAGGCGCCAACAGAGTTTGAACTGGTTCTTTGACAGAAATTCCTGGGAAGTTGTGATAACAGCTATTTTTCAGCCTAGGTAGCAGCAGCAGGCGTAGATTGGGGGAAGTGACCTCTGAAATGGGCGGTGGCGTGAAGACCCATGCCAGAATCTGTGCAAAAGCATTTTCCAAGCCACACGTGATCGCTCAGGAGTGGTTGGAAGCATTAATGGGCATTAAATGGTGACAAGACCTGTCAATACCAACATTCTGGTTGTTGAATCAGCAGCGTAAACCATGCTCTGGCCTTGGCTACCTGTTGTCTTAGCAAGCTCTGGAAATTTTCCTGGTTTTCTGGTACGTTCCTTGGGTCTACTTCTGGACTATCTGGACTTAGAGATTCTGTATCAATGTGACACCCATCCCTCTGACCTTTCATCTTCTGACTTCAACCTGTTCTGAAGGAGCCTTTATACTTTCATGTTTCTCTTGCATTCCTTTAGCAAGTTCTGACTGAGCTTGTGTAACTGCTGAAGGGGCATGTTCTGTTTGAGGCTTACACTCTGAACCACGTTTACAACTTCTGATTGAACTGATATAACTGCTGAAGAGCCAACTTCTGACCACGCTGAGCCAAGCTTGCAACTTCTGACCGTCTTCATCTGGAATGGGTCCAGAAGTTCTGAAGCGCTGATTTTTTTCTAAAAACACTTATTTTAAAGAAACATTCTAAGCACTTAGAATTTGATTTTCCTCAAGATGGAAGCGTTGTTTCCGGAGTTTGTGAGATCATCTTGCTCTTGTAAGTGGCTTGCTTGGGCAAAAGGATAACCCAGGACTTGGATTTGTTCCAGGGGACTTTGAAAAATCTAAGATGGTTTCCTGAAGAAAGGGAGGGCAAATTTTGGGGTACAACAATAGAAAATATTTTTAACCTTCCAACAGTCCAAACGGCATGCCAAACAGCCACCGAGTCAAGAGATATTAATTTTCAAAGTTTTATAATTTTTTTCCAGAATTTCGCTCAGGAAATCGATTACCCAAAATGGTAAATTGATTTCCCCAATATAACAGGGCTATTTTTATAAATTTTACTCAAGAAATCAATTTCTCAAAATGGTAAATCGATTTCCAACAGTCCAATAACAAAAAATAAGCGTTTTTTGTTCAGGAAATCGATTACCCCAAAATGCATGTGCACGCTTTGAAATATGTGTCTATGCATGTGTTCCATGCCCTTGGAAGCTAAATCGAATGAAGGCTTTCTCCTGATGGCTTAAAACGAAATTAACACCAATAATGATAATGTTTGTATCTTGACTCAGGAGCAAGTAATCACATGTGTGGTTACAAACACTTGTTTAAAGATATAAAGATAATTGAAGATGGTAATGTGTCTTTCAGAGATGCATCGAAAGTGAAGGTCGAAGGAAAGGGCACAATCAGTTACTTGCAGAAGGATGGCCTGATTGGATCAATCGAAGACGTTTAATATGTACCAGGTCTTAAGACCAACATCTTAAGTTTAGGACAACTTACAGAAAAAGGTGTTTCGATACTTATAAAAACGCTTGCTTACTTTGTTATTTTTAACCTTCCAACAGTCCAAACGGCATGCCAAACAGCCATCGAGTCAAGAGATATTAATTTTCAAAGTTTTATAATTTTTTCTCCAGAATTTCGCTCAGGAAATCGATTACCCAAAATGGTAAATTGATTTCCCCAATGTTGTACCCCAAAATTTGCCCTCCCATTTCCTCAACATTTTCTCATCACAAGACCCTTGGAGCTCAAGATCCAGTTAGAGTTTCCTCTGCTCAAGACTTCTCCTTGCACTGTTGACCCAAATTAGGGTTTGTGTTTGCACAAAGATATTTTGACCTAAAATGCCTAAGGTGGCTTTCATGCTTCATGTTGGACTCCCAAGTTTATCCATACCAAGTTTCAAGTCTTAATTCCAAATTTTGCCTAGTCAATTGGACAGTTGACCTAGAAATCAGCTGTATTGGGGAAAAAGTCAACTGTGGCCAATTGACAGTCAAATCTCATGAAAATTGACCCACATCAACATTATGAACTCACATGGACCATTTGATCAAGTTTGTATCACAATTCCACAAGAAAATTGATCAGATCACCAAAAGGGCAAAATGGTCATTTTTAGAGTTTTGACTGCACAAAGGCAATTTTTGACTGTTTGACCTAGCCAATGGAAAATAAAGCTCACATATGAACTCAAGGACCCCATGGAATTGTCTTGACATGCTCAACAAGTTCAAAAGATCCCAAATACACAAGATTGACAATTGAATTTCCCAGTCAATTGATCAATTTTGACTGTATACTGAAAAGTCAAACTTTGACTTTTTGGTCAAAGTCAAGTGTCAAGATTCATTTTTCATCAAAACATGCCAAATCATGAAACTTGTTCATCAAGAAATCAAGAATTGCAAATTAGGGTTTGAAATGAAGATTTTTCATAACTTAGAATTTTTCTAAGTTATGAAAAACCCTAATTTTTCCCTAACTTTGTCCCACTTTCTCACCAAGATTCCTTTGGATTCAAGCAAAAGTCAAAACATGAAAGTTGTAGCCTATTGCAAAATCTACAACTTTGATTCACAAAGTTTTCCAAAAAGAAGCTTGTAGCTCAAGTTACAATTTTTGGAACAAGGGTACCAAACCATTCTTAACTTAGAGAAAATTTGACCTATTTTAGGCAAGGTTTTTACCTAACTTCAAGACCATTTTTCACATACTTCCACTTGGAATTTTAATTTTCATTTCAAATATGGATTGTAGTACACATTTCAAGCTTTCCAAAATGTCCAAGAACTCATCAAACAACCTCATGGTTAGGGAGAATCGAATTTGGCAAGTTGAGAAAAATTCACTTTGTTCATGACCAAGTTACATGTCCATAACCTTGCATTTTTGAACTCAGCATGCCTTAAGCTAGATTACAGGTCTTTTATCTCATCTACACTCCATAATTTAATGCCAATCCTTTGTGCCAAGGTGTTGTTCTATGAGTCTGGACATTATATGCAAGATTAAGCCATTTTTAGATAAAGCATAATATCCATTTTAGAAAAGTTGCACTTTATGTCAATTAACAATCCAAGCAAGTACAGTGCAAATCTCTTTGGCACAAGTTTATGAGCTAATTACACCGATCAAGGCCAAGGTATGCAGCACATTAGGGGGGCCTCTATCAGTCTAGAAACTCAAGTGGACATTTGTTGCTTAAAGTTGAAGAAAGCTAGCATAACATAACACAACTCTCATCTCAGCTAACACAGGCTTAAGCAAACTAGTCAAACATATTCTAAACATCCATTCTGAGCTAGAACACGAGCCAACCACCTCCATAACCTTCTCATTCACAGAATCACCCTCAAACTGCCAAAACAGGGGACCTGGTGCAGTTTGAGTTCCATAACTCATTCCATTCGTGCATTCTTGCTAAAAACACTTCAAACACATCCCACAACATCCCTTGAAGCTATTCCAAACCTCAAACACGACCTGTAACACTCCCATTCAACATCACCATTTTCATTTTTCTGTTTTGCGGGTGGAGTTCTATAACTCGATTCAGCTAGTTTCAAAGCAAAGTAAAACTTGGAATAGCATCCCTGGACATCAAGGAAGTTGTACCAATCATCACCTTGCACTGAAAGTACCTCCATCACCAGATACAACTCCAACTGAACAGGTAAGTTCATGAACTCGTATCTCTCTATCCAGGCATTGTTAGCTTTAGGTTTGTGAAGAAAATATGTCACATTCATAGCCCTGAACATGCCCATGTAATTAGTTTTCATTTATATTATGTATGCTGTGAGAATTTAATGTCTGAACTTGGAACAAAAACTAGGTCAGGAATTGGGGGAGAAGAAATTCTCTCTCATCTTAGAGAGTTAAGTCAAGTTCTTTATATGTCTGGATTCGTCTTTTAATGCTCTACATTTTTCATGTTGTGAGTTTTGCTTGAAAGTCCAGAAATTGAGAGATAGAAAACGCGCGTGGATGGTTGTTCAAACATGTTCCGAGGTTGAAGATGAAGTCTTCTTGGGCTGGGCCTGAGTTGACTTTCTTTTTGCACCCTTTTGTTACTTTTAAACCCCCCTGGCCCATTATGCTTATTTTTATGATTTTTTGACCTTTTCTTTTTTGTCCTGACTTATTTATTTTTTCTCATAATATTAAAAATATAAAAATAATTTTTAAACCATTTTTGTATTTATTAGGCATTTATTTGTTTAAATGGTGTTTTGTACATAAATAAATACTTACCTACTTTTATTTAAAAATACTAAAATAGTGCAAACACATTTTGTTTTCCATTTTTATTTTATTTTATCTTCTGAAAATATTTTATATAAAATATACCTTTTTTTCATAAATATTAAATATTATTATTTTGTATATATAATATATATTTAGTAAATAATACAAATACATACATATTTATTAGCATATTTAGAAAAAAATACAAAATATACACATTTTTATTTTTATTAATATTTAATATTAAAAATACCTTTTTACAAATATACTTCATTTTTATTTTATTTTTGTATATAATAAATAAGTATTGTATATATTAAATAATTAATACTTTTATTTAATAAATTAGGGTTTTGCCCTAAATACATAAAAAATCCAAAAGTTAATACTTTTTATTTGTTTGACACATAAAAAATACCTTTTTTTCATACACATAAAAAACATTTTTTGCATCTTGCATATTTATTCCATTTTTATTTAATTGTTGTATATTAATTACCTTGTATAAAGCCAAATTGATGTAATAGTCTAGGGTTTAAATTCCTTGTCAAAATACCCCCCATTTGAACATTTGTACCCCCCTTCCCATATATTGTGTTGTAATAATTTAGGAACTTTATTTTTCGCACTTTAATGCTTTCTAATTATACCATGCTAGAATTAGGGTTTGTATGCGAATCAAATAACAAAAATAGTTTGACCTAAATTCAAGATAAACAAGCATGAAAATGGACAACACTAATCACACTTGCACCCCTAGGGTATTCCACTTGTTGCCTTCAATAAATGGGCCATGTTGCATGTTAGGTCTCTTTGGGCAAAACAAAACAATTCAAATGATCATAGTCCCTCGATGACGCTTTCGAAAGTTGCCTAAAAAATGATCAAGTCCCTTAAAGGAAAAATTGCCCAAAGATACTTGGCACCATTGCAATTATGGTCTAAACGATGACCCGCGCCCGTCCCTTTCACATCCTAACACAAGATTGTCCACCAAATGCAATGGTGGAACAAAATTGTTAAAAGGGTTAAAAGCATAGGAGAAATCTTTGAGAAATTTAGGAGTAGACAACCTCTTAGTTACTTGAATCAAACTTGCAAAACAAAACACTTGCCTATTTTTAAACCACACCTCACAACACTTTCAAAAACAAATGAAAACCTTTTCAAAAGACGTACACCTTTGTATACATCCCAACATGGATCATTACAAAGGTTGCCACCACATTGGCCTCTTTTCAAAAACATTTTCAAACCCACACACAAAGCACCATTTCAAACAATTGAAAATTAAGGCAAGTTGATCTAAGCAAGTAACTAAGAGCCCATGGATAACCATGGATAGAAAGGGTGCTAATACCTTCCCTTTCTATAATCTACTCCCCGAACCCAAGAAAACATCTCAAAGGTTTTTGCTGTGCTTTTTAACCTTTCCTTAGGATAAAATAAAAAGTCGGTGGCGACTCTTGCTCAACCGAAACATTTGCGAATACAAACGCAAAACCATAGTCAGTTCTCCCACCGTATCACAGAACTGGCGACTCTGCTGGGGACAAATTTAAAAGTGGAGTGACCTTAGGGCTTAGATCACCCTCTTGCATGACTAATTGTTTGAATTGATTGCTTTATATCTTGGCTCTCTTGTTTGGGTTTACAATCCTACACCCGGATTTTGGGAAACATTCATAGATAGTAATACATTGTGGAAACTGTGCGGGGTATACCGACACGGTCGAAGCAATAGCTATATTAGTGCGACATATTTGTGAGTACCGGTAACCCTTGAGTTCAATCAAGGAGAGTACGGGGCCGCTGAGTGATGTCACTAAACACTAATGACCTAGAACCTTACTTGACCATCTTGGCCTTTCATTAGGGGTAGTGAGATGACCGGCTTTGGTGCAGTCCGAAGTTGGTAGATACTCGATACTACACTCATTGAGGGTTGTTTTCTTGGAATATTTTGGTCGCTAGTTAAGTGGCTAAACCAAAACAATAAACAATGAAAACAATCCAGTGATATTGAGCTCCTTAGAACCCGGTTACTATTTATAGGACAGGTTTTTAAGCCAACTACACTCAAGAGGGTACTTACCTATGAAACCCCATGCAAGCCTGAAACTAGGGTTTGGTGTGATTTGCTTGTACATATGTTTGTGCATACATCATAAACATCATAAAGCATCATATGCATTCACTAACCATTTCAAGGGTTTGGATCTTCATCTTTGTTCTTGTTTTGTAGGTCATGGAAATTCCTCGCAGAAAAACCATCCAAGTCAACCTTGTGAGAATCTCTCCTCAACTCAAGGAGCTCACCTCAAGAATCTCGGAAAGCTTATCCTTCAGTGAAAGACATGGTAGACTGCTCAACTTAGTCAACACCAACATTGAAGAAGACATGATGAAAGTACTATTCCAGTTCTTTGACCCTCTTCACCACTGTTTCACTTTCCCTGACTACCAGTTGGTACCCACTTTGGAGGAATTTTCTCAACTCTTGAGAATTCCTATCCTTAATCAACTACCTTTCAACGGTACGGAAAAGGAACCAAAGCCTGAAGATGTTGCTCGAGCATTACATCTACAGCCTTCTGACATCAAGGGGCATTGGGAAACTAGAAGCGGTGTCAAAGGCTTCTTAGCAAAATTCTTGTTTGAGAAGGCACAAGAGTGTTGGAATTCATTGGACCTACAAGCCTTTGAAGAGATTGTGGCACTCCTTATCTATGGGTTGGTCTTGTTCCCAAATTCTGACCAATTGGTAGATGTCAACGCCGTCAAAATCTTCTTGTCCAGAAATCCAATACCAACAGTGCTTGGGGACATTCTTCACTCATTTCACACGAACAATGAGAAAGAGGGGTGTTCTCATGTGCTGTACTCCTCTCCTTGCAAGGTGGTTTATTTCGCACCTTCCACAATCTGTCTTGAAGAATGACCAAGGCTCAAGGTGGTCCCAACGGTTGATGACTCTTACTCACTCTGATGTACATTGGTGTTCTCGGTCCAGAGAAAATGTTATCATCATCGACCGTTGCGGAGAGTTTCCTAATGTTCCTTTACTTGGAATCAGAGGAGGTATCACCTACAACCCTTGCCTAGCTTTGAGGCAATTTGGATATGCACGGAGGGATGGCCCTCAGGACATGTTGATTCCTGACCTAGTTTTTGACTTCGACAACGATGCGCAAGGACTTCGCCAAAGATTCATCAGAGCTTGGAGGAGGCCCAACAAGGTTGATAGCAAGACACTGGGACACAAGAACTCCATCCCTCTTGAACCTTATCTCAAGTGGGTACGAGCCCGAGCCCAGAGTCTAATGATGCCTTATCCTCATGTTCTCCCTGTGATTAAAGAGCCCGTCAAGGAAGGAGAGGTTCCCTACACCATCCTACATCCTGACATGCCTACATCGTGGGAGGAGATGCAGAAGAGTTGGATCCAACTCAAGGAGGAACAGAACACTTTTGAAGCCAGCTTCTACGCCAGCGAGAAGAAGGTTTTAGAGCTCACCCGCCGACTCCATGAGCAAGAGGCCCTCAACACCTACATTGCGCCAAAGAGGATGCGCAACGTCTTTTTACCTTGAGAAGTTGTTTTTGTAATATTTGGCCCATGGGGCATTTATGTACTAACGAATCTTTTCTTATTAATATGACGTGCGTTCTTTTTGTCTGCAACAATTGTGAATTTCTAAAATCCTTGAATGCATTGCATAACATCTCATGCATCATATGCATAACAGGTACCATTTTTTCTACAGGTTGCTTAATCTTCTTCGCTGTTTATTTGGAACAGTCATCATGAATCCAGACTCATCCAGTGAGCAAGCAATCAAGGCCCTTCAGGACCAAAGTGCCCAGTTTCAAGAGATGGTCCTAAGCCTGGCCCAAGGTCAGCAAGAGTTGAAGGCTCTGCTCCTAAAGAAGAAGAAGAAGAAGAAGAGAACTGCGTTATTCAACACTGGACGCAAGTTTGGGAACATACTCCATAACGAGGCTGATCCAACTACTTCCTCTACAGAAAAAGACTGTCCCCAAGGGGGAGGAGCTCCTAGTCCTGCAGTCTCTGACAACGAGACGGACTACAATGACGAACAATACCCACCTGCTGCTGACAGATACAAGCAATTAGAGGACCGCTTGAGCGCCATGGAGATTCAGAATGTGTCGGGGCTGGATTTCGGAGATTTGGGCTTATCTTCTGGGGTAGTAATCCCACACAAGTTTAAGGCGCCTGCCTTTGCCAAATATGACGGGGCCTCATGTCCAAAGCTGCATCGCAGGTCGTACGTAAGGAAGATCCAACCTTACACGACATATAAGAATCTTTGGATCCACTTCTTCCAAGATAGCCTTTCGGGGTTGCAGCTTGAGTGGTTCTATCAACTAGATGGAACTAATATCCGACATTGGGAAGATTTGGTGACCGCATTTTATAGACAATATCAATACAATTCTGACCTCACTCCTACGTGTACCCAACTTCAGGGTATGTCTCTAGGAACGGGCGAAGGGTTCAAAGAATATGCATAAAAATGGAGAGATTTGGCTGGCAGGGTGCAGCCTCCATTGACTGATCGCGAGTTGGTTGATATGTTTCTAGGGACCTTGTCTGGCCCATTTTTCAATCATCTGGTTGGCAATTCCTCAGCTGGGTTTACGGATTTGATCCTGACGGGTGAAAGGATAGAAGCTGGCATCAGGTCAGGAAAAATACAGAAAGCTGCCTCCGCAAGTATTGAGAAGAGGCCTTTCAAGAAGGAAGCAAGTGCCGTCTATGGTCCTAGAAGACAAGTCAAGCCAGAAAGCCGCCAAGCCATCAATGCCTTGGTCATTTCAAAGCCTGTTGCTGCTCCTCAGCAGTACAATCAACAAAGAGGTGAAAGGCCCAAGAGGCAGTATACTCGGCTGAGTATGACCTTGTCACAAATCTTACCGCAACTGTTATCAACCAATTTGGTGACCATCAAAGAGGCTCCGAAGGCCGTGAACACTGCATCTCCTAAATATAACCCAAATGCCCGTTGTGCTTATCATTCTGATAGCCCCGGGCATACTACTGATGATTGCTGGGCCCTAAGAAATAAGGTGCAAGACCTTATCGATGCGAAGGAAATTCAGTTTGAGGCGCCTGAGAGGGCAAATGTTGTAACTGCTCCTATGCCCCAGCATAGAGTAAATGCCGCCGAGGAAGATTTGTATGCTGTTTCGGTGAATGATGTTGCTACCCCTCTATTGACTGTTAAGAGGAACCTACTGCTAGCCGGTTTATTTCCGGGTTGTAGCAAGGGTTGCCTCCTGTGTGCTGTTATCCCTATCGGTTGTCCGCTGCTGAAATCAGGCATCCAAAGCCTGATGGATAGCAAAGAAATTCTCTTCAAGAAAACTGTTGTTCCGTTTGTTTCTGCTGAAGAAGTATCTGTCGTCACAATTTTCAACAATCCTACCAAGGCTCCCCCGAGGAAGCCAGTCAAAATTATGTATGTTGCACCCATTACCATTACTGTTCCGGGACCTCTCCCCTATGAATCTAACAAGGCTGTCCCATGGCACTATGGGGCAGACGTGTATGTGCTTGGAGTGAAGCAGGAGTTCAACACCGATACCAGTATCAGTAACATCACTGGTCCCGCCAAGATTACTCGCAGTGGCAGGCTCTTGTCGCCTGACATTGCACCGCCAGTTATCCGAAAGCCTCTTATCATCACACCCGCAAGTGTGCATGTTCCAAATCAAGTTCCTGTGTCTACTACTGCCGCCGAGTCCTCTGATGCTCGGGGCAAAGAAGTTGCTACCGATTTGCCTGCCAGGACAGAGGCACCAAAGAAGACTGTTGTTGAAGCCTCCCAACAAGAGATGGAGGAAATCCTTAAAATCATTAAAAAGAGTGACTTCAATGTTATTGAACAGCTGGGGCATACCCCCTCCAAAATCTCTATGCTATCATTGCTGCTATGCTCAGAGGCCCATGCAAAGGCCCTGATTTCATTTCTGAAAACAGCCCATGTGCCGCAAGAGACCTCTGCATATCAATTCACTGACTGTGTGGCTAATTTGACAGCTGACAATGGCTTGGGTTTTTCAGATGCAGACCTTACCGCCAAAGGGAAAAATCACAATGATGCCCTGCATGTCTCTATAGAGTGCAGGGGCACTACTCTCGCACACGTGTTGGTGGATACCGGTTCTTCCCTGAATGTTTTGCCCAAGAAGGCCTTGGATCGCTTGGATTGTGAGGGCCTGGAATTGAAACCTAGTAACATCATTGTTAGAGCCTTCGACGGTTCTAAGAGGATGGTGCACGGTGAGGTAGACATTCCTATTCGTGTGGGTTCCCAAGTCTTCGACTCAACGTTCTATGTAATGGATATTCGTCCATCTTATTCCTGCTTGCTGGGTCGACCCTGGATTCACAAAGCTGGGGCAGTAACATCCACTCTACACCAAAAGCTCAAATACCCTGTCAAAGGGAAGATTGTTACTGTGCAGGGTGAGGAGGAATACATGGTTAGTCACTTGAATTCATTCCGGTATATCGAGATGGACGGGGAGTTTATTGAAACCCCCTTTCAGCATTTTGAGGAGGTTCCTCCAACATTGGCGTCAGCTGAGACAGTAGTTGAAGAAGACTTTCCCTTGAAGATGGCGTCCTTGAAGGATGCCCGGGCTGCGATCGAGAAAGGCAAATGTGCAAACTGGGGTCAGCTTCCTAACTTCACTCAAAAGACCGACAAGTTTGGGCTGGGCTTCACTGCAGAGGCTCAGAGGGCTGTGCGCAAAGAAAGGATCAGAAAGGCTCCGGTGTTCATCACCAATCCAAGGGTGAATGCTATCGAGGAGGACGTAGAGGAAGCGGAGTTTGACAGTTGGATCTATCCAACCACCAGCAACGGGCCAAGCAACTGTACGGCAAAGGATTTTACACCTATTACGTTTGTCACGCAGTAATTAACTCTTTTGATTTTCAATTTGTAACAAACAATGAAACGTTTATTGGCTCGGTGTCCTACCCGGGGCACCGTAGCTCCATTTGTGAGGGCTTTTGTATGACATTTCCATTTATCATTAATCAAAACATTGGACGTTTGTTGCATTTCAAATCTTGTGCTCTTTTTCTTTCTGTGCTATATATTGCAAAACAGCTATATTTACACACACTCACTTATACAGGTTTCAATCCACTCTGGATCTCACTGGTAACGGCTCTGCTACCACCAGTTATGACTTCGAGAATCCGATCAACTTGGCCGAAGACGAAGGTGAAGATGATTGCGAAGTGCCTAGTGAACTCGCAAGACTGCTACTCCAGGAAGAGAGGGCCATTCAGCCGCATGAAGAGCTCGTGGAAACAGTGAACCTGGGTACTGAGATAGATAGGAAAGAAGTCAAGATTGGTGCCAATCTAGAGCTCAGCGTGAAGCAACGATTGATCTAGATGCTACATGATTACATGGAGATATTTGCTTGGTCTTACGAAGACATGCCCGGTTTGGATGCCGATATTGTGGTTCATCACCTGCCTACCAAGGAAGACTGCCCTCCGGTAAAGCAAAAGGTTCGCCGTATGCGCCCAGAGATGTCCGAAAAGATCAAAGCTGAGGTTATGAAGCAATTCGATGTCGGGTTTCTAGCAGTGACTTCTTACCCTCAGTGGGTTGCCAACGTGGTGCCGGTACCGAAGAAGGACGGTAAAGTCAGAATGTGTGTTGACTACAGGGATTTGAACAGGGCCAGCCCCAAAGATGATTTCCCTCTGCCTCACATCGACGTTCTTGTTGACAATACTGCTCAACACAAGGTGTTCTCCTTCATGGATGGTTTTTCAGGGTATAATCAGATCAAGATGGCTCCTGAAGATATGGAAAAGACTACCTTTGTGACTCAGTGGGGCACCTTCTGCTACAAGGTCATGCCATTCGGGTTGAAAAATGCTGGGGCAACCTACCAACGTGCCATGGTTGCTTTATTTCATGACATGATCCATCATGAGATTGAGGTATATGTTGATGACATGATTGCAAGGTCTCAAACTGAGGAGGAACACCTTGACCATATGCGGAAGTTGTTTGACCGACTGAAGTTGTACAAGATGAGGTTGAATCCGAACAAATGTACCTTTGGGGTGAGGTCTGGAAAATAGCTAGGTTTCATTGTAAGCGATAAAGGTATTCAGGTGGACCCTGCTGTGATCGGTGGATCTGGAACTGACTGTTTAACGCTGGTTCGCGAAATGTCGCGGAAGCAAGAGTCGCCACCGTCTTTTATTTTCTCCAAATGGAAAGGACAAAAGCACAGAAAAATTCCTTAAAGAGATTGCTCTCGGTTCGGGAGATAGGTTATAGAAAGGGAAGGTGTTAGCACCCTTTCTATCCATGGTTATCCATGGGCTCTTAGATACTTGCTCATTTGTGTTTTCAAAAATGGTTTGTTTGCTTTTCAACTATGGGTTTTAAAAAGTTTCTTTGAAAATTTCAGTTCGACTCTTGTATCGGTCCTCAAGAGTGTTTGAAAAATGCTTTCGAAAGCTTTTTGAAAATGTGTTGGTGTGAAAAGTATTTTTGATTTGTTTTGTTTTGAATTAGAGTAAGTATCCATGAGTCGTCTACCTACCCTAAGGAATTCGTCTGTGTAAATGTCCTTTAAAGTAGTGCCATCCCACCATTGAGAGGTAGGTAGCACCACCGTTGGAGGTGTTCGGGTCAATTCGAGGTTCGGGACATGGTGATCACCAGAGCAATGGGAAGACACCTTAGAAGCTACCCTCATGCCAGGTTCCCGGATCATGAGGACTTACTAAGACATCCTCTACTCGACGATCACCTTTCGAGGCAAGGCAACAGTGAGGCGTACCCTAGGGGTGGTGTGTGCGATCTGTGTGTCGTTTTCATTTGCATTTATCTTGTCATGTTATTGGTGTTCTACGCTTGTTTTTATTTTGTCCATACATTCTTTCATGCCTTTGATTAACAGTTAAAAAAGTTTGCGAGAAAAGTAAATTCTAAGCTATTACAAATGGCGCGGGTCCACATCGCCAAAAGTTTCTCGAACCCGATTTGACAGAAAATAAATAAAGTAAAAAAAATAAAAGTGCGAGCAATTATTTACAAGGCTTCGGGAGAGGTACATAATTATTTAAACGGAAAAGAAAATAAATATGCGAATTAATAATTAAATCTAAACGAGGGCGTTGGACCCTTTTTGCAAAATATTAAAATTACATGAATTAATTAATTAAGAAAAGAAATTGTTTTTTTTTGTTTTTTGGTATTTTATGATTTTTAAGATTTAACATGAAAGGGGAGAATTAATTAAAATCAAAATAAGATGCAAACCCTAATTCTAGTTATTTTTTAATTTATTAAGAAATATTGAAATTTTTAACCTAAATTAAACCTAATTTTTACATGCAAATTTGATTATAAAAATAAATAAAATAGATATTATTATTATAAAAAAAAGAAAAATTAAAAAGGAATAAAAACATTAATTAAACCTAATTCTATGTTTTTTTTATATTTTTTATTAAAAGAATTAAAATTGCAAACCTGATTTAAAACTAAATTCAATTACATGCAAATTTATTTAAGAAAATACTAAAATTATTTATTGTATTTTTTATCTTTTCTGATTTTTATGTTTTATGTTTTTTTGTAAAAAATAACTAATTAATTAAACAAATACAATTAGAAAGAAAATAGAAAATAAATAAAAACATAGCAAACCTTGGGGGGTGGTAGTCCCCAAATAGGAGGTATGGCCCATGAAATTCAGGCCCAAACAAGCCTGACTCCTTTGACTTTTCAGGACATGTGTATGTGCGCTGACCAGGATTACCATGTGCCTTAGATCTGAGCCTTTGGTTTGATTCCCTTGGACGCGTGGACGACTGGATTATGGAGGTGTATCATGATCCTTTACACTGAAGTTGCATGTGAACGTACATGGAAAAATAATATTGAGATAATACAGACCTGGGGTTCGAACCCAGGTCATGGACATTGCCAGCGCGTGTACCTACCATTGAGCCATCCCAAACACGTTTAATATATAATAGCAAATAAACATTATAAAAGAAATAATGGTCAGGGGCCACCAACGCGCGCGAATTTTTGAATCAACCTATCACCGCTTGCCACGATATCGTCTTCTCCACATCCCTGAAACACAAATACCTTAAGCCACGGTTTTTCACGTGTTCTCCTAGGCCAGTTTTGAGAAAATAACGATTAGGCCTAGGACACTCATAAATTAGGCGCGATAGTGGCTTCTTCTTCGTCCAGACGTGCTCATGCCAATGGTGGTACTCAGGGGTTCTAATTTTTCCTCATTTAAAAACCCCCAATTTCAAATCCTGTAAACCCTAGAAAGTAATCATGGCATAATCGTGTACACAGTATAAAAATATAATTAAAGCATATGGTTAGCTTGCAAATACTTCACTGATCACGAATATATGAACAAAACGTCATGAAAGTGCATAGAATGCAAAACACGATAATGAAAAAAAAGTGAGAAAGGTTAGCTTCTGTACAACGATTCTTGAGGTTTTGATGAGCGTTAGTGATTGGAATATGTCCTATGAACCTTCAGCAAGCTAATGGAAAGGAAATCTTGGCTTGAAACCTCCTGCAAGTTTGTTTTCAGAATTTAGTTTTTAGAGAAAAATTTCAAGTTTTGTTTATGCTCTTCTGTGCAGCTTTGTGGTTATTGAGATTAGGTTTGTGATCAGGCTCATATACTGAGTGAATTAGGTTAAGAATATTGATCCAAATCTCTTGCAATGATGGTTTTTGAAAATTTGATTTTCAAGATCTTTAACCAAATATTTTCCATGTGTTTTTTGTTCCCAATCATGCCAATCAATCCAAATCTTTCCATATTGGTACATGCACGAAATCTTGAGAGTGAAACATGCACAAAAAGATTTAAAACTTTAGGTTAAGTATTTTTCATATATTTAATTTGATTTAAATGAATTAATATAAATAAAAATTCAGATAAATAAATAAAAAATGAATAAAACTTCCCTTTGGGCCAAGTGGTCGTGCACATGTCATGGATGATGAATTATGGAAGAAAAATGGGCCCATTAGCAATTTTAGGTCATTTGAATCAATGTTGACTTTTCAAAATATCCAAAAATTTCCCAACTTCCACAAGGCATAACTTGCTCAATTTTTAAGCTTTTCTCATGTTCTTGGACATTTTGGAAAGGTCTTTGAGTCCTATAACCAATGCCTTTGGTCCCATGTCATTTTGATTTACCAATCTCAAGTTATGGCCTTTGACTTAAAGTCCCTTTTTGTTGACTTTTGAAAATGACCTATAATGTTGAAATTGATAACTTTTTGTGAGAGCATTTCTTGGACTTGAGGTATGAAGATGAGTTGTAGGAAATGTCTTTCTCTTCAAAATGAGCTTTGGATGGAATTTTTCTGATAATCCATGTGAAAGTTATGCCCTGGTCAATTTACAGTTGACTTTTTCAGCTGTCCAAATAAGGAAACTTTTGCATCTTGATGATTTCTGAGCCAAATTTTGAGAATCATGATCAAGCATTGATCAAATGATGTTTGTGGCTTCAAAATGATATGTTGACCAAAAATTTGAACTTTTGACTGTCAAATGACCATTTTGCCCCTACAGTTGACTGTAGTGCAATTTAGGGTTTTGACTGTGCAATTTTGAGCTGAATGTCTTGCAACTTGATATGAGGATACTTGACCATATCTGTAAGCATGTGAGACTTGATTGGGCCTTTGAAAACTTCATTTTCTTGATCAGAACACAAACCCTAATCTTGACTGTTTAGGAGGTCTTTGCACTGTGCAACCCTTGGGGAACTTTGAGACTTGATTTGGCAATTTCTTGAAGAATATGGGAGGGCAAATTTTGGGGTACAACACCTGCCAAGGTAAAAGCCATACAAGAGATGCCGACTCCCAAGACAGAGAAAGAAGTCAGAGGCTTTCTGGGACGACTAAATTACATTGTCCGTTTCATCTCACATCTAACTGCTACCTGTGAGCCAGTCTTCAAATTACTGAAGAAAGATCAAGTAGTATGTTGGAACGATGAATGTCAGGCCGCTTTTGAAAAGATAAAGGAGTATCTCCAAGAACCGCCCATTCTTATGCCACCAGTAGAAGGGAGACCTCTAATACTATACTTGACAGTGCTTGACAATTCAATGGGGTGTGTGCTGGGGCAGCATGACGAGTCTGGCCGAAAAGAGCACGCTATTTATTACCTGAGCAAAAAGTTTACCGACTGTGAGTCTCGGTACTCACTGCTCGAGAAAACTTGTTGCGCTCTGGTATGGGCTGCTCGCCGGCTGAGACAGTATATGTTGACTCACACTACTTTGTTGATTTCAAAGATGGATCCCATCAAGTATATATTCGAAAAGCCTGCTCTGTCTGGAAGAATAGCAGGATGGCAAATGATCTTGACAGAATATGATATCCAGTACACAACTCAAAAGGCAATCAAGGGAAGTGTATTGGCAGACCATTTGGCTCACCAACCTGTGGACGATTACCAATCATTGAACTTTGAATTTCCGGACGAAGATATCATGGTAGTAACTGACTGTGAAGTACCTGGACCGGATGAAGGACCTGAGGAAGGATCCCGATGGTCTATGCATTTTGACGGAGCCTCAAACACTTTGGGTAATGGCATCAGCGATGTGATCATATCCCCCAAAGGTACTCATACTCCACTCACCGCCCGGCTATGTTTCAACTGCACCAACAACATGGCAGAATATGAGGCATGTATCATGGGTCTTCAAGCCGCAATCGAATTAAGGATCAAGTTTCTGAGTGTCTTCGGAGATTCCGCTCTCGTGATCAATCAGATCAAAGGCGAGTGGGATACGAAACACCCAAATCTTATTCCTTACAAGGAGTATGTGTTGACTTTGCTTCCCCATTTTGAAGAGATAACTTTTGAACACTTCCCAAGAGAGGAGAATCAGTTAGCGGACGCACTAGCTACGATATCTTCAATGTTCAAAGTCAAATGGGACAATGAGGCTCCCCGGATCATTATCTGGAAGTTGGACGAACCTGCATACTGCTGCGAGCTTGAGGCCGAAAAGGTGACTGAAAAACCCTGGTATCATGAGGTGAAGAGATACTTGGAAGCTCAGGAATACCCTGAAGGTGCATCTGTCAACGACAAGAAGTTCATGAGAAGGTTTGCGGCAAAATTCTTCCTCAGCAACGACATTCTCTACAAACGGAATCATGATTCAACTCTACTGCGTTGTGTGGATAAGGCTGAAGCAGAGAAGATCATGGTAGAACTACATGAAGGTACATTCGGAACACATTCCAGTGGACACACCATGGCGAAGAAAATCCTTAGGGCAGGATATTTCTGGTCCACAATGGAAGCCGACTGTTACCAACATTCTCGAACTTATCATAAATGCCAGATCTATGCTGATAAGGTGCACATCCATCCGGTTCCTCTGAACGTTCTGACGGCACCTTGGCCTTTTGCAATGTGGGGCATCGATATGATCGGTGAGATCTGACCGACGGCATCCAATGGGCATCGCTTCATCTTGGTAGCAATTGATTACTTCACGAAGTGGGTTGAGGCAGCTTCCTACGCCACGGTAACCAAGAGTGTCGTTGCACGTTTCATTCGGCATAACCTGATCTGTCGGTACGGCGTCCCGGAAAGAATAATTACGGACAATGGTACCAATCTTAACAACAAGATGATCACTGAGCTCTGCGAACAATTCAAGATACAACACCATAACTCTTCTCCTTACCGGCCGAAGATGAATGGGGCTGTAGAAGCAGCTAATAAGAACATCAAGAAAATTGTGCAGAAGATGACAGTGACCTACAAAGATTGGCACGAAATGTTACCATTTTCTCTTCATGGGTACCGTACCTCAGCAAGGACGTCAACCGGGGCAACTCCTTTTTCCTTGGTCTATGGCATGGAGGCAGTCTTGCCGATTGAAGTCCAAATACCCTCTCTCCGGATAATGAAGGATGCAGACTTGAGTGAAGATGACTGGATCCAGACTCGACTTGATCAATTAAACCTGATTGACGAAAAGAGACTCACTGCTATCTGTCATGGTCAGACGTATCAAAAACGAATGATCAGGGCATTTAACAAGAAAGTCAGACCACAAGAGTATCAAGTTGGGGACCTGGTAATCAAACGCATCATCCTTCCTCAAAGTGATCCCTGGGGCAAATGGACCCCTACATACGAAGGGTCATTTGTGGTTAAACATGTGTTCTCAGGAGGAGCCATGATTCTGACCACCATGGATGGTGACGACCTTCCTCACCCCGCCAATGCAGACATAGTGAAAAGATACTACGCATGAATAAAAGACCCGCTAGGTTGACATACCTAGGCAAAAATAAGGGCTTCCTGGCGAACCAAAAGGGTTCGGGCAAAAATAAGGGATGAAATGAAAAAAATTTGTACACCCGGCAAGTCGAAAACCTGAAAAGGCGGCTTGGGCAAAAATGGGTATCCCGGTGGACTGAAAACCCGAAAGGGCGGTCCAGGCAAAAGTTAGGGATAAAGCGTAACACTATGTCTCATTGGATCACCTCGCATCCAGAATTCGGCATCAACTATCTGGCTCAGACTTCGGCATCGATCAATCAGCTTCATCTTCAACTAAGCAGCAAAGTGATGAGACGCTTGAAGACATAAAGGCGATAGCAGAGTTGGAACCCAGTGGGAATATTGTGCACATAGCTGTTTTGTTTCCTTTTCAAAATTGTATAAACTTTATGTTATTCGGCGGCGTTCTCTTGCTAGGACGTCGGCCTCTTGTACAAAAAACGCCTATTTACAGGCAAATTTCAAAATCAATACAAGTTCACTTTCCCAAACAAATTTCCCATTGTTTTTCCTTTTTTCTGTTTTGTCTTGCGAAGAACGTCCAATGTTCATTTTTGATATATGCATTTGACATTAAATTGTTGGTTCATAAATATTTGCATATGAAACAAAAGACTAATTACAGGTGACATCAGAAACAGGGGCAATGTAAAGTTGTCTGATGCAGTCTGGTTGCTTTGTCCGCCGAAGTACCAAGGTAGGTTCAACTGAAGAATGTGACCAAATTATCTCAACTCCCCGCAGAGTAAGACAAGATTCAACAATACTTTCCCCAAGTGGAGTTGGTTCCCTATCAATCCTGAAAAGGCATAATATTCCCCTAGCAAGTCAGCAATACTCTCCTCCAACAGAGTTAGTCTACGGTCAGCATGAAGGAAGTTGTGTATCCCCAGAAGATATCAACACCCAGTGCAATTCCAAAATTTTCCCCAGGAAAGTGGAATTCTTATCCCCAGCAGGTCTTGAAGCTTATCCCCAGTAGATTCTGGAAGCTTATCCCCTGCAGAGTACGGACGTCTCTCCCGAGCTTTATTCAAAGTTATTCCTCACAAAGGCTTATAACTGGGTTATCCTCAGCTAATTACCACGGAAGATCGCCCTCGGCAAAGTTCTTCCTATCCCCAGCGGAGTTCATCAAAGTTCCCCAACATAACTTATCAACGCAATCCCCAGCGGAGTTTATCATTGTTATCCCCAGAGGAGTCCATCATTGAAATCCTCAGTGGAGCTCTCGTCAAAACTTCAGCAAAGTGTCTCTTTCCATAGAGTAATTCCCCTCAGAGTAATCTCTCCAACAAGCTTATTCCCCAACGGAGTCATCTTCTCCTACCAGTGTATTCTTGCAACCATCGTCCCCAGCGGAAGCAAAGAACTCTACTCTTCAACATCATCCCGGGATTTAATTCCCCGACCGGTCGTCAAGGATTTATTTTCCTAAGACGAAAATACATTCATAAACACTTCATATTTCATACATCTTGCTTACATACATGATAAAGTGCATACAACACTATCTCATGCTGAACATCATGACATCATGCATTTCATACATCATGACATTGCATACAACTGATGTTTTGCCTTTTCAGGAAAAAGACAACCCAAAAGACAACTACCTACAACTGTCACAGTTTCCAGATTCGATTCCTGTATCTAGCCAGGGCACATCTGTGAGTGATCAGTTTCCAGACTCGATTCCTGTATCCAGCCAGGGCACGTCTGAAGAGTTTGAAGATTCGATTCCTGTATCCAGCCAGGGCATATCTATCAACTGTCACAATTCCGGACTCGATTCCTGTATCTAGCCAGGGCACGTCTGAAGAGTTTGAAGATTCGATTCCTGTATCTAGCCAGGGCATATCTATCAACTGTCACCATTCTGGATTCGATTCCTGTATCTAGCCAGGGCACATCTGAAGAGTTTGAAGATTCGATTCCTGTATCCAGCCAGGGCATATCTGTTGACGACTATTTCCAGATTCGATTCCTGTATCCGGACAGGGCATATCTGTGAGCAACCGATTGTAGATTCTACACCTGTATCTAGCCAGGGCATATCTGCATGAGGAGATTGAAGATCAAACACCTGTGACAAGCCAGGAAAACATCTGTCTTTCTCAAAATACACAAGTTCTCGCTAAGGAATATCTTATGCGATCAACACTTCTAAATGGCATCTATAAGCCCATTCCCGACAAGGTTCTGTCACATCTCCAGATGGCATCTGTAAGCCCATCTCCCTATCCACCATCCCTCCAAATGGCATCTATAAGCCCATTCCCGACATCACCTTTGCTGATACTCCAACATGCGAGTGCAAATTTCCGGGCACTCTAGTGTCCAATCTCCTTTTACCCTCGAGTCACGAAAGGCAAACTTGCCAATCTAACTCTTCAGGTTCAAGAAGATTGAACAGGGGCAACTATTGTACCCCAAAATTTGCCCTCCCATTTCCTCAACATTTTCTCATCACAAGACCCTTGGAGCTCAAGATCCAGTTAGGGTTTCCTCTGCTCAAGACTTCTCCTTGCACTGTTGACCCAAATTAGGGTTTGTGTTTGCACAAAGATATTTTGACCTAAAATTCCTAAGATGACTTTCATGCTTCATGTTGGACTCCCAAGTTTATCCATACCAAGTTTCAAGTCTTAATTCCAAATTTTACCCAGTCAATTGGACAGTTGACCTAGAAATCAGCTGTATTGGGGAAAAAGTCAATTGTGGCCAATTGACAGTCAAATCTCATGAAAATTGACCCACATCAACATTATGAACTCACATGGACCATTTGATCAAGTTTGGATCACAATTCCACAAGAAATTTGATCAGATCACCAAAAGGGCAAAATGGTCATTTTTAGGGTTTTGACTGCACAAAGGCAATTTTTGACTGTTTGACCTAGCCAATGGCAAATCAAGCTCACATATGGACTCAAGGACCCAATGGAATTGTCTTGACATGCTCAACAAGTTCAAAAGATCCCAAATACACAAGATTGACAATTGAATTTCCCAGTCAATTGATCAATTTTGAATGTATACTGAAAAGTCAAACTTTGACTTTTTGGTCAAAGTCAAGTGTCAAGATTCATTTTTCATCAAAACATGCCAAATCATGAAACTTGTTCATCAAGAAATCAAGAATTGCAAATTAGGGTTTGAAATGAAGATTTTTCATAACTTAGAATTTTTCTAAGTTATGAAAAACCCTAATTTTTCCCTAACTTTGTCCCACTTTCTCACCAAGATTCCTTTGGATTCAAGCAAAAGTCAAAACATGAAAGTCGTAGCCTATTGCAAAATCTACAACTTTGATTCACAAAGTTTTCCCAAAAGAAGCTTGTAGCTCAAGTTACAATTTTTGGAACAAGGGTACCAAACCATTCTTAACTTAGAGAAAATTTGACATATTTTAGGCAAGGTTTTTACCTAACTTCAAGACCATTTTTCACATACTTCCACTTGGAATTTAAATTTTCATTTCAAAGATGGATTGTAGTACACATTTCAAGCTTTCCAAAATGTCCAAGAACTCATCAAACAACCTCATGGTTAGGGAGAATCGAATTTGACAAGTTGAGAAAAATTCACTTTGTTCATGACCAAGTTACATGTCCATAACCTTGCATTTTTGAACTCAGCATGCCTTAAGCTAGATTATAGGTCTTTTATCTCATCTACACTCAATAATTTAATGCCAATCCTTTGTGCCAAGGTGTTGTTCTATGAGTTTGGACATTATATGCAAGATTAAGCCATTTTTAGATAAAGCATAATATCCATTTTAGAAAAGTTGCACTTTATGTCAATTAACAATCCAAGCAAGTACATTACAAATCTCTTTGGCACAAGTTTATGAGCTAATTACACTGATCAAGGCCAAGGTATGCAGCACATTAGGGGGGCCTCTATCAGTCTAGAAACTCAAGTGGACATTTGTTGCTTAAAGTTGAAGAAAGCTAGCATAACATAACATAACTCTCATCTCAGCTAACACAGGCTTAAGCAAACTAGTCAAACATATTCTAAACATCCATTATGAGCTAGAACACGAGCCAACCACCTCCATAACCTTCTCATTCACAGAATCACCCTCAAACTGCCAAAATAGGGGACCTGCTGCAGTTTGAGTTCCATAACTCATTCCATTCGTGCATTCTTGCTAAAAACACTTCAAACACATCCCACAACATCCCTTGAAGCTATTCCAAACCTCAAACACGACCTGTAACACTCCCATTCGACATCACCATTTTCATTTTTCTGTTTTGCAGGTGGAGTTCTATAACTCGATTCAGCTAGTTTCAAAGCAAAGTAAAACTTGGAATAGCATCCCTGGACATCAAGGAAGCTGTACCAATCATCACCTTGCACCGAAAGTACCTCCATCACCAGATACAACTCCAACTGAACAGGTAAGTTCATGAACTCGTATCTCTCTATCCAGGCATTGTTAGCTTTAGGTTTGTGAAGAAAATATGTCACATTCATAGCCCTGAAAATGCCCATGTAATTAGTTTTCATTTATATTATGTATGCTGTGAGAATTTAATGTCTGAACTTGGAACAAAAACTAGGTCAGGAATTGGGGGAGAAGAAATTCTCTCTCATCTTAGAGAGTTAAGTCAAGTTCTTTATATGTCTGGATTCGTCTTTTAATGCTCTACATTTTTCATGTTGTGAGTTTTGCTTGAAAGTCCAGGAATTGAGAGATAGAAAACGCGCGTGGATGGTTGTTCAAACATGTTCTGAGGTTGAAGATGAAGTCTTCTTGGGCTGGGCCTGAGTTGACTTTCTTTTTGCACCATTTTGTTACTTTTAAACCCCCCTGGCCCATTATGCTTATTTTTATGATTTTTTGACCTTTTCTTTTTTGTCCTGACTTATTTATTTTTTCTCATAATATTAAAAATATAAAAATAATTTTTTAAACCATTTTTGTATTTATTAGGCATTTATTTGTTTAAATGGTGTTTTGTACATAAATAAATACTTACCTACTTTTATTTAAAAATACTAAAATAGTGCAAACACATTTTGTTTTCCATTTTTATTTTATTTTATCTTCTGAAAATATTTTATATAAAATATACCTTTTTTTCATAAATATTAAATATTATTATTTTGTATATATAATATATATTTAGTAAATAATACAAATACATACATATTTATTAGCATATTTAGAAAAAAATACAAAATATACACATTTTTATTTTTATTAATATTTAATATTAAAAATACCTTTTTACAAATATACTTCATTTTTATTTTATTTTTGTATATAATAAATAAGTATTGTATATATTAAATAATTAATACTTTTATTTAATAAATTAGGGTTTTGCCCTAAATACATAAAAAATCCAAAAGTTAATACTTTTTATTTGTTTGACACATAAAAAATACCTTTTTTTCATACACATAAAAAACATTTTTTGCATCTTGCATATTTATTCCATTTTTATTTAATTGTTGTATATTAATTACCTTGTATAAAGCCAAATTGATGTAATAGTCTAGGGTTTAAATTCCTTGTCAAAATACCCCCCATTTGAACATTTGTACCCCCCTTCCCATATATTGTGTTGTAATAATTTAGGAACTTTATTTTTCGCACTTTAATGCTTTCTAATTATACCATGCTAGAATTAGGGTTTGTATGCGAATCAAATAACAAAAATAGTTTGACCTAAATTCAAGATAAACAAGCATGAAAATGGACAACACTAATCACACTTGCACCTCTAGGGTATTCCACTTGTTGCCTTCAATAAATGGGCCATGTTGCATGTTAGGTCTCTTTGGGCAAAACAAAACAATTCAAATGATCATAGTCCCTCGATGACGCTTTCGAAAGTTGCCTAAAAAATGATCAAGTCCCTTAAAGGAAAAATTGCCCAAAGATACTTGGCACCATTGCAATTATGGTCTAAACGATGACCCGCGCCCGTCCCTTTCACATCCTAACACAAGATTGTCCACCAAATGCAATGGTGGAACAAAATTGTTAAAAGGGTTAAAAGCATAGAGAAATCTTTGAGAAATTAAGGAGTAGACAACCTCTTAGTTACTTGAATCAAACTTGCAAAACAAAACACTTGCCTATTTTTAAACCACACCTCACAACACTTTCAAAACAAACTTTCAAAAACAAATGAAAACCTTTTCAAAAGACGTACACCTTTGTATACATCCCAACATGGATCATTACAAAGGTTGCCACCACATTGGCCTCTTTTCAAAAACATTTTCAAACCCACACACAAAGCACCATTTCAAACAATTGAAAATTAAGGCAAGTTGATCTAAGCAAGTAACTAAGAGCCCATGGATAACCATGGATAGAAAGGGTGCTAATACCTTCCCTTTCTATAATCTACTCCCCGAACCCAAGAAAACATCTCAAAGGTTTTTGCTGTGCTTTTTAACCTTTCCTTAGGATAAAATAAAAAGTCGGTGGCGACTCTTGCTCAACCGAAACATTTGCGAATACAAACGCAAAACCATAGTCAGTTCTCCCACCATATCACACCCAATATAACAGGACTATTTTTATAAATTTTACTCAGGAAATCAATTTCTCAAAATGGTAAATCAATTTCCAACAGTCCAATAGCCAAAAATAAGCGTTTTTTGTTCAGGAAATCGATTACCCCAAAATGAAAATCGATTTCCACGCCTTGAAAAAGTTATGCTAAAGTAAGTTTAATTTTTTTTTTAAATCTAATAACTTAATTTGCTATCTATTTATAATAATGATAATAATAATAATAAATTTACTAAAAATTTTAAATATTATTAAAAAGTAAAAGATACATAAAAAAATCAAAAAATACAATAAATGTCAAAAACAAGTCCATGTTTTTATTAAAAAGAAAAAGGTACATAAAATTTAACAGGCCACTGGGAGTCGAACCCAACCCAGTAAGTTTTACTTCCAACACATTCCCTCAATGTCCGACTACACCATATCATGTGATTATTAATGAAACGACTTTAATATATTATATAATGTTATATTCATATTAAGTCTAATTATTAAAATTTGGGGTGTTTAAAATTTGGAGGCCCTGTGCGGTGGCTCTCCTTGGACATCCATAGGATCGACCCTGTTGACATGGGAGCTATTATTGAAAGTGTAAAGAAAACGCAAGAAATGAGGGTTTGATTTGGATTTTCCTTTCTTAAAAAATTTCGTTTCTTAACATTGTTTTGTTGAGTGATGCTTTTGAATGTGTTGTAGAAGCATAAACAATTAAGCATAAGCAGAAGTAAGGAACACATGATATATCCTTGTTAACTTGAGAAACCCTCAAGCTAGTTCAGTCCACCCTTCCAAGGATATTTTGCCTTGAACTCAAGGACTTAATCCACTATAACCAAATCTGATTACAAATAACAACAATAAGTTCGACCAACCTTGCTGACAACCATCAAGTTCAGGTGATCCTTATTGCCAATTCTATAAAGACCGCAGCCTATGCCTTCTTGAGAATCCAGACTCAACTCAGTCTCTCAAGGAACAATACAATAATACGTTCAGTGATCTCCACGAGATATAACGATCAAGGACCCCTTAAGAAATCTGACCAACCTGGTATTTCTTAACAGGATTTCATCTACGATGAACGCAACCAAAGTATTCTTGAGAATCCTGACTTAACCGATTCTCTTAAGGAACCATCAACATTCAATTGATAATGTTTGTGTTTATATGATTTCTTCTTTCTAAGCATATTACACAAATGATTAAGTCCTAATTTTTTGACACAATTATGAGCAACAACTCTTGTGTACAAACAATTTACATGAAGAACTAAAGATATAACACAATATGAACAACAACTCTTGTGTTTACATGATTCTATAAAGATGATTATGATCTAAGTTTAAGTGAAGTATCTTGTAGTCTTCTTGTTCTCATTTTCTTCAAGTAGCTTCTTCACCGACAATAGCCCAAAGCACTTGAATTACTGAAGTCTTCTTCTTCCTAAGCTTCTAAAAGCTTTATTGATCTTGATGTAGTAAAGAGAATAAATTCTTCATCTTGATTCATCTTAGAACATTCTAGACAACAACCATTGTTCTATTTAATTTAATGATCACTTTAGAACACAACATTCATGTTGTGGATTTATAACTGAAGCTTCCAGGATCATCTTCATTATCTTTTGTGGCTTAGCAAGTTTCTTGCAGTATATGAAATTAAGCACATTGTGAATCAATGATTTCATTGTTATCTTATAATCATCAACAACATGACTGAGGAATCATTTTTACAACAGTTATTCTTGTTGTTGTTATAGTGGTTGGTAGTTTTGGTTGTGTTCCAATAATGACTGCTTTCATTTGAACATGGAACACCAACAACATTTTAAGCATATGATCCTTTTCTTATATAGCCAAGCAAAATATAGTCGTTGGCTATTGAAAAAGAGTTGTTACACAATGACGAAAATAGTACTGCCACTTCTTTTTCTTTTCCATAATTCAAGCTAGTGGAGAGGTAGTGGGATAAGGCTTTTTCGTACTGTGTACTTATCATTGCTAACGGTAACATTTTTCTTCGAAACTTGAGAGGCTTCTTATGGTAGATGATTGAAGCATGAGTAGAATCGTGACATTTGAATCTCTAGATAATCAAGTCTTCAGTCGTCAGAACTTGTTCACTTAGAACCTTGTCTTTGAAACTTTAGCACTTGGTCTTGAGATCCTTTTCTATAACCTTAGGTCTTTAGAACTTTAAGTCTTAAGAGTCTTCAGAACTGCATCTTCAGAGTCTTCAGCACATGGTCGTTGAGAACTCTTTGTCTTCAGAAACATGAGTCTTCAGCATCTGGACTTCAGTAAAAACTTTTGTCTTCAGATTTTTTGATTGATTTCTTTAGAACACGTTGTCTTTTGAAACACGGGTCTTTAGTATATGGACTTAAGTAGAACTTTCGTCTTCATATCTTCTGACTTGTTTCTTTAGAACATGTTGTCTTTATAAGCATGAGTCTTCAGCATATGGACCTAAGTAGAACTTCTGTCTTCAGATCTTCTAACTTCTTTCTTTAGACAAACATCAAAGCCTACACTTTAGAAGCTTCTAGAGTGTCTTACTACTGTTCATCAGAACTTGTGTAGTGCAGAAGTGGAACTAATTCTCTTCTAATGTCTTGTCCACGCCATCCATCAGAAGCAGAACTTGTTTGTTAAATACTCAAAGATAACAAACATTAGAGTATCAAAATTGTTTTTACAAACATACTCATTTGTTATTATCAAAACTTATAGATAATATTGCAGAAGCAAATCTTGTTCAAACAATCTCCCCCTTTTTGATGATGACAAAACTATGTATTTTGATGACACAATTTTGTTCATATAATCAGAAAAAGTGAAAATAAAAAGTTAAGGAATACTTATCCTTTTTATGAAACTCCCCCTGAGTCAATGACTTGATGAAGCTCGAATATCCTGACTCTGAACCATTTGAGTAAAAACTTCCACTGGTTCCAATAGATCGGATATTGAGATCTTGAGAGTCTTGACTCTAGATTCCAATAGAACCAATTGAGATCTTGAATTCATCAGAGCTTATTCTTATTGAATCTTCTATCTAGATTTATCATATAGTATTCAACTTATGATTCATTCAGTTCTTCTGGAAAGCATCTGCTTCTGCTTTTGATTCTTATATTCTGAATATCGCATTCTCATACATTTTACATCTTCTGAACATTATGATACTAAAATCAAGATAACTTTAACTTTCAGAAAGTTCTCAACTTCTGAACAGTATTGGGTCTATCTGGTTCTTGAACATATGTTCACAAAGTGTACATCTTTAATTATATGAATAATAAGTTCTTTCATTTTGACCTATCTTAGAATGCCTAATGAACTTGTTCAAAGTTCCTAGGTCATCAACCAAACAAACATACATCAGTGGTAAATGCACATTTTATATCATTTTATTATTATGATGAGTTTTGCATTTATTTTACTAGTGAGTCTCCACATATTATCTGAATCATAACAATGAATTTTATATTCTTACATCTTCTGAAAACCACAAAGTTTTCCATCTTATCAGAGACATTTATGACCAAAACATCTTCTGATGACTGAGGTAAAAGAAATTAGAAGGCCTTTGATTGAGTCAGAATCTTATCACTTCAGACTAAGACTAAAACACACTTGATTCTAATGACATCTTACTCTGGACAGAGATCCATTTTCAGATTCTTTAGAATAAACAGAAATCTATCTTCAGCTAAGGGTTTTGTAAAAATATCAGCCCACTGATAGTCTGTATCTATGAATTTTAAATATATGATCCCTTTCTGAACATAGTCTCTAATAAAATGATGTTTGATTTCTATATGTTTAGCCTTAGAGTGTAAGATAGGATTCTTACTCAAGCAAATAGTAGTAGTGTTGTCACAGAAGATAGGAATGTTACTCTCATAAATCTGATAATCTTCCAGCTGATTCTTCATCTAGAGCATCTGAGTGCTGCATAGTACTGCTGAGATATGCTCTACTTTTGCAGTTGAGAGAGCGGTTGTTGATTGCCTCTCACTTGACCATGAGATCAGATTCTTGCCTAGAAACTAACAATTTCCAGAAGTACTCTTCCGCTCTGGTCTATCTCCAGTGTAGTCTGCATCACATAAACCAGAAAGAGTGTACTCTGATGTTTTCTCATACATCAAGCCAAGGTTAGTGGTTCCTTTCAGATACCTTAGAATTCTCTTAACAGTAGTTAAATAAGAGTCCCTAGGATATGATTGAAATCTAGCACACAAGTGAATGCTAAATAAAATATCAGGTCTAGAAGAAGTTAGATACAGAAGAGAGCCTATCACACCATGATATAACGTCTGACATACCTTTACACTCACCTTTTCTTTCTCCAGAATACTTGTTGGCTGCATTGGAATCTTTTCTACAATGCATTCTGTCATATTGAATTTCTTCAAAAGTTCTTTGGTGTACTTACTTTGATGGATGTAAGTAGCCTATGTTTTTTGATCAATCTGGATTCCCAGAAAGAACTTCAATTCTCCCATCATGCTCATTTCAAACTCAATTTGTATTAACTTAGAGAATTCCTCGCAGAGGGATGGATTAGTAGAACCAAAAATAATATCATTAACATAAATTTGAATAATTAAAATATCATTTTTGAAGGTTTTGCAAAAGAGTGTAGTGTTACCATTTCCTATGGTAAACTTATTTTCTAAAAAATGTTAATCAATATGTCACACCAAGCTTTGGGAGCTTGTTTTAGGCCATAAAGAGATTTCTTTTAAAAATAAGGTCTGATTTATCATGATTGTCAATGCCATAAGGTTGTTTGGCATACACTTCTTCTTAAATATAACCATTCAGAAATGCACTCTTAACATCCATCTGATAAAGGTTGATGTTATGATCTACAAAAAAAGAAACTAACAAATGAATAGATTCTAACCTAGCGGCTGATGTAAAGGTTTATGTATAGTCTATCCCTTCTTGTTGACTATAACCTTGTACAACCAGTCGTGCTTTGTTCCTGACAACTTCACCTTTCTCATTGAGTTTATTTCTGAACACCCATCTGGTTTCGATGACATGGACACCTTTGGGTTTCTGAACGAGATCCCAAACATCATTCTTTGAGAATTGGTTGAATTCTTCTTTCATATCCAGAATCCAATTTTTATCTATAAAGGCTTCCTCAATAGATGTAGGTTCTATTAAAGAAACTAAACCCAGAAGCACTTCATCAAAAGGTTTGAGAGCTAGTCTTGTTCTTACTGGAGCATCTTTACTTCCAAGAATGAGATCTTTAGGATGGGAGGCTGTGATTTTGTTCTTCCTTGGTTGAGGTTGATCAGAAGGACTATCAATAACATCAGAAGTAGGAGCTTCTGATTTTTTATCTTCTTGAGTCTTCTCCTTTGGCTCAACGAACGGTATAGTTACATCTGCAAGATTTTCGCACAGCTTTGACTTTTCATAGTCAAGCTTATCATCGAATCTGACATGGATTAATTCCTCCACAATTCGTGATTCTGTGTTATAAACTCTGAAGCCTTTTAGAGCGTTCAGAGTATCCTAACAACATACACTTCTTCACTTTGGAATCAAACTTTGAGATTCTGAACTCTTCATCGTGATTATTCTATTTGAGTGCTATACATTCTGATTTTAACTTTAGGTTGTCTTTGATAGAGATTTTGATCAGCTTCGTTCTGCATCTACTTTCTTCAGAGTGATCTATCAGAGGTTCTAAACTCGTAGTTACTGGTTCCTCTTACTTATTTAGAGGTTCTCTGATTTCTAATTTTTAGGAGTATAAGTTTCTTCTGAACTCTAATCTCTAATCTGAGAGCAAGAATCATTCTTCTCTTCAGATGATCTCTTCATTCTTCTGTCTAGAATCATCCATATGACTTCTTGAGAGTAATCCTCAGAGCATAGATATTCTGATCTTTTATTATCAGAACATCCATCTGTTTGTCAAGCTTCCTTTTGAACAAAAGCTTAATTTTCAGAAGGATAATATTTCATGAGCTTTTGATAAGCTATGGGCTTTAGAAAATTAACTAACATTTCCTAGCGTCTTATGAATTTTTGATTCCTTGAACAAATTGTAGAATATGTTCTAATACAAATATCATCAAAATTTGATGATTTTGACTGACAATCTTGTTCTTACAATGTTGAGCTAACTTGTTTAGAGTTAGTCTATCAAGGCTTTTCAGCATATCCGCTTCAGAGTGAATGACTTTTGTCTTTGCATATTTTAAAGCATTTTCCATTCAAGAATTCATATATCAAGAATTCATTTGATTCCTAATGAATCAATAAACTTTCTTTTCTAAGCAGTTTTCAATTTTCTACAGAGCTTTCCAAAGGAAACAATATTCATAATTTCTACATTAGATCTTCTACCTGCTTGATTGGTTAGGCTTCAGATGTTCTAACTCAGAAATTATTTCTAAGAGATTTGAATTTCTCTGTTCAAGATTTCTGACATTTTTCTGCAGACTTCATCATAAAGTTCATATGTATCAAAATCAGAAGACAACAATCTTTCTTCTTTACTTGAAGAAATTCCTAATTAGATTTTATGAGAAAGTTAAGGGTGGACTAATCCGTTTCTTGAAAACATCTCATACTCACAAAGAATTAATCTTTAGCACGCAAAATTTCTTATTTTCTGATGATTTGATCTTTGAGCAAATACATTGTTCATCTAATCGTAAATTTTAAGAAAAGAATTCAATATATATTGCTTCTTATATGATGAACTTGTCTTGTCAATTGACTCTTCAATCTTCTTTTATTGCCAGAATTTAGTCTTTGTCTAGAAGAGCTTCACCAGAAGAGGTTGGCTCAATCAAGGACACCAAACCCAAAAGCATTTCTTTATGAGGTTTAAAATCTTATTTGGTTCTGATAAGAGATTTTTTATCTCCCAGAATCAGTTTTTCAGAAGGAGAGATTGTGATTCTGCTTTTCGTCTTGACGGGTCAGAAGGAGCAATAACTGCATCTGAATTGGGAGCTTTTGATGCTACGACTTCTTGTATCTTCTTCTTGGGTTCTGAACAGGTTATCTCCAAGAGAGAAGATTTTGTTGTTGACATCTTCCATTTTTGAAGAATCAGAGACTGGCTCAAGGCAATCCATTTGGTTACAATTCAGTGCTCAATCATCATCTTCTGATATGAGACTGTAATTGAAGGTGGAGTAACTATCACCCATAATATTTTTTTTCACACGGCATTTGGATCTTTATCTAACGCTATTAATTTTTTGATATCCATCAAAAATAGAATCGGACTCTGATACCCATTGAATGTGTGAAGAAAATGCAAGAAAGGGGGGGTTTGAATTGGATTTTCCTTTCTTAACAGCTTTTGTTTCTTAACATTGTTGTGTTGAGGGATGTTTTTGAATATGTTGTAGAAGCATAAATAATTCAGCATAAGCAAAATTAAGGAATACATGATATATCCTGACTCACTTGAGAAACCCTCAAGCTAGTTTAGTCCATCCTACCAAGGTGATTTCGCCTTGAACTCAAGAACTTAATTCACTATAACCAAATCTGATTACAAATGACAACAATAAGCCTGATCAACCTTGCTGACAATCCTAACAAGTTCAACTAATCCTTACTGCCAATTCTGCAAAGACTGCAGCCTATGCCTTCTTGAGAATCCTGACTCAACTGATTCTCTCAAGGAATAATACAATGATACATTCAGTGATCTCCATAAGATACAACGATCAAGGACCCCTGAAGAAATCTGACCAACCTGGTCTTTCTTAACAGGATTTCATATACGATGACTGCACCCAAAGTATTCTTGAGAATCCTGACTCAACCGAGTCTCTCAAGGAACCATCAACATTCAACTGATAATGTTTATGTTTACATTATTTCTTCTTTCTAAGCATATTACACAAATGATTAAGTCTTTATTGTTTGACATAATTACGAGCAACAACTATTGTGTACAAACAATTTACATGAAGAACTAAAGATATAACATAATATGAGAAACAACTATTGTGTTTATATGATTCTACAAATATGAATATGATCTAAGTTTAAGTGCATCATCTTGTAGTCTTCTTGTCTTCATTTTATTCAAGTAGCTTCTTCACTAACAATAGCCCAAAACACTTGAATTGCTGAAGTCTTCTTCTTCATAAGCTTCTGAAACTTTGTTGATATTAATGTAGTAAAGAGAATAAATTATTAATCTTGATTCATCATAGAACATTATGGAAAACAACCCTTGTTCTATTTAATTCAATGATCACTTTAGAACACAACATTCATGTTGTGAATTTGTAACTGGAGCTTCCAATATCATTTTCATTATCTTTTGCGACTTAGCAAGCTTCTTGCAGTATATGAAATTAAGCACATTATGAATCAATGATTTCATTGTTATCTTATAATCATCAACAACATGATTGAAGAATCATTTTGACAATAATTGTTCTTGTTGTTGTTATAGTGGTTGATAATTTTGGTTGTATTCCAATAATGACTGCTTTCATTTGAACATGAAACACCAACAACATTTTAAGCATGTGATCCTTTTCTTATATAGCCAAGCAAAATATAGTCGTTGGATATTGAAAAAGAGTCGTTACACAAAGATGAAAATAGTACTTCCACTTCTTCTTTTTTCTATAATTCAAGCTTGTGGAGAGGTAGTAGGATATAGTTTTTCGTACTGTGTACTTATCATTGCTAACAGTAACATTTGTCTTTGAAACTTCAGGGGCTTCTATTGGTAGATTATTGAAGCATGAGTAGAATCGTGACATTTGAATCTCCAGATAATCAAGTTTTCAATCGTTAGAATTTGTTCACTCAGAACCCTGTCTTCGAAACTTCGACACTTGGTCTTGAGATCTTTTTCTAGAACCTTGAGTCTTTAGAACTTCAAGTATTCAGAGTCTTCAGAACCGCGTCTTCAGAGTCTTCAGCACTTATTCGTTTAGAATCCTTTGTCTTCAGAAACATGAGTCTTCAGCATCTGGACTCCAGTCGAAACTTCTGTCTTCAGATCTTCCGACTGGTTTCTTTAGAATACATTGTCTTTCGAAACACGAGTCTTTAGCATTTGGACTTAAGTAGAACTTCTTTCTTCAGATCTTCTGACTTGCTTCTTTAGAACACGTTGTCTTTAGAAGCACGAGTCTTCAGCATATGGACCTAAGTATAACTTCTGTCTTCAGATTTTCTGATTTGTTTCTTTAGACAAACATCAAAGCCACTTCAGAAGCTTCTAGAGTATCTTATTACTATTCATCAGAGCTTGTGTAGTGTAGAAGCGGAATTAATTCTCTTCTAATGTCTTGACCACGCTATTCATCAGAAGAAGAACCTGTTTGTTAAATACTCAAAGATAACAAACATTAGAATATCAAAATTGTTCATACAAACATACTTATTTGTTATAATCAAAACTCAGAGATAATATTGATGAACAAAATCTTGTTCTAAAAATTTACACGGGCTTTGAGTGTGGCATTTTCCATGTCATATCTCAAATGAATGTCTGCATGTGGATCAAACTGAAATAACTCTGCTTGATGATGAAATCGGAGAATGCTATGAATGTGAAGTCCTCAAAGACAACAGAAACTGCGTGGAGAAATATATTAGATATGGATGGTATGAATATGCAAAATAAAAGAAGCTAGGAATTGGTGATGTTTTGTGTTTTACGATTTGCAATCATCCAGAAATCTTGTATGTAACTGTGAAGAGACGTTAAAGAGGATAAGACATTGAAGAACTGTGATGTGAAAAACTTCTTTGAAAATGTTTGTTTGTTTATTATAATGTTCGTGTTTTGTTAAAAGTAAAAAAATAAGATGTTATAGTAGTGAATTACATTTAAGTAATTAACTGGTTTATTACTAAATTTATTTTATTATAAGTGTTTGTAATATAAATTAATTTATATAATGTTTATTTTGAAGTATACTTAAACATACTTTTAGGAACCGTTTATTCAACTGTCATATTTTATAAATACTAAAACTATATGACAGTAGGAACTTGTTATAATGTTTAAATGACACTAGACTTTGGTTAGTGGAAGTAATAAAGCTCTAAATAACTAACATCCATGTTAATCTATTAAGTATTGTGAAAAAAACCCTTGTATATAACATTTGTTGTTGAAGTTTTGATGCCATTTCATCATGGACTAAGATCTTTATTCCTTTTCTACTAGTAACCCTTAAGATAGCAACATAGATTTGTCCATGACTAAATACATTCTTGGATCAATAGAGACCAATCCAATTCAAACTTTGACCTTGCGATTTGTTAATTTGCATCAAGTAACATACAATTATTGAGAATTAGTGTATGTTCAACTTGAAAGGACAAGGTGATTGAAAAGATGACATATCCAACCTTGGGATATAGATGACTTTGCCATGGCCTTTACCAGCCACCATTTGAGTTTCAATAACATGATTTCCTATTTTTGTTACAATGAGTCTTATGTCATTACACTAACCTTCAGATTGATCAATATTACTCATAAGCATTATAAGTGTTTTAATATTTAATTTGATGTGATGGTTTGGCAAACCAGAAGTTCTTAATGAACTCAGAAACTCATGTGTAAGTACTTCAATGATGTTATTATCATAAATTTCTGATCTATCAATGATGTTATTATCATAAATTTCTAATCTATCAATGAAGTATGAGCTATAGTAATCATTCGTGTATCTTATATTCGTGTCTCCTATATAAAATTGATGGTGTTGTATATGATTGCTATATATGAAAAGGAAAAAAAATTCTAATCTATAATGAACAACAGTAATACAATGTAATGGGTATAACATACATCATTTGAAGGATGTAATCATTAATTTGATCAACAATAGGATTGCCCGACTTTTGAGATAGTCGTAACATTTATAACTATTCATGAAATCCAGATATGTACTTTCCACAATGACAATAATAGGATATATATACTTTCCACAATTCCACTTTATTTTGAAGATCATTGTGAGACCTAATAAAGAGTATAGTTGCAAAGGATATTCAACGGGGTCACAAATTCCCACCTATTTCAATAAAATTGAAAAAATGTTAGCAACATTTCCATAGGATATCGAATAAGTTATGTACAAAAGTAATGTATTGAAGATCACCTCTAACATAGTTGCACGAAGTTGTGTTGCAAATACTCTCAATAGTTGTGCACTCTCATGATCCCAAAGAACAAAAGGCGAAGAACAACCACCCCGCTTCAGAGGAAAGACATGTTTGTTGACATCTCCAACAGATGTACCACCAGTAAATTTTAAAACATATTTGTGATCAGAAGTTTTGAAAAGCATGTCATTGGGATAAACTTGAAAGTATATGGTATACGTATTGTTAATTGTTAACACTGATTCAAAAGATTTCCTAAACATAATAGGAACAATGACATGAATATCTCTCTCCTGAAACTCGAAGGAAATGTGTGATTCAGAAAGAGAACAATGATAAACAAAACGATAAAAAAAAACAGTAACCAACCTATAAGAACACAAGGAGTTGAAACATTTTTTTTAAAAAGAAGATCAAAATGTCAAAAAGTAGAACATGACAAAAACCATATTAAAAGTGATATTTAAAAAAGTAATAATATAATGTCATTATTAACGGGTTATCTCGCTATCAATGAATATCATCTCGAAGTGTTCTTTTGTATTAGAAACGACGGTTCACTTGTGGTGTATTTTTGTCACGATCTTCCAAAGTTATTTTCTATCATTAATATCTGTAAGGTCTTGCCATATAGAGGATTTGAAGAACAGGATGAAGAAGTAAGCACATAAATGTAATTTTAAGGTGATATTGTAAAACATTTGTATTTTATAAAATAATGGAAAAGATGAAAAAATAAAGACATTACCAATTATCAGTTATGTGAAGAGGAGGAGGAAGGTGAAGGTGAAATTGGTTTCAAAGTTGAGGAAAATGAAGTTTTAGAAAAGTAAAGATTAGAGTATAATTAGGGTCGGCCTTAGGCCAGGGTAGGGGTGTGCAAAAAAATTGGTTACTGATAACCAAATTCATATCTAAATTGTTCTATTTATTAAAACCCAATTCAAATATCTTTTCAATTTTCACACTTTCTCAAGAAAATAAGCTCTACACATTTTCATAAAAATTGAATGATGTTTTTTAACACTTTATTTCAAATGACTAGTTATTAAATAAATATAAAAATATTTAATTATAGTTAAAAAATATGCAAACACTCTCAAATAAATTGAAAGATATAGTATACTAAACATTTAAAAAGCAAATATATTATTATCACTGTAGAAGACAAATTTAAATTTGAAAGAAATTTGTTTGAACTTGATCTCTTTTCATTCAATATACATATAATTTATATAAGAAAACGAATATGCACAGTGAATTAATTAATATTATCTCAGTATTAATTGATTTTTCTTTTAGGATTGATAAAACAAAAAAGATCATTTAAATATAAAAAGGTTTTAAAAAATACTTTGTGACCGTGAGAACGACTGCGACAAAATGTTTTGGACATATGTCGATATCGATACTGTTATATCCGTTTTATCTTAAAAAATAAATTATAATTAATAATTTACACTGCGACGAACACAATTAATGTCGTAACACCTCTATTGACCGAAATTGCAAAAATTATAATACGACCGCGACAATTTTTTAAAATCTGCTTAAAATTAAATTAAGGATGTGCTTTATTAATGCTTAAAAAAATTAATACTGAATTAATTTTAAAATTTTATTAATTAAAATAAATTGAATATAGATGAAATTATATTTAAATAATTTGGATTAATCCGGTTTGAAACCAATTATGTTTTTTAAATCAGTTTTTGTAATTAATGGTTTGGTTTGTAAATCATAACCATAAAAATAGATTGAATCACAATGTATGATAATCATACACACCCCCAAACCAGGGTAACCAGATCCATAGTCGAAAACCTCAAAAATTATGGAGCCTCAAAATTTGATATTGGATTTTATATATATTTAACATCAAAATAGTTATATAAAACAAAAGGAAATTGCATTCAGCATAACTATTATGGTCCAGTGGTTGAAACTTCTCCATATATATATATATATATATATATATATATATATATATATATATATATATATATATATATATATATATATATATATATATAAGGGGCAGAGTTTGATTTTTTTTCTTTTTTTTTTCAATTTAAAAAAAGCCATTATCTATATATAGTTTTTTTTTGTCTTTTTCAAAAAATAATTTAAATATTATTTATGTAGTTAAATATTAACCTAATAACAAATTTATATCTTTCTCAAAAATAAAATATTTTATTTTTATATTTATCATTGCTTTATTGTTATAATAGTTATGTCATGTATGTTTTGTATTGATACTTTATTGTTGTTATTTGTTTATTTGAAATTTAAGTAAATGTTATTTTATATACTAATTATTTCTTAATTTTTTTATTTATGAATCAACTTTAACGTTGTAGAATTTATCGGTTCAATTTTAATTCTGCGGAATTTATCAGTTCCACTTCAACTATGCAAGATTGATCGATTTTAATTTCAAGTTCTAAATTTGTTTTCATTATTCCTCTATGCCTCTTAAATTGCCTCCTGAAATTAGAAAATTTGATTTTAGATATGAGAAACGTAAGAAAAAGAAAAGACTTGATGAGTTAACTCAATCTCAATCAGAAACTCTTGATAAACCTATTATAAAATAACTACAAATTCCTAATGAAAATCAGAATGTTGATGTTGGAATAATTGAAAATATAATTTCTACTGAAAAATAGAGGAAAATATTAATGTTAATGCTACTGAAAATGATTATTTAGATACTGAAAATATGGAGGAAATGTTCACTTTCTTGAACATAAAATTCAAAACGAATTAATACTTTTACTTGCTTCTACAATTAAAAATAGAATCATTACATTATTTATTAGAAATCCATTTTTATCATTAGCCCAGAGCCTCTAAAAAACTAGAATCGTTTTTGAGTACAAGGGGTTGCAAAAGTAAATGAGAAAACGTGTAATAGTTTAAACTTGAATGGTGTGCACATCAAAAGTTTTGAGAAGTAAGATGGCCTTGACTGATTAGGTTGTAATAAGTTAGAGTCGTAAAAGGACCAATTGAAAGTTAACCACTTTTGCATATTACATTTGAAAAGGAGGAAAAACACAAGAGGGTAAAATTAAATGTGTTTTTTGTTGGACCGTTGTTTTTCATTTGATTCGGTTTGAGTTTTATCAAAAAAAAATATAAATTATTCAATTCAAACTAATTCATATATTTTTAATATGGCATAAGATTCTTCCAAAACCAAATCAAACCATCCTACAAACAATCCTAGACAAAATTGAACTTTCCATACGATTAATTTTCTTATGACCATTAGTAGCCTTCTAAATTCTGTCCCAGTTGTCGGATTTATTGTCTCCATTATCAAAAGTGTTAGTTTTTTTTTTTCATCCAAAACAATATTCAATAAAAAAAATTATATTTCAATTAAAAAAAATGTAGATTTAATTTTAAATAAATAGACAATGTGAAATTGTACCATAGAAGAAGAAAAAAGGTGACAGTGTGAAATAGAGTAAGTAAGAAAAAAGTTGAAGCTTTTAAAGATACAGACATAAGAATTAATATAATAATAAAAAAGCGGAAAGAAAAAGATGGAAGAAGAAAAAGAAAGCACACGAGATTAGAAACGAACACACACAGCAGAGCACGCTTTTCTTACCCAAACACATTCCTTTCCACGCATCTTCTTCTTCTTTTTATCTCTTGTCACTCAGTTAGACTCATGAGTTTCTCGCTCTTCTATTCTATCCCGTGACTCTCTCTCTCTCTCTCTCTCTCTCTCTCTCTCTCTCTCTCTCTCTCTCTCTCTCTCTCTCTCTCTCTCTCTCTCTCTCTCTCTCTCTCTCTCTCTCTCTCTCTCTCTCTCTCTCTCTCTCTCTCAAATCAAAATAACTAACTAATTAACTGTTATAGTTCAATTCTGCATGATTTCTCGCCACCATGCGCTCCCCTGATCCACTCCGCAACGGCGTCGACAACAACCGTTCCCCCTCCGCTCCTCGCTTCCACTCCACCGTCGCCGAACACAAACTCCGTCGTTTCAATTCACTCATCCTCGTTTTCCGTCTCACTTCCTTTTCATTCTCACTCGCTTCCTCTATCTTCATGCTCACCACTTCTCGAACCTCCGATTCTCCTCACTGGCACCACTACGACACTTTCAGGTAACTAACTAACTCTATTTTCATTTCAATTTCAATCTCAACAAAATTTAACTGATGTTATATTACTGAATTTAAACAGATTCGTTGTTGCCGCGAACGCGATTGTAGCTGTATATTCTCTATTCGAAATGTGCGCTTCCGTTTGGGAAATTTCAAGAGGCGCAACACTTTTCCCTGAAGTTTTGCAAGTTTGGTTCGATTTTGGCCATGACCAGGTCAGAAACATGCACTATTTCGTTTATATCGTTAGATAAATTATTTAATTAATCAAATATAGATTGACATAATAACGTTGCGGCGGTGTAGGTGTTCGCGTACCTTCTATTATCGGCGAGTGCGGCGGGGACGGCAATGGCGAGGACGCTTAAGGATATGGACACGTGTACGGTGAGCAATTCGTTTTGCGTGCAAACGGACATAGCGATTTCGTTAGGATACGCGGCGTTTTTGTTTCTAGGGTTTACTTCGCTGTTATCTGGATTCCGTCTCGTTTGTTTCATAATCAACGGTTCTCGTTTTCATCTCTGATGAATCTTTTCTGAGAAGTTTTGCGTGGAAACGACGTCGTAGATGAATGAATGCCGGGGAATATTTGTGTGGGGTCAGGAGCATTCTTTTCTTGGTTCTCTCAATTGGATGTGATTTGATTTGGACGGACATGATTGCAGAAGAACTTGAGTTGAAAATATACGCGTGACTTTGATACCGTAGATTATTGTTGTAGCAAAAGTATTTGTAACACTATTTTATTCCAATAATTCTATTGATTTTTCCGCTTAATAATTTCATTACCTGCCTAGATTTTTTTTTCAAACGGATTAGATAGCGGGTCAATTTTTCAACTAAACTGATTATGAAAATTAAAGGGAGGAGTACGTTTGTAATTAAAGGACCTTCAACATTTTTAATCGGTCAAAATAGGTTAGTGAGTTAATAAATCAAAGCTAAAATTAAACATGGGTGGTTCCAATCAATTACACCTTCAAGTGCACCATGATATAAATTTATTTGAATTTTGGGTTGCTTAATGTATTCTTAGCTTGGTCCATTTTTATTTCATTTCATATAGGTTTGAGGACCTACATAGCTCTCAAAGATCTCTATATTTTGTTATCAAATGAGTGTTTTCATTTCCTGCCAGCTTCATTCGTTAAACTTTGGGGTGAAGATAATCATTAGTATTGAGGTCAATCACCACACCGCCTCTATCCTATCATACGACATCACACACCTATCTAAGGTATTTAGGTTTCGTTTTTCTCTGGCAATGAGTTTAATTTGTTCAAAGATGGAACTCGACATACGTGTAAGAGTGAATTGTTAGTGCGTGAGACACTTTTAGTAGAGAGAATAATAAAAATAAATAAAGATTCTATTATTCACTTGAATTGTATTGTACAAAATAAGGATATACACTATGACTATTTATATACAACCCTAATTGGACTTGAGGTTACACAACTTGGATTATATTTAAATATTAAATCTAATCAAATTTAATCTAATATTTCAACACACCCCCTTAATTCAAGTTGTCGAACATACTTAAAAATAGTCAATCTGAACTATTACTAATTTCTTTCTTAAATTCAGGAATATGTCGATTTTTAATCCTTTGGTGAAAATGTCGGTCAACTGTGTTTCACTTGAGCAATGTCTAACTTCAAGTTCACATCGATTTTCCTTTTCTCTCAACAAGTGAAACCTCAGTTCGATATGTTTACTTCTTCCATGCAGAACTGGATTTTTCGCCAGATTTATGGCTGACTTATTGTCAATTTCCTATACAAGAGGTTTCTTCACTTTGATAGTCATTTCTTCAAGTACATACCTGATCCAAATTGCTTGACATGCAACATAGGATCCTGCTATATATTCAGCTTCACACGATGACAATGCTGTCATCGGTTGCTTCTTTGAACACCATGAGATTGGGGCACCAAATACTTGAAAGAAATATCCAATTGTGCTTCTTCGATCTTCCTTATCTCCACACCGATCAGCATCTGAAAAACAATTAACAGTTGCTTTTTTGCTTTCAGAGTCTCGTCGAAATAGTATTCCACAATTTATTGATCATTTTAAGTATCTTAGAATTTTTCTTGCAGCCTTCATGTGTGACACTCTTGGTTCACTCATGTATCTCCTCATTAATCCGACTATGAAACCTATATCAGGTCGACTGTTGCACACATGCCTCAGAGATTCCACGATTTGCTTGAACAAAGTTACACCGACTTTGTCTTCCTCTTCATTCTTCTCCAACTTCACATTTGGTTCGACAAGTAAGGGTGCAGAATTCGAATCATCCATTATGAATCTCTTGAGTATCTCTTTGACATACTTTCTTTGATGTAGTATCATACCTTGCTTCGACATTTGAAATTCCATGCCTATGAAATAAGACAATTTTCCCATATCCGACATTTGAAATTCCTTCATCACTAGCTCTTTAAACTTCGAAAAGTTCTCAAAATTGTTTCCACTTACCAGTAAGTCGTCGACATACAAGCAGATGATTGTTATATCTTGTGTTACAACCTGAACATAGACACCATTCTCATACTTGCATTTTACAAATCCCAAATTGACTAAGTATGAGTCGATCTTCTTGTTCCATGCCCTAGGTGTCTGCTTGAGGCCATAAAGCACTTTGCGCAACTTATATACTTTACTTGTTTCGTTCTGAATCACAAATCCTGGTGATCGTGTGACATAGACCTCTTCGTCTAAAGGACCATTCAGAAATGTTGATTTCACATCCAAATGAAATGTTGACCAGCCTTGGTTGCATAACAATGCTACCACTAGTGGAACAGTCTCCAATCTTGCTACTGAAGCAAATACTTTAGAGTAGTCGAGTCCTGCTTTTTGAAGAAAACCTCGAGATACTAATCTTGTTTTATGTCTTGTTATCGACCCATCAGCATTGTGTTTCAACTTGAACACCCACTTTACATCGATAACTTTTGTATGTTCTGGAAATTCAACTTACTCTCATGTGTTGTTTCTTTCGATTGCATGTAACTCTTCTATCATAGCTAAATTTCATTGTTGAATCTTTAAAGCTTTGTTATGGTTTATTGGTCCAGCACTTGCAAGTAAAGCAAAATGAACTAATTCTCCATCTGGTGTGACTTCATCATCACCACCACTTCATAATCATGAAGTCTTGTTGGAAGAACTATATTTCTTTAAGGTCTTTGGCTTGTTTCAGCCACACCGTCTCCGACTTCGATATTGTCATGGATGTCAGCAACTGCTTCAACTTCGACTGGAAGATTAATAATTTCTTCGACTTCGACTTCATCATTTTCTTTATCGAAACCATAGCCCATTTATGGCTTGTTTATTGCATCATCAGAATTCCAATCCCAAGAATAATTTTCATCAATCACAATGTCTCGACTCAACACAATCTTCTCATTAACTGGATTGAATAGCCTATATGCATCAGTCTTATGATATCCTATCAGAATCATAGGTTCACTCTTCTCATCAAGCTTCCTTCTTCTTGCATCAGGAACATGCTTGTAGTACATAGAGCCAAACACCTTCAAATGACTCACTGGTGGTCATTTGCAACTCTACACTTCTTCAGGAACCTTGTTCTTCAATTTCTTGGTAGGGCCCCTGTTCATAATATAAACTGCACTCAAAACAGCTTCTCCCCATAAATATTTTGAAAAATTCTTTTGCTTCAGCATGCATCTCGCCATATCCAATATGGTTTTGTTTCTTCTTTATGGAATTCTATTATGTTGAGGCGTATAAGGAGCAGTTACCTCATGATCGACACCATGTTCTGCACAGAAATCTTCAAACATCTTGGATGTGTATTCGCCACCTCCATTTGTTCGCAGAACTTTTATCCTCTTATCACTCTGGTTTTCGAAAAGTATCTTGAATCTCTTAAAGATTTTGAATACTTCATCCTTTCTCTTGATCACATAGATCCACAGCTTTCGACTGAACTCATCGACAAACGAAACAAAATATTTGTTTTCACCAATGGTATGTTCTTCGAATGGACCACATAGATCTGAATGTACCACTTCGAATATGCATGATTATCTCATTGGCATAGTCCAAACAAAAGAGTTTATGGATTGCTTTCTGACTAAACAACCTTCATAAATTTTTTTGAGCATCTCAAGACTTGGGATACCAGATACCATATCTTGAGTAATCAGCTGATTGAGTGATCGAAAGTTCAAATGTCCAAACCTCAAATGCCATAACCAACTATCTTTGTGGTCGACAACAGTTTTTAGACATTGTACTTCAGTCGAACTGATCATAGTCCAAAACATTGCGTTCTTTGACATATGAGATTTTAAGATCAAACTGTTCTTGGTGTCGAACAATTTTAAAACTCCATCTTTCATGACAACTGAGAAACCTTTTTCGACTAGTTTTCAAACACTTAGAAAGTTGTACTTCATTCTAGGTACATAGAACACATCTTTGATCATTGCTTTCCCTCTATTACTCATGTGAAAGACTATGCTGCCAGTACCTTTTGCTTGCAACGAACTATTATCAGCAAGTTTTACCTTGCTCTTCTTCGACTCGTCAAAATCTTCCAGCCACTCCTTTCAACCAGTCATGTTATTCGAGCAGCCTGAGTCGAGAAACCAGATCTTGGATTCGACATGGTTATCTACAACTGCAGTCATAACCACCATACCATCTTCAGAATCATCCAAATCTTGGCGTGCAAAGTTCGCTCCTTCGTCCCTGTCTGTCGATCCCTTGTCTTTTATGTACCAATAATTCTTGGCTACGTGACCCCACTTTTCTCAATTATAGCACTGCACATATTTCTTATCTTCTTTGTCATTTCTATAGTTTCTGTAATACCCAAAATTCTAGATTAATTATTATTTAATTAATTTAGCGTAAATATACGAGTCTTTGTGAAATGTTTGATATATATATATATATATATATATATATATATATATATATATATATATATATATATATATATATATATATATATATGATGTTTTGGTGCTTTGTGTGAGTCCTTGTGACGATATATGATGTGTATTTGTGATGCATCTGTGATGCAATAACAATTACTTGGTGAATAGGATGTTTAAGACGATGATTTGTGTGGTGTAGAATGGGATAATAAGAAGTTTTAGAATTTAAACAATTAGTTTAGTGTTATTAGATTTAGTAGTGATTATTTAGAATAATTTGATTTAAATAAATAGAATAATATATGATGTAGAGAAATTAAGGGCATTGTAGTCATTAAGGAAGGATAAGTGACGACATAATGGGAAGTTCATTATTAGGGGTCTAAGAGGGCAAGTTTGGTATAAGGAAATGGTTTGGGATTTACACGATCATTCTGTGCGAACGTGGAATTGGAACAGACGATATGGAGAAAGGAAGCTAGGGCATAGAGACAGGAGGATCTTGTGATAGAACACCAAGGGATTGGAGTTTCTGCAATAATCTAAAGTAAGGGGAGTTTTATCATTGTTATTGTATTTGATTTAAGGTTTAGATGATGATAGAATTGCCTTAGGTTTTGGTAGATAAGGAAATGATGATGATTAATGAGGAATTGGTGAATTGGTGATGAATAATAACTTATAATTGATGTGTAGGTAGTGTAGTATCATAATATGTGTATAGATGATAAAACCATGTGATTAGATGATGATTTAGGACCTGTAATGTGATGAAATCGCAGGAAAATTGGACTGGTTTATATTGGAAATTGCAACAGGAAAACCATGTTTGCGCAGCATCTACGGGCGATAAAGGTTGTGTCGTCGGGAGGTGGAGTTTCGCTAGGCCGTCGCCAGTAAAAATAAGTGGTGATGGATGGAAGAATAGAAGATAGTTTCTGGAGTGCGCCGCCTCTAGCATCTCTGGGTGAAGCGGACGCGAAAGGTGTGTCGCCAGACGGTGGACAATCATATGTGCAGTCTTATGACTAATGATAAGAGCCATGAAGAAACTACCTGTCAGCGGAATATGGAAAAGCAATGAGACATCATCCAATGTAATCGTCATATCACCAAATGGAAGATGCATGAAAGATGTCTCCTTGTGCCATCGCTCAACAAAGGTTGTCAATATTTGATTGTCGAGCATAGTAAGTGATTGTCCACCAGTGGAAGGAGACCACACTCCTCAACTATTGCCTCCACTCTTGGTGGCATTACGGCATCAGATAACTTTTTCACCTTCATCTCATGGGTGGAAACCTTAAGCGGAATACGTTCGTGTAACAAATAAAGTAAAAATGATCAATTAATTTCAAAGTATCAGTAACTAATAAAGTCACATCATCGACATATCATATACATACCTCTCATTTTCATAATCTGAATACCACATGATCTACATATCATGTTAGAACTGAATAGTCATTGGGCCCACCAGGAAACCCTTCATCTGTGTGTATAGACGGATTTGTCAAAGCATGAGCAATGACATATGTCTCAAAGGGAAGAGCAATAACATATGTCTCAACAAGAAGATCAATGACATTTGTCTCAACAGGAGGAGTAACCTCCATATCACCAGTAGTTGGTACCCCAGTAGTCGTATGCGGAGTAGGCGAATCAATAACTATCTCCAGAGTAACCTCTATAGTAGTTGGTGCCTCTGCCTCAGAAGGACGGGGCACCTCTTCCATCTCAGAATTATGGGGCACATCTGTCTCTGCTAGATATGGCACATCTATCTCTGCCATCAACTAAATGTCATCCTAAACTGGTGCTTGAACATCAATTGACTCATCCTAATCATTTCTCGTCCATCCAGAAGCAGATCTAGATCCTCTATGTCAGATAGTGTAGAAAAATCGTAAATATGCGATAAAAAATTATACTTGAATATCTGGTAGTGTGTATAAAATATTTGGAAAATTACAGAGCTTTTCTAAAAATTTGAATTTCTCTAATACTTTTTGTGAAATCAAATATAATATTGTACACGGCTAATATGGTTAAAATATAGGGGTGTGTGGGTGTCAAGTCAAAATTGGGAGGTGGCAGGATAAAACCTCCCAAGTTCACAATGATATAAATTGATTTAAACTTTTTTTAGTATCTTTTATTGGGCCCTAAGTAAGCATGGAAAATATTAGGCCTTGCCCGGACCCCGCTGCCCTGCAATGAATCAAACGAGAAAAATTTGATTTAATTAGATGGGATGCATGGAAAATTCCGTTTTTATTTACTGGTGCGATGGGGGAATCCAATTTTTATTTACTAGGGTCGTGGTTGGGATGCTAATACTTTCCCCACCATCATCCTTAGCAGTGGTTGGGATGCTAAGTAAAAAACATGTATTTTTCCAAAAAAATATATAGTTTTTAAGGGTGGGTGCGGGGTTTGGCAGGGAAACTCGTTCCCCACTGGGAGCGGGAGTGGATGGTAAATTATAACCTTCGACTTGGTTTGGGGACGGGGTAGACCTAGTATAGGGTGGATAGGTTGGGGCTTATAATTTTTACATATATCTTTGCCCCACCCCGTTGTCATGCCTAACCTAAAGAAGAAACCTTGTAATTTGGTACCCTCATCCAATTAGAGCGCGTTTATTTTTGTTATTTTCTCGTGGCTATTTTCAATACCCACTGCCTAAAAGATTGTCTCACTCTTTAAGTTGTTGATGTTATTTGAATATATGCATATTGAAATAGTTTCACGTCGCTAAGTTTTGTAAATAAAGATTGAGTTTAATCACTACTATAAAACACGCAAACAACAACGCCAAAATCACCACGATTCTTCCAACACCGTGGTGACATCTCTAAACTCAAGCGCAAACATTTTAATTATTTTTTAATTAAAAATTGTTAGGATATAGTAACGGTTGTTGACATAACCTTTGTGATACAATCAAGATTTCATGGGTTCGAACCTCTGCTCCGTCAAATATTTTATTCCTTTAACGTTAAGGTGTGTCTTTTATTTTTAAATAAAAAATAAAATGGATATAACAATAATGGTTTGGCTCAATCGTTGTTAGATTGTTTGACTTTCCATTACAGATGATTTGTTTAACAGTGGTTAAAGGTTTAACTAATAAATTAAAACAAAACTTATTATGCATTTCTTTCATAAGATGCCTTAGGCGAACAAGCGACTCAGAGACGACAGCGGTAGCGTAGTCTATATCCATTCATTTAGAACTCAAATCTTCACCCTCTTCCATCATTTGAATCACAAATATTCGACATCTTCATTCTTGATCTCGTCTTCATCGTCGAAGTACGATACTCTTCATCTTCAGTTTTCATTCCTTTTTTATGTTGCGTCATATTTCGTTCATGTTATTTTTTTTCGGTTGCTTCATATTTCATTCATGTTGCTATTTTCATATGCTTTAGGATATTATTTTGTTGTGAATATTTTTGTTATGCATATGCTTAAGGTTTAGAAGTATATTTTTGTTATGAATATGCTTTAGTTTTTTAATATGGTTTTGGTTTAGATTTTGGTGATTCATTCACGTTATCATTCGTGTATAAATTTCAGAAGTTGTTACGGATCGTAGTTGGATAGAATCTAATTGATTAGGTTCATTTTATGAGAATTGAGTTCTTGAATTCCTTGAATATGCTGATAAAAATCTTCTCGGCAATAATGGTATCTTTTATTATCCTTGTGTTAATTGCGGGAATATCCATAAAGGTACAAAGGATGAAATATTCCATCACCTATGTGTTGTTGGTATATGTCGAAATTATAAAATATGGATGTGGCATGGTGAGGTGGATAATGAGGGAAGTCATCTGTCACAAAGTCAAAGAGTGAATGAAGATGAATATTGGGAGATCTACTAGAGGATATGTCTCGTGATATTGGAGAATCTTCTTTTAAGAATGCTCATATTTATGATTGTGCATGAAGCGCAAGTATATGTTGTTAAGTATGATTATTTCTGGACCACGACAACCTGGTAATGACATAGATGTTTATCTAAGTCCATTAATCTAAGATTTACGACTTCTATGGGATAAAGGCATTGAAGTTGATGATGCATATTCCGGGGAAAAGTTTAAGATGTATGTAATGTTACTTTTCACAATCAACGACTTTCATGCTTATGGTAATTTGACTGGATATAGTGTCAAAGGATATAAAGCGTGTACTATATGTGAATCTAATACTTGTTATCACCAACTCGAGTTTGGAAAAATACCGTTTACCTTGGGCGTCGAAATTTTCTAAAACCCGATCATCATTATCGTAGATTGCATAAGGCTTTTAATGGAGAGCAGGAGTTTGATATGGCTCCTACACCTTTAACTGAGGATGAAGTGTATCAATGACAAGAACACATTAATGTTGTTTTTGGAAAGAGAGAAAAAGAAAAAGGGCCAGTTGAGAAAAATATATGAAAAAAGATGTAGGTTTTCTTTGATCTTCCATATTGGCCAAGTCTTGATTTTAGACATTGTCTTAATGTGATGCACGTGGAGAAAAATGTATGTGTGATAGTTTGATTGGAACACTTCTAAACATTCCATGCAATACTAAATATAGTAAGACTTCCCTGCTTGATATGGAGGCGATGGGTATGCAAAAACAGTTGGCTCCAATAGAAAGAGAAAAAAGAACTTATCTGCCTCCATCATGTTACACTCTATCTAAAAAGGAACAAAAAAATCGTTGCGAGTGTTTGCATGATATCAAAGTTCTCCAAGGTTACTCATCAAACATCAAGAAACTTGTATCAATAAAAGATATCGATTTAATTAGTTTAAAATCTCATGATTGTTATGTATTAATGTAACTGCTTCTACCAGTGGGTATCTGTGGGATCCTACCAAAAATGTGAGAGTAATTATAACCAGATTGTGCTTATTCTTCAATGACATATGTAATAAAGTTCTTGATTTCAAAAAATTAGATGTAGAAGATGAGACTGTCATAATCTTATGTCAATTGAAGATGTATTTTCCTCCATAATTGTTGACATTATGGTTCACTTACTTGTTTATCTAGTAGGAGAAATCAGGTTTTATAGTCCAATTTATTTAAGGTGGATGTATCTAATAGACCGATATATGTATCTTTAAAAGATATACGAAGATTCATCACCAACCAGAAACTTCGATTGTTGAAAGGTACATCACAGAAGAAGCTATTGAGTTTTGTACAAACTATTTATCGGAAACAAATTCTATAGGAATTCCAAAGTCTCGTCATGCTGACACAGACAGAAGAGGTACTCGAGGTCTAAATGTTGAGCCACTGGCTCGGGATGTAGTTATGCAATCACATTTCTATATATTAAATAATATTGATGAAGTTCAACCTTACATAGATACTCACAAAACACTTATGAAGAAAAAATATCCCCGAATGAGTGACAAGTTGTTGTTGATAAAGAATAACAAGAGACTCATAGATTGGTTTAATGAAATGGTATCTAAAGATCGTATTGCATCCGAGATACTTAAATGGTTGTCATACGAGCCAAAATTTAATGTTACAATTTGGACTGCATACGACATTGGTCATTATACCTTTTATACAAAATCAAAATATGATTGTAATACAATGCAACATAGTGAGGTTATGGTTGAATCTAAATCGATGTGTTTCTCTAGTTCGAAAGATAAGAATCATGTATTGGCAACTATCGTGTCTATAATATTATTGAGATTTGGGAGATTAACTATGTTATTTTCAAAGTGGCTTTATTTAAATGCAAGTGGATTCTCAATAATAATAATGGTGTACACATTGATGACTTAGGATTCATCCTGGTTGACCTTGGTAAGGCATCTTTTATGACAAAACCATTTATCATGGCTTCTCAAGCAAAACAAGTTTTTTATGTGACCGACTCTTTAGATATATAGGGGAAATGGTCAATCATTCTCCAAATAAAATGCATTTCTCATAGTAATAAAAGTCTTGATATTCCATCCATTCTTTACACAACACAAGTTCCTACCTCATATGATGAAATTGATGGAGATGATGTGCATGCTATTCGAATCAATTATGAAGAAGGCATATGGAAAAATTAACAAATATTTTATTCTTTACTCATAATATATATTAATTGTATGTTATAATTTCTCTGTATTTTTACTAAAAAGTATGATTATTTGAAATCATGGATCTTTAGAGTCAAGACACAAGAGAGAAGACAAGAAGAGTCAAAAAACCAAAACAACAAGATACAATTATGTGATATTATGTAATTTATAAATTGTATGTTGTTTTGTGACATTTTGATTTTGAAGTAATATACCATTTTTGGTTCTTAATCCAATTTTTATCATTATTATGATACAATTATTATTATTATGATAACTTTATCACAAATGTGAGTTGTTTGTTCTGTTGTGATTGTTTGTTTTGTTGTGATATGGTCCATAAAAATACAGGTTAAAATGGGAAAAAGTATAAAAGTAGGATTATATTTATTAATTAAGCCGATTTTTTTACAACGGTTATATAACACAACTATTATAATATCTCGCGTGATGTCCAAAATAATTTAAATATCAAAATGGCGCTGTTGAGAGTCGAACTTATGACCTTTATGTATATTACAACGGTTATTTGTGACAACCGTTGTGATAAGGCACGCGCTTTCCAGTTTTCTACAACAGTCACTGGATTATGATTGTAAATAACGCATATACAACAACACGCTATACAACAACACCTGGTCCTGCGTGATTATACATCTTTCCCAACTATTATTGAATGTCTTTTTCGTAGTAGTGAATGTTATGTAGTTCTTTATCGAGAATGGTTTATGTATTGTAATAATTTTAAGAGTGTTATTATATGATTCTCATTTTACAATGGTCGCGATTTTTTATATTTTAGAGTTTCCACGTTATATTTTATGTTATATTGTGTTCTTTCGTTTTCTTTTATGGTTTTTCAACAAGTCACAGTAGAGCCCTAGTTCAGTTTAGTGGGACGGGAGTTGAATCATATGTTGGATTATGTTATAAAAAATTGAAACTCGCACTTGTACGCGAGGTTGTTTGATTTAAGTGTGAGTGGTTAAATCTTGCATCTTATATGAATGAATTTAATATTAGATTTATATGAGTGGTGACTTATGTATTTAATACCTTAAGGTTTTAGGTGGAGATGCGGTGTTTACCTCTCTTATGGTCCGGGAGTATAAGGCCTGTTGATCTCTTGACTTATCAAAACTCTCTAACAATTAGTATTAAGGCCTTATGTAAAGGAATACAATGTAACAATTCTTGTACCAATGTAGTTTCAAATGACTATACTCTTTATGGTGAAGTATGATAGTTTTTATGAATGAATGAAATGTTGGATATATAAAGAGAGATGACTCGTATAACTAATGCTTTAAAGTTTTGTATGGAGATGTGGTGTATCCCTCTCTTATGATCCTAACACATTAGGTCAAATATTGTTCCCAGATTCTTTCGACTCCCCAACATAGGTTTGATGCTCAAAGGCTATTTCGGTAACTTAGATTGGCATATATGGATTCAGGAAAAAAAATCGGTAACTTAAATTAGCACTTATAGTATCAAGAAAAAAATTACCAGTAACTTATATTAGCACCTATTGAATCAAGCAAAAAATGATGGGTACGATTGACTTGGACATGGAGCATCAAAAGAGTTGGATGCAACTGATTACAGGCACCTAAGAGAAACTCATTGGCAAAGAATACACTTCCTCGGTTTTTTACTATAATTCGCTTTGGGAAAAATTGTATCACATTATATAAATCGTTTTATAATATCTGTAGCGATATATTTGCAAAAATCCATCAAGAGTGGGGAGATTATGGCCGCCAGTAAGGGGCGACATCCTTCTACCCCCAACAAAGTTGCCACCTCACCTTAAATACTCCCCACTTGCCCTGTTTAAGAAAACATGGAAAAAGATAAGTCTTGTCAAAGATATTCCAGAGTCAATGGACTAAATCAGTCCTCTTAAGAAGTATGGATTCAACTACTACTATGTTTAAGTCGGTGGTTATTATTCTTAAGAAAGACTGACTGAATGTTATTGACCTCTATAAAGACAATTTGATACACATGAAATACCTCAGAAATAGAGTTTCTCACCTCACGTGAGGTTGCTCTCTCCTTACAGCCATCACCTCAAAACATGATTACTCATTTCAGTGAGCTAGCTCTAAAACCACCAAAATCCTTAAAAGCCTCTAGCATTCCCTAATGCATATGTACTTTTTAGCAAGTAAAATATCAAGAAATCATTAATATTGTTTTTTATATTATATCTTTAAATATTTATTATTCTCTCTTCTTTCAATTATGTAAATTTATCTTTCGTGTACTTTTAATGAAAGACAATTTTATAAAACATTTTACACTATGTCTTTTTATACCACACTCATTACATTTCTTAATACTTGTGAAAACTCAAAATGACTAATAATAAAAATGGAGAGAATATATATTTTGTACACAGTGTATTAGTCACATGTGTATCATCCAAACATTATCTATTCGTATTCGTAGAGTTTTTCTAAATAATTTAGAGGTTTTTTGTCTGCAATTAGAGGTCATAGTCTAATCTTAAAAAATTGTTTCATTTCTTTCTTTAAGTTTCATTTTTTATGTTGGGGTGAGTTTTTACAATAATATACTTAGATAATTAAGTATAATTAATGTTTATTTAATAACATAATGGATTTTACATATAAAAATGATTATTTGTAAGCTGCCAATGCTGAGGATTTGAAAGTTGTCATTGTTGAAGGAGAAAATAGAGTTGAAGCTGCCCCTGCTAAAAATAAATCGAAGATTCATAAACTTGATGATTTTTGCTTATGATCAAGAATGCCTTAAAGGACTCGTTAAATGATATATTTAAAATTATGTTCGGATTAAGATGATATTTTTAAGAATGTGTCAAAATCGATTATTTCAACAAGAAATTACAGCATACCCGAATTCAGAACTGCAAGAACATCATTATCCCCAAAGTATTTTGCTCATGACTCCATGAGTATATCGTGTCATGAGATTTTTCAAAGGACTACAAGTGGACGAGCATTTAGAAATAAGTTATCTTATCTTGATTAAACATGTTTGGATTGACGGTGAGATTATCGTAATCACAATGAGCCACCATGATTTAGATCTTAAAAAGCTAAAACAATGTAAAAGCATAAGTTATAAGTTAGTGATGGGCATCAAACCTTTAATAAAGTCAATATATGTTTCAAACATGTTTCAATCCCAACTTTTGGAACTTTGAAATTGAAGGATCATATAACAAGAATATAACCAAAATAGACAAACAGGTGACAGCAAATTATTTGCCAAACATGATAAATAACCAAAATTTTATCATGTGCCTACAAAGACATACATCATTTATTGAACACACAAAGTAGCTGTAAGTTACTGTTATTTTAACATACCTAGATATAATTTCTATTGTTTTCCATTCAAAAAATACAGATGAAAAAGATAATGATCGCAGTGGGAATCGAACCCACGACCTTTAGATTCGGAGTCTAACGCGATATCCACTCCGCTATGCGACCTTTATACAAAAATTTACAAACGAAAATTTGAACAAGTTGATTTAATAGAATTATCGTTCTCGTTAGCGAAATGCATAAGATCTAACAAGTGAAGTCAATGGAAAATTCGAAGAAGAAATAATAAGTTGATTAACATAAATTGAAAATTTAGGGTTGATAAAGAGAGGATTAGCGTACCTGTACCTGGTTAATTTTGTGTTGTCGGCTTCTCCGAGGAATGCAGGAACTGTTTCGTCTGGTTCTGTGGTTTTTTCTTTGTCGCCTTGTGGCTTTGGGATTGTAGAGTGGGTGGGCTTCTACATATACACAGCTCTCACACCAAAATTAAATTCTTTCTTCAAATCACCCAATAACCATTTCATCATTCTTTGAAATTGATCCTCATTTAAAAAATACACCGTCGAGCTCAAAAATAAAGTGATTGGATAATTTATTAACAAAAATATTAGTTTATTTAATTCATTAGATTTATTGTTGTTCTGGACTGGGTCCGACGGGCCCAAAAGCATTACTAAGGCCCAGTCCAAAGGGACTCACTAAGGACCACACTGGGCAAAGAGGGTCACGTCCATGCCCGACACCCTGATGTCCACCTCGACATCTCGGTGTCCAGCCCCACGATGAAGTCATGCTCGACAACCTGCCGTCCAACTCTATGTCCTGACTCCCAGCTCGACACTCGCTGTCCAGCTCGAGGTCTTGGCGTCGAGCTCGGAACCGTGCTGCGCAGCTCGACATGGTCTCGAGCTAACTTGCTAGGGCAGACTTAGTCCTCCATTGCCCCAACGATACTCCGGAAAGACCGCGTCTCCGTCCGCCCGCACTTCATGCAGCATATCCAGGAAGGGGACCACGTGCTGGTCCCCACTACCCACGTAGAACCTGGCAGTTCCTCCATTGGGCCAAATCCGCACGGCCCAATGAAGGAACCTTGGCCCAGCGCTGGGGGCTATAAATACCCTCTGCTTCCAGAGGGTCAGGTATTGATCATTCTAACCTCAACTCTATTATCTGCTAGTACTCCCACTGACTTGAGCATCGGAGTGCCTTGCAGGTACCCCCCCCCCCCCTCCTCGTTCAAAAAGCCTTCAGCTCGGAGTAAGCCGTGACGGTCCAAACCTTCTGATCAGGTCAGATCAGTGGCGCCGTCTGTGGGAAACAGCTTCCCCGTCTAACGAACAGTTTCAAAGACCAAAGCTCAATCCATTCACTGTCATGGCCTCTCCAACTCGTGAAGAACAACACACCCGCGTCCTCGACGCCAACAACGGTCCCGCGGACAAGAATGGGCAGCTGGACAATCCCAGTGGTGCCGGCCACAATACCGTCCCCGTAACAACCGCCCCTGGACCTTCCACCCGCAGGGACGGGAACACTGCGTCCTCCTCGACAACTCCTCCAAGACTCGAAGACGACCCGGAGGCTCTCGCCTATCGCCAAGCTGCCCGGTTCTATGAAGTCCAAGTCCCTGCCGGGGCAGATGCCACGACTCAGGCACTGTTCGCGGCCATCAACCAGACGAACTATCTCCTGTTCGCCCAAGGAGAAAGACTAAGGGCACTTGAACATGATCGACGCCCCCCGAGGAGACATCAAAGGCCACCATCTCCACCTCCTCGGGTCGAAGAAGTTCGACACCCTACTCCCCCGCGGAGACATCACAGGGAGAACTCTAGGAGCCCCTCTCCCCCACCAAGGCAGAGGCGGCCCCAGTATGAAAGACAGCCCGTCATCCCTGCCGAAGAGCCCAGTCGCGACCCATCAAGGCACGACAGGAGGCACAACAGAGACGGGCGTGTGACCTTCAACCACCGAGCATCACGCTCGAGGGAATCTCAGCACGACCAGCGTGCCAGACACCACTACAGGACCCCTTCTCTTTCTCCAGAAAGGAGCGACGAGGACGACCCCCGCGGTCCCCTGTCGCAGGCCATCATGGACGCGCCTATTCCCCCGGGCATGGAGAAGCCCTCACACCTAAAGGAGTATGATGGAGTGGCGGACCCAGTCGACCACATTGACGGGTTCGAAGCCATGCTCCACTATCACAATGTCGGGGGGCCCATCAAGTGCTGTCTCTTCCCAACAACTCTCAGGAAGGCGGCCATGGACTGGTACAAAGGACTTGCCCCGGGCTCCATCACCTCGTGGCGGAACTTGAAGAACCAGTTCATCAGTTCCTTCACAGCGTCTCGTCGCCACCCAAAGACCGAGGCAGCCCTCGAGGCAATCATCCAAAGACATGATGAGACCTTGAGGGAATTCATCAACCGCTTCAACCGGGAAGCAATCCAGGTCCCCTGCGCGGACCATATGAAAAGGTACTTGCTGGAGAGGGGCCTCCTCCCCGGCACGGAATTCAGGAAAGCTGTGGGCATTGAGCCACCTGCAACTTTTGATGCTCTCCTCGACAAAGCCCGAGCATACATGGACTACGAGGAGAGAGAAGCTGCCAACAGGGCACGAGACTCCAGGGCTCGCAACCATGGAAGCAGCTCGAGACAAGACCCTCCTCCCCGACGCACCGGAGAGAAGAGGAAGGAAGACAGACCCCGGGAGGTCCGGGAACAAAGGGGCCCCTCGGGCCGGTTTACTGAGTACACTCCGCTCACGGCTTCCCGCGAGCGTATTCTGGCGGAGTGTGCAAGCACAGATTTTAAAGACGGTGGCGTCAAGCGTCCCCGACCAGCTCCTGCCAAGCCAGGAGTAGACAAAAACAAATACTGTCAGTACCATAGGAGTCATGGTCACTTGACAGAGGATTGCGTCCACCTGAAGGACGCCATTGAAACCCTCATCAAAGGGGGGAGACTGGCACAGTACAGGAGAAACGACGCTCCCCGTCGTGAAGCCCGCGAGGCAAAGGAGCCCGAAGAAGATGCCCGGCCATCCGACGAGTCGGTGCCAATCCAGACCGCCTTCTCGGTAACCAGGCCCGAGGATTTCGAACTGCCCGAGCTCCTGCAGGAGCCCCTGACTACACACAGCAGATGGGAATACTTCCCCTCCGCCATGGTCATCAACGGGGGCGGGTTCAACGACCTCACCATCAACTCAGCAAAGAGGAAGTTGGACGAACTGGTCGACAAAGCTCCTCCACAAACTGTGACATTCGAAATGGTGAAGGGCAGATCAGAGCCTATCACCTTCTACTTGGAAGAGCTCCCCGGCGGAGCACCGAACGCAGTCATCCCCTTGCTGATAAGGGCAAAGATGGCCAATTTTGACGTGCATCGCATCCTGGTCGACGAAGGGAGTTCCGTCGACGTGATGTACACTCAGCTGTTCCGGACCTTACAACTGGACGACTCACATCTGTCTCCATATATAGGTTCGGACCTTCAAGGCTTCAACGGCTCGACGTCCAAACCTTGGGGATATGTCGAGCTCCTCGTGACATTCGGGGAAGGAACTGCTACAAGACAGGTGAAGGTCCGCTTCCTCGTCATTGACTGCCCGTCCCTGTACAATTGCATCTTGGGGAGGCCGACATTGGCAGAGCTGACAGCGGTTCCCTCAACTGTCCATCTCAAAATGAAGTTCTACACCAAACGGGCAAGGGTAGCCACCATCCAGGGCGACCTCGCTGCTGCCCGCAGGTGCTTCAACGCCGCTTCAAGGGGTCGGGATACTGTCGACGTGGGTCCCAGCACTAGGCCCATCAAGAAGACAAAGCAAGAGCCCGACAGAGCATCTCCTGAAGCAGAAGTTCAGAAGGCTCCACCAAAGGTCGACTCCATTGCGCTCGACGCCCGTTTTGACCAAGACGAGCCGGCCAGCAACGAGCAAATTCCCCTCCGACCTATTCCGGACGGCGATTTCGAACTCGTTCCCCTCGGAGCAGACCCGACCAAGGGAGTGAAGATTGGCAAGGACCTCCCCGACTTGGCCAGGAAGCAAATCAAGGCTTGTCTGCGTGAGAATGCTGATCTCTTCGCCTGGAGCGCTGCAGAGATGCCCGGACTCGACCCTGAGGTCGCCTGTCATCACCTCGCCATTGATCCAGCCGCCAAAGCAGTAGTACAACATAGGCGTAGGCAGTCTCCAGAAAAAACGGAGGCTGCTGAAAAAGCTGTAAAAGACCTCCTAGAGGCAAATTTTATTTCTGAAGCCCGGTACTCCACCTGGCTGTCAAATGTTGTACTTGTTAAAAAGAATAATGGAAAATGGCGAATGTGTGTTGATTATACCGATCTCAATCGGGCTTGCCCGAAGGATGCTTTTCCTCTACCAAACATTGATATGATGGTCGACAACTCGGCCGGCTACAAAACTTTGTCGTTCATGGACGCTTACTCGGGATACAATCAAATCCCAATGGCTCCGGGCGACAAACGTTGCACGGCATTCATGACCAGCTCGGGCAACTATTACTACAACGTAATGCCCTTCGGACTGAAGAACGCCGGTGCGACTTACCAACGCATGATGAACAAAGTGTTCAACAAACAGATCGGCGACATGCTCGAGGTATACATGGACGACATGATCGTCAAATCTCGAGCAGACACCGATCACGCAGCTCATCTCAAGACTGTCTTCGCCCAAGCAAGACAGTGCAAGATGAGGTTCAACCCCGAGAAGTGCACATTTGGGGTTAAGGCAGGAAAGTTCCTCGGATTCTATCTAACAGAACGAGGCATTGAAGCCAACCCCGACAAGTGTCGAGCATTCGCCGACCTCCCGACTCCAACGTCGAAGAAGTCGATACAGATAATGAACGGCATGTTGACGTCACTTTCACGCTTCGTCGCGAAGTCCGCTCAGCACGCCCTTCCCTTTTTCAAACTCCTTCGAAAGGAAGCAGCCTTCGAATGGACCGAGGAATGCGAACACGCACTTCGCCATCTGAAGCAGAGCCTGTCTCAACCGCCCGTGCTGTCTCGACCAGATGACAACGAGCCACTTTACCTATACTTGGCAGTTTCAAACGAAGCCATCAGTGCAGCTCTTGTCCGCGAGACTCCCGACGGACAGAAACCTGTCTACTTCACGAGCAAAGCCTTACAAGGCCCCGAGAGCAGGTATCAACAGATAGAAAAGGTTGCACTGGCCCTCGTCAACGCTGCGAGGAGGCTCAGACACTACTTTCTAGCACACACCATTGTCGTGCGAACCGATCAACCGGTGAGACAACTCCTGGGTCGGCCAGATATGGCGGGCAGAATGCTTAAGTGGTCCCTGGAACTCTCTGAATTCGACATTCAGTACGAGAGCAGGAAAGCCCTGAAAGCACAAGCCTTGGCCGACTTCGTCGCCGAGATGACCTCTAACGACATTCCCCCGGGAAAGGAACACAAGTGGACCATCTTCGTCGACGGAGCCTCCAGCTCGTCCGGAAGCGGCGCAGGGATCCTCCTGGAAAACGAAGAAGGGGTGGTAATCGAGCACTCCTTGGTTCTCTCCTTCCCGACATCAAATAACCAGGCAGAATACGAAGCCCTGCTCGCGGGACTGAGATTGGCCGAGGACCTAGGAGCCCGCGAAGTTCAAATTTACACCGACTCCCAGCTCGTCGCTTCCCAAGTACAGGGAAGCTACCAGGCCAAGAATGACAACCTCATTGAGTACTTGAACTTAGTCAAAAAACACATGGCAAAGTTCGTACGAGCAGAAATCTCTCATGTTCCCCGCGAGCAGAACACGAGGGCGGACATATTGTCCAAACTCGCGAGCACACGAAAGAAAGGCGGGAATAAATCCGTCATCCAGGAATCTCTGGCACGGCCGAGCATCGAACCACCCTCGACTACGGTCGAGGTTCATGCTATCGGGGACGCCACGTCTTGGATGACCCCGGTCTATAATTTCCTTACAAAGGGAGAACTCCCGACGAACCAGGCCGACGCAGCCACAATAAAGCGGCGAGCATGCTCTTACGTTGTTCTCGAGCAGAAACTGTACAGAAGGGGATTCTCCATTCCCCTCCTGAAATGCATTGACGAGTCCTCCATCCCCGACGTATTGCGGGAGATACACGAAGGTATCAACGCCCAGCACATGGGCGGTAAATCCTTGGCAAGGAAAGCCCTTCGAGCAGGATACTACTGGCCGACGATGCAACAGGACGCCAAGGAACACGTGAAAAAATGTGACAAGTGCCAGAAGCACGGGGATATGCACCTCGCTCCCCCACACGAGCTGAGCACATTGTCATCCCCATGGCCGTTCGCCTGGTGGGGCATGGACATCCTCGGGCCCTTCGTGCAAGGGACCTATCAGAACAAGTTCCTAATCGTCGCCGTGGATTACTTCACAAAATGGATCGAGGCCGAGGCCCTCGCGAAAATCACCTCACATAACATCCTCCGTTTCTACAAAAGAAACGTGCTCGCCAGGTTCGGAATTCCGCAGGCACTGGTGACCGACAACGGCACCCAGTTCACCGACCACGGATTCCGAGACTTCGTCACCAAACTGGGGACCAAACATCACTTCACATCGGTCGAGCACCCTCAGACCAACGGGCAAGCCGAAGCCGCGAACAGAGTCATCCTCCGAGGGCTCAAACGTCGACTCGGCGAAGCCAAAAGAGGATGGGTCGAGGAGCTCCACAGCGTCCTGTGGGCATACCGCACCACACCCCACTCAACGACGGGTGAAACACCATTCCGACTAACGTACGGCACCGAAGTTGTCATCCCAGTCGAAATCATGGAACCATCCAGACGAACAGAGGAACCCCTCGACGAAGAAATGAATGACGAAGCACTAAGGGATGAACTCGACCTAGTCGAGGAAATCCGATCGGGGGCTGCCCTGCGCGAAGCAACCCTAAAACAACGAGTGGCTCTACGCCACAACGACAAGGTCATCAAGCGCGAGTTCGAAATAGGCAGCCTGGTACTACGCAGAAACCAGAAAGACTCCCGCGAAGGGAAGTTGGCCGCGAACTGGGAAGGACCTTACCGCGTCCACGGCACCACGGGTACCGGGGCGTACTACCTCGAGTAGTTAGACGGAGAGCCATTACCAAGACCCTGGAATGCTGCTAAGTTGAAGCAGTACTACAGTTAGAAACTGTCAACACCTAGGACCCTCGACCAAAAGCAACCATGCTCGGGCAACGAGGAAAAACGTCCAACTTCGTTTAAGGCTAAGGTACAGGCCGACACACGACCAAAATGGCACGGCATCGCGCGGTAGACGTTGACGATCTATAGTGCCCGACGTGGACAGTTGTACCGAGCACCACCGTCGTCGTACCCATAAGGCAGAACACCCAGCTCGCGATGGGCAGTTCACGCCAAGGGCGAATCGTCCCTACGGGCTCCACGCCCGACTGAGCAACCTCGCTCCGAAATGCCCGACATTCCATCAAGAATAACGGGACATCTACAAGGGTCAAAAGAAAATCTCTCCCCTCGAGCGCAACGCTTAAGCCACCCCGGCCAACCAAATAGGGCCGGGATTGCACACAAATGGAGACGAGCATAGTCGCTCGCCAAATCAAAGCCACCTACGGGCACCTCTCGGGCCCGGGACTTGAACTAAATTCATACAAGCATGTGAGTTCATACAAGGGCAGAAAATCCAAAATAAATAACAAGGTATAAACGCCCGAAGGCAACAAAGCAATATTAAACCGACCAAGAAGGCCGACGATGTTCAAAACATACAATGAACGGGCACGCAGGCCCAAAGAATACAAATTCAAATATCAAGGGCACGCAGGCCCGCTATCCAAAGAATACAAATATCAAACTTCCACATTATCATCATTGTCGACGCCGGGAGAGTCGGGCGGGGGAATGATCGCGCCACCTACAACCCGATGGGTGTGCCCGATGCCCTCGGTGACCAGGCCGGGATTTAGCAATGAGAGCTGGTCGACTGTAGAATTGAACCCGTCTTCCAGAGCACCGACTGCGTCCGCCTCGAGGAGCCGGATATGGGCAATAAACTCAGCCCGACTCTTCAAAACCACTAGGTCCTCGGGCTCATCTTCGGCGGGTTGCTGAACAACATTCAGTTCCTCAACCTGTTTACCCAGGCGTTCGACCTCAGCAGCCAAACGATCCCTGTCGGCCCGGAGCAACTCCCCTTCCTCAGTCAACCTCCCCGACTTCTCCTTTTCCAAGGTCAGCATCTCCCTCTCGGCATCAAGTATCGCGGTCTGCTCTTGGAACATCCCCTCGGAGCGTTCCAGAGCGACCTTCAACTTCCGCGAGCTCGCAGTCAAGGTCGCCTTCTCCTGCTCGAGCTCTTCAACACGAGCAGCATCCCCTGCATCCTCTGATAACACGAGAGCCATTTCGGCCATTTTAACCAGCCCGTCCACGCTGGCGACCAGCCGCGACTTCCTCTCCTCTTTAGTCATCCTCTTTATGGCCTCGGCTTCATGAGCGACCACAGTCGGAGGGAACCGCTCGAAAAAGCCCTCCTCCTCGAAGCAAGGGGGGAAGGCAAAGGATTGAACAGCACCGGTATCTCCCCCGACAGTCGAACCGCCTTCCACGCGGGTCCTCTTCCTCTGCGTCAAAACGGCGCTGGCGTCAATCTCCTCGACCTCTGGATCGGACGCTGCTCCCGAGCTCGACGTCGAATCCACCCTCACCGGCGGAGGAACGTTCATGCTGGGCGGTGGTCCCATTCTCGTCGTTTGCGGGGGCTGCACGACCCTCCTGCCTCGCCTCTGGCCGGTTGACAATTTCAGGAGCCTTTCATGTCGGCTGGCCATCGTACCTGCACGAAGTAAAAGAAAAGTCAGTATCGAGCAAAACGCGTAAATAAATGACGAGCAAAGAATTTCAAACAAACAACCTAACAGGCGGGCTGCCTGCCTATATGTCGAACATTCCACCAGCGCCTTGGTGTCGATCGGGCGAGCCTCGAATGTCGGGTAACCGTCCTTGTCGAGGATATCATTCCCTTCCCGCGTAACCCATTGGGCGGGATGAAAACTGTCGACAAAGTTGCAGAGAGCCTCATACGCCCGCTGATCCTCCGTGCACATGTCCCCGACTGCGGTATGGAAATAACCGGTTCCATGATCGAAGTGTCGGGACATCCAGTACACCGGGAACTTAGCCCGACGTCCTAACACGGGGCTCCCGTCATCGGCCAACATTGCTTCCCCGTCATCATCGCTGACCGGCCCTTCCTCCTCGAAGAGGGAATCTACAGCAGAGTCGGTAGTAGGGCGTACCACATACCACTTATCCTTGAACCCCCTCACAGAGTCCATGTACATCCTAAACAGTCTCCTCGACTGCTTCAGGGACACCCAGCTGTGCTTCCCTCCTCGGGACTGACGCTGTAGGTGGAATACCCGAAAGAAGAGAGGGATGGTCGCCCCTATCCTTAAGTAGCGACACGTCAGCTCAAACGCCCGGATGAAGGCGAGAGAGTTTGGGTGTAGCTGGGACGGGGCCAGCTCCAAATGCGTAAAGACCCCGGTCTCAAAGTCTGTGAACGGCAGCCGCAGCCCCAAGTCTTTAAACGCGATCTCGTACATCGCAAAGCTGTAGTCCGGGTACATTGAACAAATTCTGGCGTTGGTCGACGGCAGCATGACCACGAAATTCTGCTGGAAGTCGGGCTGGTCCTGCCCCTCTTCGATAGCGGTGAATGGATGTCGGTCATCCCGACTGTATATCGACGCCGTCCCCCGAGGCTCGGCGCCCACCCATTCCAGCGATGGGTCGGTCACGGTGTCTATAAGGTTGGCCGACTCGTCGGCACTCTGTTCTCCGCTGTCTCGACGACCGGAGGAGCTCGGCTCATCCGCCATGGTTACCTGCAGAGCACGGGAAACCAATCAGATTGAGCATGAAGTCCTATGCTCGACATAATCATGTCGTCCATACACTACTACACAAGTCCATTTTCACAAGTGGATGCCTCCTCGACTTTCCTGAATCCAGTGTTCTTCCTCAAACCAACTGCGCGGCCACTCTTCAAGCATGTCGATCCGAGGTATGAACATGGCGAGCCGCATTATGAAGCCCACGGCCACGACCATAAACATACCGGGCACCGTCATGAATCAGGCGCCCAGGATCATGAAGACCCCGGGCAGCTCTGAAGTTTTTCACCTAAACTATGAATGTGTCGGTCACAAGTATGCGTTTGCCGGCCCTAGACATGAATCTGTCGGGCAAGACGCAAGTTTACCGGGCTAACCCAACATTAACGGTCCTAAAACATCTACAATTTCCAAGAATCATGCATTCTAAAACAGAAAAATGAAGAAAATAGATCACTTACTTGGATCAAAGTTGGGATTTGGCTAAGAAATGAAGAATCTGAGACGGGAAGTCACGAGTGGAGAGAGTGTTGAGAGCGGCAACGGAGAGAGAACGGAGAACGGAAAACGTATTATGGGGCCCAAGGACCCTATTTATAGTGATGACGTGGAATACCAAACGTCACCTCGTTCACCCACGGACTCCATCTCCTCGACGCACTGCTCCCAACGCAATGATGGCCCTACCCCCCTAGGGTGGCGGCACAACTCCCGAAAGATGCCTCGTGTGCTCGACTGACGCGCCCGGTACGGATCCTCCACGCATCCACCACCGAGGACGTCTCCGAGCACGGCACGAGGAGACCCCTCGAGGGTCCACGCCTCCATCCCGGGCACGAGACCTCAGCGACGGAACAACTGTTTCAAGTCATGGCTCCTCGCAAAGGAACCACGACTTGGGGGGCTCCTGTTCTGGACTGGGCCCGACAGGCCCAAAAGCATTACTAAGGCCCAGTCCAAAGGGACTCACTAAGGACCACACTGGGCAAAGGGGGTCACGTCCATGCCCGACACCCTGATGTCCACCTCGACATCTCGGTGTCCAGCCCCACGATGAAGTCATGCTCGACAACCTGCCGTCCAACTCTATGTCCTGACTCCCAGCTCGACACTCGCTGTCCAGCTCGAGGTCTTGGCGTCGAGCTCGGAACCGTGCTGTGCAACTCGACATGGTCTCGAGCTAACTTGCTAGGGCAGACTTAGTCCTCCATTGCCCCAACGATACTCCGGAAAGACCGCGTCTCCGTCCGCCCGCACTTCATGCAGCATATCCAGGAAGGGGACCACGTGCTGGTCCCCACTACCCACGTAGAACCTGGCAGTTCCTCCATTGGGCCAAATCCGCACGGCCCAATGAAGGAACCTTGGCCCAGCGCTGGGGGCTATAAATACCCTCTGCTTCCAGAGGGTCAGGTATTGATCATTCTAACCTCAACTCTATTATCTGCTAGTACTCCCACTGACTTGAGCATCGGAGTGCCTTGCAGGTACCCCCCCCCCCCCCTCCTCGTTCAAAAAGCCTTCAGCTCGGAGTAAGCCGTGACGGTCCAAACCTTCTGATCAGGTCAGATCAATTGTTAAAAATAAAATTTAATAATAAAATTCAAATGTAAATTAATTTATATCGAAGACTTTTAAATTAAAAATAGTTTGGTACTTTAAAAAAGAATCAATGTTTTTTTTCTATGTTTCTCCTCTACTAGTCAATATATCAAATTAATTATATTTTGACTATATTTTTCTTTTAATACTCTTTCTCTCTTTTCACTTTTTTTTTTCATAACCAAATTTACCATATGTGATGATAAAGAGAAAAAAATTGTAAAAATGTTTATTTATTGCCTCAAGGAGAGATATTACATAGTAATGCAGAGTAGATTTCACAGGTATGGAATAAAGATATTTAACCAAGAGACACGGCCGCTATTTATTGATATGATGTAGAGTAGATTTTACATGTTATATGGAATAAAGATACTTAACTAAGAGACATAGTCTCTATGTTAAAACTCAGAAACTGTTATAGCAATTGGAAAGGAGATGTTCTTAAATGATAGAACTGAGGCTATATATCTTCAATACAACGTGACTGAGAGAATAAATAGCAACTGCATCTAACAATCCTATAATGCAGTGGAAATAATCAAAACACTAACTAAACTCCTAAAGAATAGGTCCTCCTAAATACTAGGACTTATTAAACAAACTGACAAGCAATTAACAACTAACTCTATCATTCCCTCCCTTAAACTAATGCATCTTAGCTTTCTACTGTAACTTCAGTCACTCCAAACATGCTGCGAAGCTTCTCAAACTGCTCTAATTTCAGTGGCTTTGTCATAATGTCGGCAATTTGTTCTTGAGTGTTGCAGTAGCTCAGTTTAATGAATCCATCATTCACCAAATCTCTAAGGAAGTGAAATCTTACATCAATGTGCTTACTCTTGCCATGAAACATCAGATTCTTCGATAACTGTATGGTGGAGCTGTTATCACACATGATCACCGTACTCGTCTTCTCTTCAATTCCAAGTTTCTCCAATATCCTCCTGAGCCAAACGCACTGACAACCGCACATCGTCGCAGCTATATATTCTGCCTCTGTAATAGACAGAGCAACCACCGGTTGTTTCTTTGATGACCACGAAACAACTCCAACTCCCAACATAAATGCGAATCCAGATATACTTCTTCGATCATCCAAGTCACCGGCATAATCACTATCCGTAAATGCCAAAAGTTTCAAGCTGATATCCCCCTTTTTGTAAAAAATTCCATGATCTGCTGTACCTTTTAAGTACCTCAGAATTCTCTTTGCTGCGAGCCAATGTGACATAGTAGGACTTGTCATGAACCTGCTTATCAAGCTAACACCATACATTAAGTCAGGCCTAGTCGCAGTCAAATACATGAGGCTTCCAACCATTTGCTTGTATAGAGTTTCATCAACTCCAACTCCATCATCATCTTTGTACAGTTTTGTACCTGGCACTATTGGGTTCTTGACTGCATTGCTATTTTCCATACCAAACCTTGCTAATACTTCCCATGCATACCTTCTCTAGCATATGAATATTCCATTCGAACGCTGTTTGACTTCTATCCCCAAGAAATATTTCATTTTTCCAAAATCATACATATCAAATTCTGACATCATTGAAGCTTTAAACTCGTCACACATGCTTCTATCATTCCCGGTAAAAATCAAATCATCAACATATAGGCTAACTATCAAAATTTTACCTCCTTTTATCTTGGTGAACAAGGTGTGCTCATTTGGACATCTTTCAAACCCTTCATGCACAAAGTAGACTTCAATTCTGCTATACCACGCTCGCGGTGCCTGTTTTAGTCCGTAAAGTGCTCTCCTCAACTTGTAGACTTTCTCTTCTTCTCCCTTTTTAATGAATCCCTCTGGCTGCTGCACAAACACTTCCTCCTTGAGTTCACCATTAAGAAAGGCACTCTTTACATCGAGTTGAAAGACCTCCCAACTGAACTGAGCAGCCATTGAAAGTATCACACGAATGGTGTCAAGCCTCGCCACCGGAGCAAATACTTCAGTGTAATCTATTCCATGACGTTGCACATACCCTTTTGCAACCAATCTTGCTTTGAATTTCTCTATTTCTCCAACTTCATTACGCTTAGTCTTGAACACCCACTTAACTCCGATAGGCTTGACTCCTTTAGGCAATACTGTAAGCTCCCAAGTATGATTCTTTTCTATGGCCTCAATTTCTGCTGACATTGCCTCCCTCCATTTCTTGCTTTTATTTGCTTCTTCAAATGTAACAGGATTAGTGAATGCCAACATTACATTGAGATTCTCTTCCTCTGAAAGTCCTTCCCCTGTTTCATAAGCTTCCATCCAACCTGGTGCTCTTCTTTCTCGTGCTCCCCTCCCTTTTGCGTCAATCACTTCAGGTGTACTTGGATTTTCCTCATTTGAGTTGCTGCTTGAATTTCTTGTTTCACCACTTTCTTCTTCAATCTGATCATCACTTTCATCTTCAATGATACCATCACCATATTCTAATATATCCCCCTTGATCTCCTTGTGTGTTCTGCCCCAATCCCAGCTTTCTTCTTCTTCAAAAATTACATCTCTGCTGATGATGATTTTCTTCGAAATCGGATCACATAATCTCCAAGCTTTTGATTCTTCACTGACACCTAAAAAAATACATTTTTTGCTCTTATCATCCAACTTGCTCCTTTTTTGATCTGGCACATGGACATGTGCTACACAACCGAAGATTCGAAAATACTCCACCACTGGTTTCTTACCACTCCATGCCTCTTCCGGTGTTGTATTCTGAACTGCTGCTGTTGGACATCGATTTTGAATATGCACACACCATCGCACAGCATCCGGCCAGAAAGTTTTGGGAACTTTTTTCTCACTTAGCATGGACTGGACAACATTCATAATTGTCCTGTTCTTCCTCTCGGCAACGCCGTTCTGCTGGGGGGTATAGGCTGCTGTCAATTGCCTACCGATGCCTTGTGATCGACAAAATTCTTCAAACTCATTTGAGTTGAACTCACCACCCTTGTCTGTCCTCAAACATATTATGTATGCGCCTGTCTCCTTTTCAACACAAGCCTTGAAGTTTTTGAATGTGACAAAAGCTTCTGATTTTTCATGCAAGAAATAGACCCAAGTTTTACGAGTAAAGTCATCGATAAAACTTAAAATGTACCTCTTGTTGCTGCTAGAAGTTGGCGTGATAGGACCACATATATCTGAATGGATTAGCTTAAGCGGTTTTGATGCCCTCCATAAGCTTTTCTTGGGTATGGGCTCTCTATGTTGCTTGCCAGACAAACATGTGGTGCATATCTTCTCTGGATTTTTCAGCAAAGGTAAACCAATTACCATCTTGTTGATAGACAACATTCTCAATCCCTTGTGATTCAAGTGCCCAAACCTCACATGTGAGCTTCTTTTTCAGCCACTCCTTCAGTCTTTAAGCACATAGAGCTCTTTGTTTCCATGGAGGCTAACACAAAGAACATTTTGTTTCCACTCATATCACTTTGCATAATCAAACCTCTCTTAGGGTGAAACACTTTACAAGTCCCATTTTGAATCAAGATTGTTATTCCCTTCTCTTGAAGTTGTCCCAAGCTTAATAAATTGTTTTTAAGCTCAGGAATATAGTAAACATCAGAAATCACCTGGGTTATGCCATTCACTTTCACTCTTATGCTTCCTTTTCCAACCACCGACATTGTTGTGTCATTTCCGAGTTTTACTATTCGGCTAAACTCTTCTTCCAAATCAAGGAACCATTCTCTATTCCCGGTCATGTGATTACTGCATCCTGAGTCGAGGAACCACACCTTGTCCCTCTTTGTTTCATGATGCTCTACATATGACATCAACAAAAGCTCCTCTTCTTCTTCTAACTCGGCATAATTTGCTTTCTTTTCCCAATCAGGACATTCATATTGAAAGTGTCCCAACTTATAACATTTGAAACACTCAATGGTTGCTTTGCTTAGAGGTTGTCTTCCTCTACCTCGACCACGTCCTCCTCTGAATGCACCTCGACCTCTTCCCCTTCCTGCTCTGTCTTCATGAGCCACTTTCAACAGATGTTCCTCCTCATGATAGCCCTGCATCCTCTGTTCTTGAACCAAAGGCTCCTGTGCAATTCATCGATGCTTAACGTACTTAAATCATTTGACTCCTCTATTGAACAAATAACATAATTGAATTTAGGAGTCAAAGATCTAAGTACCTTACTGACCACTGTACTCTGTTATACTGTCTCGCCATTCGACTTCATTTTGTTTACTATAGACAAGGTTCGACCCAGGTAATTATCTACCTTTTCTCCTTCTTTCATGACGAGAAGTTCAAACTCTCTTCTTAGTGCCTGAAGTTGAGCCCTTTTCACCTTAGTGGATCCTTGATACTTCTGCTTCATTGAATTCCAGATTGCCTTCGACATCCCTTTGTCGAGAATTGTCTCTAGAATTTGTCTATCTATTGCCTGGAATAGATAGTTTTTGACCTTCAAATCTTTGAGTTTGGCTTCCTCCACCATCTTCCTTTGTGCCTCATTTGCTGACGACGTCCCAATTGTCGGTGCCGGTATTCCTTCCTCCACCAGACTCCACATCTCCTTACTTCTCAGAAAGTTCTCCATCGTCATCGCCCAAAAATCGTAATGGCCATCGAATTTTGGGATGGAGGGTTGCATAAACATCTCTGATGTTGAAATTCTGCTCTCTCTCTCTCTCTTTATGTTTCACTCACACCTTTTCACACAACCAGACCCTTTACAGAGCTCTGATACTAATTGTTAAAACTCAGAAACTGTTATAGCAATGGGAAAGGAGATGTTCTTAAATGATAGCAAACTGAGGCTATATATCTTCAATACAACGTGACTGAGAGAATAAATAGCAACTGCATCTAATAGTCCTATAATGCAGTGGAAATAATCAAAACACTAACTAAACTCCTAAAGAATAGGTCCTCCTAAATACTAGGACTTATTAAACAAACTGACAAACAATTAACAACTAACTCTATCACTCTACTTATTGATACGTGGGCATCTTGGTATGTTGCATCATGCTCGGCTTCAGCTTTCATTTGCAGTTGTCCCTTGCAATTACAAATTTAGAATGATTTATATATGGTAGAAACATTGATCCTTCTCTTTGATGGTCGATCAGCGTCTCTTTCAATAGTTTGTTTAGGGAGGCCATGTTGACATCCATTGTGTTCTTGCTTTTTCTTCATATTTCTCGTACATGACACATTGCAAGGCTTTGTGTATCCTCCTAGTTCAGGACAAATCAACACATACCATCACTGGTTTGTTATGGATATTATGATATTTCATTTTTAGGTGGAGTGGAGAGGTCATGACATCTAGTTTCTCTGCAAAGGGTATGTCTAGAATGCAGTTGTAAATACTTTAATATGAAACTATTGAAAATTATTGATCAACCGTGTTAGTGTCTCTTCCTTCTCTAAGATTGACCATTAGTTTGATGTACCCCCAAGGGAGAGTAAGTGTGCCGTTAAAGGCTTGAAGGTTGGATCCCTCGTATGGTGACAACTTTTCCCTCCTCAACACGAGCTTCTCGAAAAGCTTTGCATATATGAAGTCACATGAGCTCTCCCTGTCGATGAGGATTATAGATACCTCAAAATTGCATATAGTTTTCGTTATCACTAAAGGAAATATTTTGTTCGAAAATCTACCCATCTTTTCGTTATCGCAAAACCCAAGGATATGTCCCTTCGGCTTCCGATCAGAAGTTGTCTCTTCTTTTTTACAAATTGTCATTAGCTCGACACTTCTTCTTTTAACGGGTCCGTTGGAGGGGTTCCTTGGCCAGGGAAGACCACCAATAATAGATGCAATGTATTAACTTTTCCCTCTTCGAGCTTCTTCTTCGTCGTCGCTACTACCCTTCTCCCTCTTGGCTCCGCTCGCCGCCTTTATGGTTTTCTTAGGAGATCCTTTTTCCAAACAAGGGGATTGTTTCTTCCTTAGCGACTCGTTCACTTCTTGTATTCTTTCTTTCTTTTTTTCTATATCAACTATTTGAACTCCCTCCTAGGTATATCGGGTGAGCATTCCCTTCTTGATCATTTTTTTGATTGTACCCTTCAAATGGACACATTCTCCAATGATGTGGTCATGACTCTTACGGAAATGAAAAATCTCTTTTTGTTAGTCTTGGCTTACTTCTTTACTGCATATAGGTAGGGGTGGAAAACGGGCATGCACGCCCCGTTTAAGGCCGCAAAAAATGGGGCGGGCATAGTTGAGGATGAGGGCCTAAAACCTAGGCCCGCCCCGCAAAAAAGTGAATGCGGAGCGGGGAAAGTCTGCGGACACTGCACCTTTTAGGCCTAAAAATACAAAAGTTTATGCTAATAATCATGCCCGTAAAAGCCCGCGAAGAAAACGAGGCGGGGCGGTCACATTAGAGGGTGAGGGTCTAAATTCTTGGCCCGCCCCACACTAAAGTGCGGGTAAAACGGGCATGCCCAACGGGTCGGGCCCATTTTGCCACCCCTACATATATGTTTCCTATTCTAGCTTCCTTAAAGTTGATACTCACACATTCTTGTAAAATTTTCTCCCATTAAGTGTTCAGCATATTGTAGGATGAGAACTTTGCTCAAGGTTACCTATCATCATCGTCCTGACAACGATTATTGTTTCTGTATGGTATTCGGTTGCTTTTTCTGTTTCTTGCTCCCCAATTTATCTCTACCTCTTCGACCAAGTGTTCTTATTCATAATTGATGGAGGGATGGGCCTTAGTTAAGAGATTGTTTAAGTTACATGCTCCTTCTAGCCCCCGCTTCTCATAGAATGTGCAATCCGACTTCAATCCCTTTTTAAATTTTCAACATTTTAATTCATCGATCATCCCCCATACTTATACCACTACTTTGGTATATCAATCAATGTACTCTCGAGGGATATCCTTTTTATTTTTGCTGGATCCCACTAAACATCGTTATCGCATTGGTCTTCCACTTTCAAGCAGTGAATTGAGTGGTAAAAGAGTCACAAAATTCTTTCCAAAAGTTTATGATCTCATCTGGGAAATCCTTGAACCACATCAGTACGGATTCTTTGAAGGTTAACATGAATAGTTTTCATTTCACGCCCCCTGCGTGGTAGTAGTCAAGTCGGGTATGTGTATGTTCGATATACTCGTCTAGATCTCCTTTGTCATTATAATTGTCCAACTTTAGAAGTTTCTCGAGAGATTCCAGGATTCTACTATCGAGGATGCGCCGAGTGTAACACTCGAGGATGAAAAGGGCGAAGAGTGGTTGCACCGCATGTAACATCTGAGGCCCAAGAGGGAAAAGGTGGTCGCCACATCGGAATGAGAGGGTTCCCGAGGCTATACAGGTATGAGACTGCATGGTTGAAGGAAGACTTATAAGGATTAATTTATACTACCTATACCAACAAGATGCATCTTCTTTTCGGTAGCCCATTCATAAGAACTCCATAGTTAAGCGTGCTTGACTTGGAGCAATTCTGGGATGGGTGACCTTCTGAGAAATTTTCTAGAAAGCGTGTGTGAGGATAAATCATGCTGAAAAGACCCGTGTTGGTTTGTGGGGTCAGTCGGTAATCTTGAAAACAATCTGGAGCGTTACAAATGGTATCAGAGCCATACCTCTCCCAGTACGATGTGGTTCGAGGACGAACCATGCGGAAGCTGGTGGGCATGTAGCACCCGAGGCCGAAAAGGGCGAGGAGTGGTTGCACCGCATGTAACACCCGAGGTCTAAGAGGGCAAAGGTGGTCGCCACATCGAAATGAGAGGGATCCTGAGACTACACAGGTATGAGACTGCATGGTTGAATGAATGCTTATAAAGATTAATTGGTACTACCTATACTGCCTCGACGTCGTGCCTTGCATCTCTTCACGTTTGTGGGGTCAGTCGGTAATCTTGAAAGCAGTTTGGGGAGTTACAAATGGTATCTGAGTCATACCTCTCCCAGTACGATGTGGTTCGAAGACGAACCATGCGGAAGCTGGTGGGCATGTAACACCCGAGACCGAAAAGAGCGAGGAGTGATTGCACCGCATGTAACACCCGAGGTCTAAGAGGGAAAAGGTGGTCGCCACATCGAAATGAAAGGGATCTCGAGGCTATGCAGGTATGAGACTGCATGGTTGAATGAATGCTTATAAGGATTAATTGGTACTACCTATACTGCCTCGACGTCGTGCCTTGCATCTCTTCACGAGTGGCGTGATGCCAAATGGTGGGGACCAAAAATCCTCGGTGGAGTATGACTGCCTCCTCTTCCTCTGGACTCGTGTGGCACAGTATAATGTTCTTGACGTCAGGTGCGATCCAGGGATATATGGATCAGTTTGCGAGGAGAAATTGTGTCAACAAGAATCGGTACCAACACAACTCTCTGATCGTCGCGTGAGGCTACCTTTCATATAGAATGGTACCTGTGAGAAGTATATTGTAAAATTTCTTCGATTCAAATTATTCTTTCAACTAAAAAATGTAGGTTAAGCAGAACGTTAGCCCACTGCATACCTAGAGTAGTTTCTGGCTGTTAGAGGCTTTGAAGCATTTCTTGTCAGAGGATCAAGATTGTGATGCATGTTGTTTCATGGTCTGTCATTATAGTGGTTGTTTAAAAGATTGGAAAGTCAGAAGGGCTTAAAATGTGCTCTGGCCAATTATCTAAGGAATTGGGTTTTTGGTGTAAGAGCAAAAGGAGAAGTCGCTAGGACCAGGTCATCCTCGACTGTAAGAGGAAGCAGAGTCTCCCTCACGAGATCGAGAGCATGGATTGTTGTAACAGCCACAATGAAGGCGTTGCGTTGAGCGAATGATCTAGTAGCTTTCGACTTAGCCATTGTTTCACGAGTTTGATCGATGATTCGAACGGGAAAGAGATCAGATGTTTGCTGAATTACGTGAAGAGACAGTGGCATCTCGTGAGGTTTTGCGAGAATTAGACGTCAAATTCCGATATACAGCGTCTCTTTTTCGTTTTGGAATGAAAAAGAGTTGATGATGGAATGAAATAGACTTCAAATGTTGTGGATTGTGTTTCTGCTATCGTAGAGTGGGGCGGACATGTAAAGTTTCAACGCCTAAGTCAAACAATGAATGAGAAGTAGTTTAAGTAAGAAATACCTAAACCTGACGCGCGGTGCAGAGTTTTATATAGTCTAGGCAATTCGAAGTGTTTCCGATTAATCTAACACTTCATACAGATCACTATCTCGGTGTCAAACTTACATGTTTCGTGGTTAAGCAAGGTCGTGCCGCTTCTTCACGTCCTTCCTCCCTCGTGGTGCATGAGATTGGGTCTTTTTGCGGTAGCATTATGAGGCCTTGAACAAATTCCAACAAGTGCTACTTCTTTTCGTGCCCTCGGCTACTGAAGAGATCTCACATGTTTTTAAAGTGCATCAACAATTTTGTATAATTGTACTTCAGAACTGACACAAACTTAGTAATGTTCTTTGTGTGTGCATCAGTGTAAAACATTGATCATATTTGAATCATCTTAATCTCACTTGTTGGTTCTAATATTCAATAAATGTATTAGATTAAATAACACACATTCATAAATTGTTTTCTTCCCATTTCCTTACTGTTCACTTTCAATTCCAAAAATTCTACTATCACATTATATTTGTTTAAAAGAGCGTACAGAATAGACATTTCATAAATAAATAAAAAACACTAACTTTATTTTTATAAAAAATAAATTGAAATTTCCATTCAAAATTTATATACATACACATGCACAGTGCACATAAATACGTTCTTGCATATGTATGTACCTAAATATAAATAAACACTTGTGTGCATATATTAGCAAAAGAATTAGTTTTACATTACACAAGTTGGTTAAAACAAAAATAATTCAGAAAAGGGTAAAGCATCTAAGCACCGGTAACTTCTTGAGCTTGTTTCAACTTCCCTTTACTTTTCGGAGTCTTCTTGCTCACTGCAACCGGTTTGTCTTCCACTTCAGTTTGGTTTTCAATCCTAACAAACACGGGTTGAGGTTGAGCCATGACCTGCCCGCCTTTAAGTCCACCCCACTTGCTGTCTCTCTACAAAACAAAACATCTTAAATCAACACATCATAACAGAATTTGTGTATACGCGCGCACATGTGTGAGAGATAGATAGATACCCAAGTTGCCGCATCAAATTGGTCCTTGGAATACCCAAGTTGTGCATATATTCTCCAACTCAAGCTCGGAGTAACGGGAGATAGTGCAATGGCGATAATTCTCGCCGTCTCTAATATAATTACAAGGTCCTGCTCCAACATCATAAGTCAAAATTTATGTGCTTAGTCATTTGCTTATCTTCAATACACACGGTTGATAATAATATATTATAGGTATAGGTAAATAAAGAGAATGTTTCTTAAAATATTCCTTAATGTATTCTAGAATAGGATAAAATATTTATGTAATTAATACTAGGATTTATATTTTCTCTTATATAATGCATCTTTCGTTGTGCTATTCAGACACACGGTTTATTCAAATGTCTGTTAGTCTCCCGTATTTCAACATGGTATCTTGAGCCTACTAAGAGACAATCTTTCGTCGTACTTTATCTGGTTGACCCACTGTCTTCCGGTTAAAAAATTTTGATAAATCGTGTCATAACTCCGGTTTGCCTTCCATACATTGTCGTGACTCATTTGGGCATCAGTTTTCGAAATTTTCCAGTCACCACCGCACTGACGCCGCTGTCTGCCACCGTTGCTACTGTTTTTCAGCGACCTTCCGGCAAACTAATCATACCGGCATAAGCACCTCCTCCGATCCCAGTGATTTTTCCACAGCCTCAATCATCACCGAGCAACTGTTCCAGATCCGGTCTCAGATTTTATTTTTCACTCACGAAAAATTTTGATCCAATTCGAACAGTCTTGTTCACCCAGTTCGTGTGATATTTTCTCTCTTCAGATTCTCATGGCTACTCCTCGGAACTTTACACCAAATTACGATGATTTTCTCATGTGGTATCAATATTATTATAACTCAAATCCTACTGCTTTGGTTGCCCACATTGGTAATTCATCTGCTTGTCTCTCTCAATCATCTTCTCTTGGACCTTGGGTCCTTGATTCTGGTGTGTCTGATCATGTTACCTTGCACATGGTTATTTTTAATGAAAAATATATCAGATTTATTTTCTATTTTTGAAAAAATTTATAAAGAAATAAAAACTCAGTTTGGTGTGTCTATTTGTACCTTAAGAAGTGATAATGCTCGTGAATACTTATCCCAATAATTTCAAACTTTTATGTCCAGTAATGGTATTCTCCACCAAACATCTTGCCCTCATACACCTCAACAAAACGGGGTAGCCGAACGCAAAAACCGACATCTCCTAGAAACCACTCGAACCCTACTTCTCCATGGTAATGTTCCTCTTTGGTTTTGGGGGGATGTTGTGCTCACGGCATGTTATCTCATAAATCGCATGCCCTCATCTGTCCTTAATAATAAAATCTCTCATTCAATCTTGTTTCCAAACTATCCTCTTAACCCAATTCCTCCTCGAGTCTTCGGGTCTACGTGTTTTGTACACAATCTCTCCCCTGGTCTTGATAAACTATCAGCTCGACCACTAAAGTGTGTCTTTCTTGGTTATCATCGATCCCAAAAGGGTTATCGTTGCTACTCACATACTCTACAACGATACCTCCTATCGGCCGATGTTACCTTCTTCGAGTCTGTTTCATATTTCGAGTCCAACCAAGTAATTTCGGAACCCCTTCAGAAAAGTACTCCCACACCTCTTCCAAAAGTCTCATTTCCCATTATCCTGCATCATTCTAGGGAACCTGGCCCACTAGAAAAGGTCTTGTGTATGATGACAAAGGACATACTTAGATAGTTGGATACTCCGATGCTGATTAGGCAAAGTCACTCATTGATAGACGATCCACCTCTGGGTATTGTGTACTTCTTGGAGGAAATCTTATATCCTGGAAAAGCAAGAAACATAATGTAATTACAAGATCAAGTGCCGAGGCAGAGTATAGGGCCATGGCGATGGCAACATGTGAATTTATTTGGTTAAAACAGTTGCTCAAGGAACTTCTAATTGAAGAAGTAAGACTAATGACACTTATTTGTGATAATCAAGCTGCATTGCACATTGTTTCAAATCCAGTCTTCCATGAGAGGACCAAACATATTGAGATAGACTGTCACTTTGTCAGAGAGAAGGTCGAGTCAAGCGACATTGTCACAAGCTTTGTCAACTCAAATGATCAATTGGCAAATGCGTTTACAAAATCCCTTTGAAGCCCCAGAACCAATTATATATGTAACAAGTTTGATGCATTTGACTTATATGCTCAAGCTTGAGGGAGAGTGTTGATAATTATATATTATATGTATATAAAGAGAATATTCTCTAGAATATTCCTTAGAATATTCCTTAGTGTATTCTAGAATAGTATAGAATATCTATGTAATTAATATTAAGATTTGTATTTTCTCCTATATAATGCATCTTCCGCTGTGCTATTCAGACACACGATTTATTCAAATGTCTCTTAATCTTTCGTATTTCAACACAGACGAAAATAAGTGATATGTTTTTTAAGTCTTGTGATGCTTGGTTAAGAAAAGAAAAAGTTTAATTGTTGATGACATTATATGAAAAGCAAATTGATTACTGTAAGAACATAAACAAGTGTTTAGTAGATGGAGATTTCCTAGGATAGGTTTGAGGAAAATACCTTGGCGGCCGCTTCAGAAGCAGTGCCTCCTTGTTTAAAGAGAGACCAAGGAGCACGGTCATCCATATAGGAATTACCAAGATTACCCATCTCCAGAACAGCCTCACAAGCTGATGTCAGTGCAAGATTTTCATAGTGAATACGAGCTTTATCAACCTGCAAATGTAAATATTGATCAAACTCCGACAACATATGAGCAATGGTGGATAGACGTATTTAAAATATGCGAAGTTAGCAATAGCATAACCTCAAACTGCTGCAAAAGGGTGTCTTAAAATTAAAATATAGATATTACATAATATTAGTTTCCTAGAGGCTTTACCAGTCTCACTACATTGTCCTTGAAGGCATTTCCTTCTGCAGCCGTAGTGGAATCTACTATCAGAGTTGATTCACAGTTCTTTTTCAGAAGTCCTAGAGTGCGATTAAGAAGATTTCCTGTCAAGATACATATAAAAGTTAGCATTAGAATCATCATAAAATTAACCAATTTGCTGGTACTGAATGATACAATTGATGAAAGCAAGGCTCAAAGTACCAATTGTATTGGCAAGATGTGCATTTACAATATTGATGAAGCGTTCCTCGGAATAGTCCCCGTCATTCCCAAATTCCACCTCTCTGAGGAAGAAGTATCTGACGGCATCTGTCCCAAATTTACTAACCAAATCGTTTGGCTCAAGCGTATTTCCTAGTGACTTGCCCATCTTCATGCCATCCTAACATTTTCAAAATAAAAAGCATTGCTGCATGAAATAAAATTTAAATAAGGAACAGATTTACAAAACTTTCTTTAATCACAAAAGGCCAAATTTAGTTTCTGGTCTTCTGCTGAGACCCGTCCTTTATTAACAAATTATTGTAATTAAATTTACATTTGAATTGATTAAATTCAAATGAACTACCAAATTACAATTACTATCATTGATGTTGAGTATAAATACAATTGATTTCTTCCATCACCTCAATGTTATTGAACTATCATTACTAGTTACTACAATAAACAATAATTTATTAATATCACTATCAGCCACAAGAATGATAGAAAAAATGGCCTAGTTATCAGAAGACAAAAAAAGAGAGGACAAAAGCATAATTTCTGGCCCTGGCTTTGCTCAGATTTGACACTAAGCATCCCTTCTAAATAAGAGACGGAGCTTAAGGAAGGTACTACTTACTACCAAGTTGCCTCAAGAAGAAACATTTGATAATAAATATGTTAAGAGTACAAATACCTTTGTCAAGAATCCATGGCCATATACCATTTTGGGAGGGCTTAGCCCAGCAGACATTAGCATAGCTGGCCAATAAACAGCATGGAAACGTAGAATATCCTACAGAGTAACAAAATCGTTAATGAAATAATGAACCTTAATGCTTTTCTATTCCATCTTCTCTTTTTATCATAATTATAAAAAAATCCAATGATTAATAAATATAAAGGGTTGAACAAAACCATCACAAAAATACAGATGGATTCAGTGTGTAAGTGCTCGGATGAAGAATACCAAGTAGAAAGGAATTCTAACAGCACGGGCATGATAGCCTTTTCCTACAGTTGGGGTTGACTATGAGAGAGAATTGTGACAAGTAGATAAAAAAGGCAGCCAAAAGAAAGAAAATAAAAAGGAATTGTGACATCATTCTACCTTAACAAGTTCAGAGTAAAGCAATTGTATATTTCTCACTTGAAAGAAAAGGAAAATGACATAATGTATGTTAAGAACAGACACAAACGCGTGCACAACGAGAGATTTAAGAAGAAAAATAGGAAGGAAAAGAGGAAACACACCTTACCAATCAAGTGCAGTGTAGCTGGCCAACCTGAAGAAACAGCGTTTAGTAAGTCAGGTTGTTCCTGGTCATCAGCTAGTGCTGATATGTAGCTGCACAAATATAAGAAAAAAGGAGAAAGAAAGTATTCAACAAGTGTTTAATAAGGTAATTGACAATTCAATCGATGAAAGATATACGATATAGCAGATGGGTGAATCTTTCTTAATCATTTTTCCACATGAATAATTGTGCATGATTTGAACTTAAATGTGTTTCACTAATGTATTTCCATCAAGCATCGAAAATGTTAAACAGAAACTGAAAGTTTGTAGAACAGAGACTTAGAGAAGCACAAATGATTATAAAATAAAAGCTCTTACCCTAGTAAAGCATCAAACCATACATATATAGTCTGAGTCTTGTCACTCGGAACAGGTATTCCCCAATCAACCGATGCTCGGGAAATGGAAAAGTCCCTTAGGCCACTTTTGATCCAGGTTTGAACCTTGAAATTTATATAAAAGAGATTATTTTTTTAAGAAAACTCAATTGAAGTTCTCCTGAAAGAGACGATATGCAGTTCATGAAACACCTTTTTGTAAAGCATAATTCCACTTTTTTGGGGGAAGGAAGCAGAAAAAAAGAACTCTGTATTTCCTTTACCTCATTCAAACGGAAAGTTGGCTGCACAAAATTTGGATTTTTAATCAAAAGTTCCTCCAATGACTTCTGATATTTTGATAGTGCAAAAAAGTAATTGTCCTCTTTCCTTGAAACACAAGGCTTTTGGTGGATCGGACAACAATTATTCTCAAGCAGCTCCTTCTCATCCTGCACCAAATAGCAATACATTCTTAAAGTAAAAGTATGAAACTAAGATGAGAAACTTAAAGAAAGACAACAATTCAGTCAAAATTTTACCCTTCAAAACGAAGTGCTTGTATAAAAAAAATATTGTCAATCTAAGAGCTATAACCTTATATTCCTCACAGCTGACACAATAAATTCCCTCATAATCAGCTCGGTAAATGTCACCATTGGCAAGCACCCTCGAATAAAACTCCTTTACAATTGCTTCATGCTTTCTATCAGTTGTTCTGATGAACTTGTCATACGAAATATCTAGCTGCAATAAACACAAAACCATAAAAACAATATTCACCTACAAGAATATGTATCTTGAACAAATAGTAAATCAAAATCAATTTTGTCCTTCTATAAAAATATTTCTTTACTGAACATCCACAAAAAACATTGAAAGACCTAATTATTGACTTGAGCAGTCTCTTGCTACATCAAAACAAGCATACAACAACCAAGACTTATCCCACTAAGTGGGGTCGGCTACAAGGTCAAATTTTGCCTTAATGTTCTATCGAGGATCATGCTTCTATCCAAATCGTTAATCTCAAAATCTTTTTCGATAAGTTCTCTTATAATTTATCTAGGTCTTCCTCTGCCTCTAATTGTTTGATTTCTCTTTATGAGATCTACACAGCGCTCCTTAAGGTGCTAATATTGAAAAAATGACTAAATTGACAGACACTATTCAAATCAAGGAATTAAATTGGTATTTCGTAAATTTTGAGGACAAAATAGAAAAAAGTTGGGTGAAAAATTACATCTTTCCAAAGTGTCTTGTAAGCTTGTGAAATGAGATTACAATGGTCCGGAGGAGTGGAACCCTGGGCCATAGCAGCAGTTGCAATTTTCTCACCATGTTCATCAGTGCCAGTAATGAAAATGACTTTGTTTCCCAATAGCCGCTGCAAAAATTGGGAACGCAACCCAGTTTTGGAATAGAAGAAAAGTAAAATAATATGGAGTGAAATGAAAAAGGGGTGAACCTGGAAGCGAGCAATGGCGTCGGCGGCGATGGTGGAGTAAGCGCTGCCCATATGGGGAGGAGCGTTGACGTAGTAGAGAGGGGTTGTGAGGAGAAAGGGTTGGTCATTGGAGGTGCAGTTGCAGAAGAAGGCTCTTCGGGAATGGAAATAGGGTTTGGATTTGAGATGAGAAAGTGTGGAAGGGTTGAAGTGGAATAAGGAGAAGTGAGTTCTCACTGCCATTTCGTAACAGCTTTTGCTCTTTCTTATTTGCAGATAACATTAGCCTCATCCAAATTGTCTTATATGTTTTTCCTTTTAATTGGTATTTAAATAGATAAGTGCCATTTCGTAAACAACTAAAATAATACTATAATTAATAACACATTTCATAAAAATAATCTCTTTTTCATGGATTGTGTCCAAACATTGACACAACTCAATCTATAATCTCTTTTTCATGGATTGTGTCCAAACATTGACACAACTCAATCTTGCACGACATCTTCTTACTCATTATGCGTGTGATTGTAATCCATAACGTCCGATGTCATGACAGAAGACTACTTTTAAAGATAAACATAAATGTAATTTGGTTGCATTGTCTTATAGTTTAAGATTAAACTCTAAGATTCAGTATGGGTGACTATTTCCTTAATTTTAAGTTTTTGGTTCATTTTGAACTTGGTGATTTTACTTGCACTATCTTATTTATTTTTGCTAGGTATTCCGCCTTTTCACCTAACAGAATATCACTTTTAATGAGTCTAACATGTTACTCATAGTGAAATACTCATAGTTTCTCTAATTTTAGGCACAAAAATGTTTTTCACCCATGCAAACTTGATATCGAGAAATGGGACCGATTAAATAAAAATAGTTCACCTGTTAGAGCACATTCTAAAAGTGTTTCTGACCACAGAGAAACCATCTTGTAGGGATTTGTCCAACTCTTTACAAAGTGAAATGTTCTTCTCGTACATGTTGTTGAGGTCAACCTCAGTTTTACTTTAATTCTCTCGAGACTCTTTCAAAGACTTCTCCAACTCTTCATTCTATTTCTAATAAACCTCCAAAGACAGTTTACCTCAATCAAAGCCCAGTCGTTCTCAATTATCCCATAAAATACATATTTCATCTTTTTTACCAAAGAACCACAATACTTGAAGGGATTCAAAGCAGTCACGGTGTTGAGAAACAAACAGGAAACATCCTAAAATTTCTCCATGCATCTATTCCTTTCAAGGGTAAGATAACCACCCCACTTCTTCAACCTTTCTCTTTTCTAACAAAGACGATCGGACAAGAAAACCTCTTCACGATCAGCTGCACCAAAAGTTAGAACAGTTGATGCCCGACAGGCATGATAAGCCAACTCAGTGAACTCCCTTTGGTTGGTTTCATCAAAGAGTCTCGAGAAATAAGAGTTATCTTCATACGAGACTGAAGAAATTCACCACTCATGCTTAGACTTGAACATGCTAATAACACAAGGTTGGTATGCCTCTATACGAAAGATGATTCACCCATAGATTTAGATTGTCAAAGGCGCTCATGGAGGTGACCTTTATCCAAGACCTCTTTCGACTCTAGGATTTAGGCAACCTTCCTTCTCTATTCATATTATGAGACATAAAATTTTCTTCCGCTAAGACATAACTAATAGAATTCAGGGTCACATCTCTAAGCAAGGAGAGGCTATCCACGCAACCTATTTGACGACCGGGTTAGAAGAAGTCTCAACAGGCGTACCCAAAGAAAAAAAAACATTGACTGAGGGTGTGTTTAGAATCCCAACTAAAATAGTAGTGGCCCAAATCTCTTTCCTCAACCGTCACATATCATCTTCACTCTTCATGGCATCTTCACTTACCAAAGATTTTTTCCTCTCATCTTTAGAATTGGCATCCACAATCCAATGAGTTTGAATGCATCTTTTTTCTGCCGAGTCTTGGAAGTCAGGTTGAAGGAACCATCCCACCTACATATCCATGTTTTTGACAAAAAGAAACTAGTTGGCCTTTCAAGTACAACTCTTCTTTATACAAATACTCTTCTATGTAACCATACATCGTGACTGTAGTAAGAAAATGGCTTTGAGTCTAATATTTTCAAAAAATACACGAAGAGGGAACATCAGGATCCAATCGATAAATATTTGATCGAGCTTCTTAGTTGAGAGGAACTATCAAATGGAAGTGGTCCTTAAAATGTTTCACAATATTATAGTAAGTTTCAAATTGTTTAGTGCTCTGCCTTAGAGAAATCAAACCAGAAACATTCATAAATTTGAAACGAATTTTCACTTTGAAGAGGTAGAAGAACAGTGTCATTGTTGGCTTGTTACATTTATATTCACACCAATGCTGAAAAACCTTGACAAATGCCCAACTCACGGGTGGAACTGCGAGGGGAAATGAGTAGATGATTTAGAACATTGATCTCAAAATTATTGAAAGGAAGACAATAACAAATAAAGGAAAATAGACGCTCATGAAATAAAATATCACACTCATTATACATACCTCATTTACTTTGATTATCATATGGGGAAGAACACCCTAATATTTGAACAAGTCAATGTCAATCATAGCTTGGGAAAAAGCAACCCCACTAGAGAAAGCATGAGCAGCTTCAGATATCTATAAGTTTACTCAAACTCCCGAAATATCTTTACCAACCTTCTTATTTGAAACAAATGTAGTCTTCATGACCTAAGATGTCAAATGAAAAATGCGGAAGAAACCAATAAGGCAAACATGTTTAAAGCACCAAAAGCCCTATAAGGCGAGGCAAAAAAGAAGGAATGAAGCTCATCAACCCTCACACCAAAAGAATCTATAGAGCGAAAGGTAAATAGTGGAAGAAACTTCTCATGAAGAGTTAACAAAAATTTAGTAAAAGGGAACAATTTCCCTTTGGTAACCTTGTGTATCCATTTAAAAGGCTGAGGTTCACACGAACACTCCCACTACCAATAGTCGATATGTCTCTAGGATTGTCTAAAAAACACTATAATATCCTTAATATATGTAAAATAAGAACTAGCTAAAAGTGGGGACATGTGTCAATCAATCTCCGCACCATGCCATTCTGTGTAAGAGTATTATTCCATGCTTGCTAATTCCCAAGAACGACGATATTCCATTAGACACATCTATATGATGACCTTGCATGCAAGCAGGACTATTTGTCGCAAAACCCCGACCATATTACAACATAAGACAACGACTTTGGGGCAACTCCTCTGAGTCGACCAAAGGGCTAAAAAAGAAAAAAGGCCTAACACATGGAAAAAGCAAAGCGAGATAAGGATAGACAAGTTTAGAACCGTGCACCCCCAAGTGACTTCATTCTGAAAACGTGTTTCCAACACTAGATCATCTGTACTACACACTCACTTTCATATTTTAGTTCTAACAAGTTCTCCTATTTAAAGGAAATCAACGCACCATTTCCATGTAAAAATTTCACTCCCGGCAATATTTAATTTCTCACTCTCTCAGTGACTTAGGTGTAGAAGTGTGAACCTTACAGATCATTCATGCCCCACCGCATCGAAATCTCATACTACCGTAGCACAACATCAATTCAACATTTTCGATTATCACTTCATTATAGAACAACACACACACACACACACACACACACACACACACACACACACACACACACACACACACACACACACACACACACACACACACACACACACACACACACACACACACACACACACACACACATATATATATATATATATATATATATATATATATATATATATATATATATATATATATATATATATATATATATATATATATATATATATATATATATATATGTATATCTTTAATTAATTTATAGTACAAGTGATTCATTTATTTCAGTTGTTTTGATATTATTAGTATTCTTTTGAATGTTATTTAAAGAAACTTTTAATTATTAAAATTTCTTAAACCATAAGATAATTAAAGGAGCCAAATATAAAGTGAGATTTTAATCCCAGTCGTTTATTTAAAATAATAATTAATAAAAGAGTCATCATCGAAGCTCCTGACATAAACACAACAATCATATTCATACCTTCTGTAGACAATTGTTCGCTATTCAGGTTTTACGTGCAAGTATATATGTATGTTTGATTACACCAAGTGATAAATATAAGAGTGTCGAACCCGCAGCAAGTGAAATAGTTACTTAGGTTGATTTTTCAATTAACTATCCTTGAGTTTTAAGCATGAGCAGAGAGAGAAATAATATTTGGTGTTGTTATGTTTAGAGTTTCACTTAAAATGGATCTAAACAGTGTAAAGAGGGAGTGGTAATATATCAAGAGTGAATGAGTTGAGCCATGATCCATTAATATTTTAGAAGTAAATATGTGTGTTGATGTATAATGTCATGACATGTGAGGTCAAAGTGATCTTGTAGTGTATCTCTACAACATCAAAGCATGCAAATAAAGGGCAAGGGAACAAATCTCTAAACCTCACTTATAACTAATATACGTCTGTTTGTATTCTGAAATCCTCAATAGTTGCAGCTCTTTATCTCTAAGCAGGCTAAGTAAGTGAATATCTTTATCCTACTCATTCAAACATTTTTATTAAGAAAACCATTTATTGTTGGATCTCACAGATCATATAACATAAAAATAACTTAATATTAACTTCACATTTCTCAACTACAAAAGGTTTTGCTCATGATGAGCTGAGTACAAACTACAAACTTGGTTCTCATAAGGAAGATCCTTAAACAAATAATGTAAAAGAGATATAAACCTAAGAGAGACTTGAGAACTTCTTGATACGAATAATCTTTAAGAGGTGACTCCAGTCGCACCAGAGCTCAGCAGCAGGTACATGATTTTGTGAGAAGAAGAAAACACTTTCTACTCTCCATTTTCCTCACACTTAGTATCTTATATTTTTTTCTTAGAAATGGTGAACTACTTTCTCAATCTCATCAAGGTCCTATTTATAGAATTGAGCTAGGGTTTCTTGTGATGCATTAGATCATAGGCCTAATATGATGAAATCACATTAAGCCTATATAATAATTAACATCATCACCTTAATTCTTATACTTAGCCAACAAGGAATCAGGTACAAGAGAATAACTTTGTGGGATAAAGAATCGTGTGGAAGACTGCCACAATAGGCTGTAGACAGTGCAGTTGGCTACACATAGTAGTATTATACTACTTTTTGTATTTTAGTGACCTAAAGCCTTATCCTTTTGAATTCAAATGAGTTTTATTCTTAGCACAACAAATATTCCCTCCAATGCTTTCTTCCTTCCATGTTTACCCTAGAATCCAGCTGGCTTCATTGTTAATTTCCCTTTTCTAAGTCTAACTCCTTTCTTTAGCTTGTGCTCCTCGTTACAAATGACTACAATCTAGTCTCAGTTCGACAAAGTTATCCTTAAATTAAGAAAAAACCCATTAAAACATAAAAGGGAGCACATATTATGCTCCAAGCAAATTACTATGGAAACATCTCAAATGCAGTAAAATAACAACTAAAAAGCAAATTAAGTACTAACTAAAATAAGATTAAAGCATGTATTAACTCATAAAAATGGGTTAACACATCCCCTAAACTTGAACCATTACATGTCCTCAGGTGATGCGACAGGAAATGATAGAGAACATTTTAGTAACTACTCTTTTCAATACCATCAACCTCTTTCAGAAATCATAAATCATCATAAGGGACTTGTTTCAAAAATTGGCATAACTCATTCTTGAGGCACAATCATTATTGTGTGTGTTATTTGGATCACTGATACACCCTGTCTCGCTAAATTTAACTTTGGTTTCTTTATCCTATGGTCCATAAAAACTAAATTTTCAGTTTTAGCAGGGGTTTTGACTTCTTATTCTTAGACTTTTGTACCTAGGATCACACATGCATTTATTCAAAAAGAAAAAATTGTAGTTGCTCAACCTTTTCACTTGGAGGGATCTCACTTGTAATGAGTTCAACCTATTACTAATGGTAGAGACAACTATTTTTTCTCTAGTTTCGGGCACAAGAACTTTATTTTAAAAAATTGCTCCTCCGGTTTTGAGCATATGTGTTGTTCCTCCAATTTCGGGCACATGAACTTAATAAGAAGTTCTTTCTGGCTTACTTCTTTTACACATTTTGGTGTACTTATTTATTAAGCATATGTAGTGTGTCCATAGCACTCAAGTCCTAAAACATATGTGCTAACCACCCTAACTAAACCTTACAGCTAGTTCTTATTCCATAATAAAAAACAATTCAACTTTATCAAAAGATTGTCTACTTTTCAGACTGCTTGAGTCATGACAGGGATCATCAATCACAAAATAATGTGCAATAGATCCTCCTCAAGACTTTGTTTCCAGCATTATTAAAGTCCCAACAAATTTCTCTCTAAGTCTTTCTAAAATTGTCTGTCTTAGGGGGGTCACAATCAGTTTCTTCCTATATTTTTTATTCTATTTTTGGTTTTTTAGCATAAAATGAAATAACATAACTACTAAAACATAAATAAGTTCATTAATCATTAAACATACATTGTTGCAAGCAGCCAACAACAGCAAACAACAAAAACTTTAATCAAAAGAAACTTAATTAAAAGACATCAGTTGATATGATATGATATGATATTGGCAGGTTGATGGTCAAAGTCTCGACTTAAGCCACCACTCCCCCAAACTTAAAGTAAGGACAGTATCATTACTGTTAGTGAGAAGGGATAGGGGATTGCCAGTGGTTTCCCCAAAGCTTACCAGCTAGGTCCTAAGATTGTTGCTCTTATGGATGGGGTCCTCTTTTTTATTCTTTCTAGTCTTCTGTTGGGCAGGCTTTGGCGGGGTTAACTTTTTAGTAGTTTTGGGTGCCTTAGGGGCAACTTCCATCGAGATAGTTTCCTAACAGAACTCGTCAATGAGTTGACCATCTTTTTCCTCATCAATCAACATCATCTTAAAAGTAAACAAACTAAAAATTAAAGTTAAGTTGGGCTGCCTCCCAATAGCGCTATTTTAAAGTCTTATAGCCTGACTACAGCAAAATCAAGAAGAATCATATAAATCCAAAGTTACCCTTGTATTGTGTAAGGATTCACCAAGATAAGCCTTCACTCTTTGTCCATTCACCTTAAATTCTTCACATGTTCTTTCATTCAATAATTCAACGGCCCCATGAGGATAAACTTTAATTAATTTGAAGGGGCAAACCATCTAGTCTTAAGTCTACCATGAAAAAGCTTAAGCCTAGAATTTAATGAAAGAACATGTTGGCCTTCTATTAAATCTCTCTTCAGGCATTTCCATTCATTCCACCTCTTTGTCTTTTCCTTGTACCACTCAACATTCTCATTGTTGACCATTGTCATCCCTTATTTCTTAGGCACACATTGAACTGGACTTAGTCACACACTATCAGAGATATAGTAGATAATACCAGAATCTAACCACTTAATGATTTCCTTTTTAACCACTTATTTCAAGATAGGATTCAACATTCTTTGACTTTCAATGATATCTTGGAATTATCCTCCATCAAGATTCTATGTATACAAATTGTGGGACTGATCCCCTTAATATTAGATATTTTCCAAGCAATAACTTTCTTGTGTTTCTTCATAATTCCTATCAGTTGATTCTTAGGCTCATCAGATAAATTCGTAGCAACAATCACAGACAACTTCTGTTCTGCCTCCAGATAAGCATATTGTAAATTAGCAGGCATTTGCTTGAGTTCCAACTCAAGAGGAACTTCTGAAGGTGAGTTTTGCTTATGTAATATAGTGGATAACTCCAGTGCCTCCATAGGCTCTTCTTCAATACATGATTTTCTCAAAAGTCCACTAATGATTCCTTCATGTTGAATTTCATCCTTTTCAAACTTCCCTAACTCTTGCTCCAAGACATTACTTCACTTGTGTAAGTTCTTGTGAACTATTCCTTCCTAACTAGAGATCACATAACAGTTAGCTACATCTTCCTCAGGATCTTGAATTCATTAAGTACATTGAATACTACTCGCAGTCCATTTACTCTCATGGTAAGTTCTACTCTTTCCACATCAATCAAAGTTCTACCTGTGGCAAGCAAAGGTCTTCCTAACAGAATGGGAGTCTTTTCATTAGCATTACAATCCATAATAATGAAATCAGCAAGGAACACAAACTTGTCAGATCTTACCAATGCATCTTTTATCTTCCCTTGAGGATAATAAATACTTTTATCTGCTAGTTAGAAAGTGATGTTTATAGGCATGTCAACTCCTATCCATCGTTTCTTGAAGATGAATAAGGGTATGAGATTTATGCTTGCCCTAATATCACACAGCGATCTTCCACAAAAAGTGTCTCCAATTTTACAAGAGATGGTAAAACTTCCAAGATCTTTAAGCTTTGGAGGCAGCTTGCCTTAGACTAGTTGGTTGCATTCTTGAGTGACTGCAAGAGTTGAAAACTCTCATAATCTCTCTCTTGGTGAGTACATATTTCATGAACCTTGAGTAATTTGGCATCTGTTGAATAACTTCAATCAAGGGTATGTTAATGTGAAGTTGTTTCAAAATTTCTATAAACTTTCCAAATTATTGCTCCTCTTTGGCCTTCTAATCCTTAGGGGAAAATGAGGTGGAGGTCTTTCTTGAACAAATTTATGGACTCTGTCTACTTCAGGCACGACTTCTGGATATTTTTTTGAATTAGAAGTCATTCCAGTAGCATTCTTGTCAATATTCTCTTCATGTTGTCCAAATGAGGATAATTCTTCATTGGACTCTTTTCTTCCTTCTAAACTGTATTGAATAGGAAGTTATCCACTTGACTCTTTGTATCTTGGTATGGGTCCTTCACATTCTTTCCCACTTCTAAGATGGATGACCTAACAGGTTTCAACATTCTTTACTCTAGATGTAGAGGCTGGAGTTTCAGTAGACCTTGGGAGAACACCCCTGCTCCTTAAACTCAAAGCAGTGGCAATTCTCCCCACTTGATTTTCTAGATTTTTTATGATTAAACCTCATGCTTAGTCAGCTACATCTTCCCCAGGATCTTGAATGCATTGAGTACATTGAATACTACTTGTTGTCCATTTACTATCATGGTAAGTTCTACTCTTTCCACATCAATCAAAGTGCTACCCATGGCAAGGAAATGTCTTCCAAACAGAATAAGAGTATTTTCATTAGCATTAAAATCCATAATAATGAAATTAGCAAGGAACACAAACTTGTCAACTCTTACCAACGCATCTTCTATCTTCCCTTGAGGATAGCAAATACTTTTATTTGCTAGTTAGAGAGTGATTGTTGTAGGCATGGCAACCTATCCCTAGTTTCTTGAAGATGAATAAGGGCATGATATTTATGTTTTCCCTAATATCACATAGTGATTTTCCATATAAAGTGTCTCAAATTTTACAAGAGATGGTAAAACTTCCAAGATCTTTAAGCTTTGGAGGGAGCTTGCCTTGGACTAGTTGGTTGCATTCTTGAGTGACTGCAAGAGTTGCAAACTCTCATAATCTCTTTCTCTTGGTGATTACATATTTAATTAAACTTGAGTAATTTGGCATCTGTTGAATAGCTTCAATCAAGGGTATGTTAATGTGAAGTTGTTTCAAAATTTCTATAAACTTTCCAAATTTTTGCTCCTCTTTGGCCTTCCTAATCCTTAGGGGAAAATGAGGTGGAGGTCTTTCTTGAACAAATTTCTGGAGTCTATTTACTTCATGCAAGACTTGATCTTTTTCTGAATTAGAAGTCATGCTAGTAGCATTCTTGTCAATATTCTCTTCATGTTGTCCAAATGAGGACAATTCCTCATTGGACTCTTTTCTTACTTCTAAATTTTCCTAAACATGAAGTTCTCCACTTGACTCTTTGTATCTTGGTATGGGTACTTCACATTCTTTCCCACTTCTAAGCTGGATGACCTGACAGGTTTCAACGTTCTTTACTCTAGATGTAGAGTCTGGAGTTTCAGTAGACCTTGGGAGAGCACCCCTACTCCTTGAACTCAAAGCAGTGGAAATTCACCCCACTTAATTTTCTAGATTTTTTATGATTAAACCTTGTGCTTAGTCAGCTAGATCTCAAACAGAAGAAGAGCATCTTGATAATTTACAGAAACTGTTTGAGAGACTAAAGAAGTACATGCTGAGGTTGAACCCCAATAAGTGCACGTTCAGAGTAAGGTCTGGTAAGCTCATAGGCTTTGTCGTCAGTAATAAGGGTATTGAAGTAGATCCTGCCAAGGTGAAAGCGATACAAGAGATGCCTTCTCCTCGTACTGAAAAGGAAGTCAGAGGATTCTTGGGACGTTTAAACTACATTGCCAGATTCATTTCTCACCTGACATCTACTTGTGAGCCAATCCTTAAACTACTAAAGAAAGATCAAGTAGTCAAATGGAATGATGAATGCCAAACTTCTTTTGACAAGATCAAAGAGTATATTCAAGAGCCTCCTGTTTTGATGCCACCAATCGAGGGAAGGCCATTGATCATGTATCTAATCATTTTGGAAAATTCAATGGGGTGTGTGTTGGGGCAGTATGACGAGTCTGGCCGAAAAGAGCACGTTATTTATTACCTGAGCAAAAAGTTTACCGACTGTGTTGTACCCCAAAATTTGCTCTCCCATATTTCTCAAAATATTTCAAGAAAAATTCACAAGTCCAACCCGGCGCGTCATATTCAGGTATTCTTTCACCAAGATATCTCTGATAACGTATTCTCAAATTCAGGTTCGGCTTAAGAGTCAATTCTTTAAAGAAGGTATCCTAATGTGTGAGTTTTCTCGAAGAAATATGGTGAAAAAGTGTGCTGAAAGTGCAGTTTTTACGCGCTAAAAAATTCATAACTTGAAGATCGTGGCTCGTTTTGAACCCGTTTCGGTGGCCAAAATTCTGCCTTGACATTATCTACGTTTTCATCTCTCACGGCTGGAAGCCAATTTCGATCAGAAGGTCTTCAAAAATGTGGATTTATCAAGTATTTTCATACAGAAAATTTGTGACAGAAGTTTATTTGCGTCATGTTCAGAAAATCATAACTTGGTCGATTTTCATCGTATCGAGCTGGTTCCGGCGCCAAAATTTCACAAATTGAGTTGGCTACATTTTCACAGAAGGTATTGAGTTCAAACGGTATTCAAAAGGCCTTCGTTTTTTGCTCAGAGTGCGTGACACGCTGAAAATCCTGAATGCTAAATATTATTTCATCTGGGCCGAAACTTCAAAAATTCATAACTCGGTCAATTTTTATCGGATTGGGCTCATATTTTTACACAAGGTCACTGACTCATAGATCTACAACTTTGCTTCAAAAGTCGAGACCGGATTATGCTCCGATCAATACCAGTTTTTTATTGAAGAACGTGTCAGAGTCGACACTGGAGCCCAAAATAAGTTTGTCTGAGCTGAAACTTCAAAAATTCATAACTAATTCACCATTTATCCGATTGAGCCGATTTTCGGACAGGAGTTAGTTCTCGATGTAGGCTACATTTTTTTTTCACATTTCAACTTTAAAAATTGCACTTAAGTCCCTGCGACTTAGCCTGGAAAGTGACGAACTCAAGTGAACATTGGAGGCCCAATTGCACATTCAAAGCCCATTTTCTTTACCCTAATTTCCATTATATAATCACCTTCTTTTCACACAAACCAAAGAGGAAAAAAAAAGGGAGAAAAAACCTTGCCACAACAGTTAGAATATCAAATTCTTTCAAGAACCCTAAAACCTTGAAATCCTTATTACAAATCCTTCTCTCACTACAAACAAGCAATCACAGTTACAAACCAACACCTCACTACTTCTTCAGTAAGGGTAAGGCTGGCTTGATCTCCATGATCCAAAAGACATAAAAGCATTCATGTCACTAATTTTCCAGTGAGGGTAAGATTGATTTGATCTCCATGATCAAAAGGATATAATCATTCATACATATCATATTGTGTCTAAACATTAAATTTCTTCATATATTGACTTTATTTGCATTTTATGATTTTATTTAATGTGTTCATGAGATTCAACACTGCAGATTTAGACAGGATCTCATGCAGGTTCATTAAGGAACGTTGAGGCCAAAAGCCAAATGACCAAAAGCCAAAAGCCAAAAGCCAAATGGCCAAAAGAACAACTTATGCATGACACTAATACATGGCGAGACAGACATCCTGAGAAGATTAAGGAACATTGAGGCCAGAACACAAATGGCCAACAGCCAGAACACAAATGGCCATGAAACCCAATCCAATGGGCAAAGAATGCAGACCGTTCAAAAAAACCTCCCCTTGGGCCTGAAACCCCCCTTGATTTGCATCCTTTTTAATTTTATTTTATTTTCTTTTCTAATTCTTTTTTATTTGTTTTAATTGTTTTTTTCACCATAAAATAATTTTCTATAATAAAAACAGAAAAATCAAAAATACAAATATATTTAATTATTATTAATTTCATCACTAACCTTTTTTTAAAAAAATAAAATCTAACCATTAACTTAGTTAATTTAGGTTTCAATTTTAACATTTTTCTTAATAAATTAAAATATGTAGAAATTAGGTTTTTTTAATATTCTCATCCTTTTTTTTAATAAATAATTTTCTCATCATTATTATTATTAATTATTAAATACTTTTGTAAATAAATATGTAAAATAATTAATTAGTGTAAATTAGGTCTTAAACTTTAACCTTTTCTTTAATAATTAAAAACAACTTAGAATTAGGGTTTCTCTTCAATTTTAATTTTTTATTTCATAAATACAAAAAAATCTAAAAAACATTTCTTTTCTTTAATTTGATAATTAATTAACTTTTCATTCAATTTAATTTCATTTAATTTCTCAAAAGGGTCTAACGCCCTCGAACGTTCAATTTCAATTTCTATTTCGCACGTTATTTTATTTTATTGTGAATATTATGTAATTGCTCAAGCCTTGTAATAGTAATTAGGAATTAATTTTACTTTCCGTATTTTTTTATTCAATACGGGTCTTTGTTAATTTGGCGATGTATAGACCCGCGCCTTGTAATAGCGTAGAATTTCACTTTCCGCACTTTAATTTCCGCACTTTTAAACTGCTAACTTGCATGAAAGAATGAATGACTAATTAAAAACAATGCGTAGATCACCATGATACATGTACAAGATAAATGCTAAACTGAAAATAACACACAAATTCACACACCACTCTTAGGGTACGCCTCATTGTTGCCTTGCCTTCGAAACGTGGTCGTCGAGTATATGACGTCTTAGTAAGTCCTTATGTCCGTTGATCCATATGCCTCAAAACAAGTTGCCTCGGAATAGTTTCCTCGAAACGGTTGCCTCGGAATAAAAAGGATCAATGGCATAAGGGTAGCTTCTAAGGTGTCCTACTGTTGCTCTGGTGACCACACTGTCCCTACAAACGAATTGACCCGAACACCTCCAACGGTGGTGCTACCTACCTCTCAATGGTGGGATGGCACTACCTTAAGGACATTTACACAGCCTAATTCCTTAGGGTAGGTAGATGACTCATAGATACTTGCTCTAATTCAAAACAAATCAAAAACTCTTTTCACACCGACACTTTCAAAAAGCCTTCAAAACAATTTTTCAAACACTCTTGAGGACTGATACAAGAGTCGATCTGAAATCTTTAAAACGAAACTTTTTCAAACTCACTCACACTTTGAAAAGCAAACACTTTTGAAAACACAATGAGCAAGTATCTAAGAGCCCATGGATAACCATGAATAGAAAGGGTGCTAACACCTTCCCTTTCTATAAATCTACCTCCCGAACCGAGAAACTATCTCATAAGGAATTTTGCTGTGCTTTTGTCCTGTCCATGTTGGAGAAAATAAAAGACGGTGGCGACTCTTGCTTCCGCGACATTTCGCGAACCAGCGTTAAACAGTCAGTTCCAGATTCACCGATCACAGAAATGGCGACTCTGCTGGGGACTCTTATAAAGTGAGGTGTACCTTAGGACTAAGATCACTTGTGTTTTCAATTGTCTGAATTGTTTGCTTTATTATTGTGGGCCTGTCTTGGGAGTTCTAATAGATCCTAACCCGGATCTGGGGATACCTTCTTAGAAAGTAGCAACAAGGCTGTGAGGGAACTGTGCGGGGTATACCGACATGGTTGAAGCAGTCTGCTACGTTGATGTGGCACTTTGGTGTGTACCGGTAACCCTTGAGTCCAGTCAAGGAGAGTACGGGGCCGCCGCGTGGTGTCATGAAGCATCAACTGACCTTAGGAACCTTAATTGAACCATCTTGGCCTCTTTAGGGTAGTGAGATAACTGACTTTGGTGCAGTCCGAGGTTGGTTGATACTCGATACTACACTCAATTGAGGGTTGTTTTCTTGGATATTTCGGTCGCCAGTTCAGTGGCTAAATCGAAACGATGAACAATGAAAGCAATCCAATGATATTGGGATCCTCTAGAACCCGGTTACTTCTGATAGGACAGGTCTTAACCAACAAACTGAAAGAGGGTAATACCTAGACCCCATGCTGGCCTAAACTCTAAGGGTTTCTCTTGTGTAACTTGTGTGCCTTCCAACTTGACTATTTGCATGCTTGTTATCTGACACTTGAGTTTCTTGCAGGTTTTGTTTACAGCCCTTAATTGGGACTCATAACAGGGTTTACCTACATTATCCCATGCATAGCATAACATCATACCATTGCATACATCCTGCATAAAGACTAACCCGTTTCAAGGATCTCAAGGGCTTGTGATGCAGGTCATGATGAACAAAATGTCTAGCAAGGGGCAAAGGGGATTTATTTTCCTCTAGCCAAGGTTGTCAGGGGCTATGACCCACTGGATATGGTGAGCCTTTGACTCTTGAAGAAGGACTCTCAACAACATGAAGTTCCTTCAATCAAGCTGCAAAATTCTAACCAATTTCTCTGTTTACCCCGCGAGATCCTTGAAAACGTCGCATGCATATCATACATATCATTGCATAACAGGTACCCTTTCTCTACAGGTTGCTTACCTTCTTTGTTGTTTATTTCAGCAGTCTCATCATGAATCCTGAAACATCTACTGAGCAATCCATCCAGGCCCTCCAGGCTCAGAATGCCCAGTTCCAGGAGTTGATTAAGAGTCTAGCCCAGGGCCAACAAGATTTGAAGACTCTGCTCTCGAAGAGGAAGAAGAAGAGGACAGTGCTGTTCAACCCGAGACGCAAATCTGGGAATGGATCACTAAATGAAGTTGAGCAGACTACCCCATTTGTTGGAAAGGACAGCCCCCATGAGAGAGAGGTTCCTAGTCCTGTGGTCTTTGACAACGAGACTGACTTCAATGAAGAGCAATACCCTCCAGCTGAGGACAGATATAAACAGTTGGAAGACCGGCTAAGTGCTATGGAAATACAAAAAGTGCCCGGCCTGGACTTCGAAGATCTAGGTCTGTCTTCTGGGGTAGTGATCCCGCACAAATTCAAGGCACCTGCCTTTGCAAAGTACGACGGGGCATCCTGTCCTAAGCTGCATCTCAGGTCATACATGAGGAGGATCCAGCCCTACACGGCTGACAAGAACTTATGGATCCATTTCTTCCAGGAGAGTCTTTCAGGGACTCAGCTCGAGTGGTTCTATCAACTGAATGGAGCCAACATCCGTACCTGGGAAGACTTAGCCACTGCATTTTATAAGCAATACCAGTATAATGCCGACCTTGCTCCCATGCGCACTCAGCTCCAGGGAATGTCTATGGGTACAGGCGAGGGCGTTAAAGAGTATGCTCAAAAATGGAGGGACCTTGATGGAAGGGTACAACCACCTCTAACTGACCGCGAGCTCGTCGACATGTTCTTGGGGACCCTGTCTGGTCCATTCTTCAACCACCTGATTGGGAATTCTGCTGCTGGGTTTACAGATTTGGTCTTGACCGGGGAAAGAATAGAAGCTGGCATCAAGTCGGGGAAAATACAGAATGGTGACTCCTCGAACACTGAGAAGAAACCATCCAAGAGAGAATCTAGTGCTGTTTATGGCTCAAGAGGGCAGAATAGGTCTGAACACCGCCAAGACGTCAACACGATGGTTATTGCAAAACCGGACGGTGCTCCTCAGCGTCACAATCAGCAAAGGGAAGAGAGACCCAAAAGGCAATTCACTCCCCTCGGCATGACCTTGTCACATATATTGCCACAGTTGCTGGAAACCAAGTTGGTAACTCTCATGGACCCTCCAAAGAATCCTAACAGGACGCCTTCAAGGTATAACCCCAACGTTCACTGCGCTTATCATTCTGACAGCCCGGGGCATGCTACAGATGATTGTTGGACTTTGAGAAACAAGGTTCAGGATCTGATCGATGCGAAGGAAGTCCAGTTCGACTCTCCGGAGGCTCCCAATGTGACCACTGCTCCCCTGCCCAAACAGGGCTAGGATTGGAAACTTTTGTTCATTTGAATGTTCAGATTGTAATTTTCTTTGATTGTTCAAACATTTTATTTCATGTCAAACTTGGTTATTTCATTAATGCATTACACATGTCTGTTTTGAAGTAATTATTTCATATTCACTATATGCAAACTGTTTTCATATTTTTGTGATGATCAATTCTTGATTTAAAATTCTAAGCCTCTTGAGAGAGGATGACGAAAACGATACCACAATCTACAGTATGCTTTTGGACAGACCCCGCTGATGAGGTACATGCATTGTTTCAATTCCTAAACACTGGAGTTATAAGGAAGATAATCCCTCGTCAACCCCTTTGAGCCAAAGAAGTAGGAGTTTTTCTTTTCGAAATTTAAAACCCTTAATCATAACCTGGGGCAAGGTAGTTCTCTCAGTTGATCCAAGTGCATAACGAATGGCACCAAAGAGGTCCTTACAAAACAAAAGACAATGATGGTTCCGAATAATCATAAAGACAGGCAGTCATTACCAAAAAAAAAAAAAAACTAAAGCCCAATAAGTCAAAACCTATGAAAGAGACTTACAAAACTGGGGCATCCCGCTGACTGTAATTCCAAAAAGAAACAATTCAGGAAAAAAATAGGGATAATAAAATAAAAAAAAAGAGGTCCTACAAACCCTCGACAACAAAAAAGGGGGAAATGACTGCCTATTCAAATAAATTGCCAAAATCCGAACCATCACCATAATATCAGGACAAAGACTCAAACAAGGTCCAACGCACGATCAGCTGAGTTTAGGTTTGAAGAACATCACGAAGAGCGGGTGGGTACAAATAAAATTTGAGCCTTTATCCTTTGTTTCTTAAACCGTGAACCAGGCCACGCTACAACCCTTAAAAGTCCTAGCTGAAGCATGGGTTAGTTCGAAAGCATACTGTTACAAAGGTATCCTGACTCCTTAAGGCTCGCAGTAAAATAACGAGTTTGACATCACAGTTTACAAAAGAACTCACTTGTTTTATTAAAAAACTGCATTTCCAAAAACTTCGAAACAGACATAAGCTTTGCATTTTTAACATAACTTTGTTTGCATACGACTATTTGTTTGAACAGCATAGAAGCTCGCACGACGAATATCAGATGAACAAAAGCACTCCCAAACAAGGGGCATGACATGATCATTGTTCGTCATCTGGGGCAGTTAAGTCAAGATTCAGAGAATCTCTCAAATGCCAAATAGCCTGGGGCAAATCTCCGTCTAAGTCACTTGGGGCATTGGACGATCAAACGAAGATCTTCTGGTGGCATGGCAACACAACAACAGGGGCACCTCCCTACATTCTGAGAACGTGGACATAGTCGGAAAAAAATACTACGCAAAATCAAAGACCCGCTAGGTTGACACACCTAGGCAAAAATAAGGGCTTCCCGACGAACCAAAAGGGTTCGGGAAAAAATAAGGGATGAAATGAAAAATCCGTACACCCGGCAAGTCGAAAACCTGAAAAGGCAGCTTGGGCAAAAATGGGTATCCCGGTGGACTGAAAACCCGAAAGGGCGGTCCAGGCAAAAATTAGGGATCAAAGCGTACGACTATGTCCCATCATCTCGTCACTTTCCTACCAGAAGAAGATTTGTCAATCGACAGTCATCAAGCACCTCCACAGGTATCTTCTCCCACATCAGAAACAGGGGCAATAATGAGTTGTCTAAAACAATCTAATTGCTCTGTCCACCAAGGTACCAAGGTAAGTTCGGCTGAAGAGTGTAACCAAGATATCTTAATTCCCTAGGAGAACTTAATCAAACTCCCCAGTAGGAAGCTTATCCCCAGTAGATTCTGGAAGCTTGTCACCCTGCAGAGCGAACGTGTCTCCCCAGGTTTTATTCAAAGGTTATTTCTCCACCAAAGCTTATAACTGGTTTATCCCCAGCTAAAAGCCACCGAAAGATCGTCCCCGGCGAAGTCTTCCTATCCCCCAGCGGAGTTCATCAATTCCTTCAACATGACACATCAATGGTATCCCCAGCGGAGTTATCATTAATCTCAGCAAAGTGCCTCTCTTCCCACAGAGTAATTCCCCGCACAGTAATCTCTTCGCCAAGTTTATTCCCCAACGGAGTTATCTTCTCCGACCGGTATTCTTGCAATCATCATCCCCAACAGAAACGAAGAATCTCACTCTTCAACATCAGCCCAGGATTTGACTTCTCGGCATCCGTCAAGGATCTATTTTCCTAGACGCAGATACATTCATAAACATCACATTGTTATACATCATGATACATGCATATACGCATCATATCATACAATCTCAGGTGTTGAAAAATATTATTGCTTGATCCATATCATGCATTGCATATGACTGACCTTTACCTTTTAGGAAGGATACAGTTAAAAGATCAGCTATGTAGACGAATACAGTCCAAAGAGACCAACCCAGTCAAAGAATACAAATCCAGTTAAATCAATGCCTAAAGATTTCTCTGATACAACTCGTCGTTATAGACACTCGTCGTTATAGACACTCGTCGTTATAGACACTCGTCGTTATAGACACTCGTCGTTATAGACACTCGTCGTTATAGACACTCGTCGTTATAGACACTCGTCGTTATAGACACTCGTCGTTATAGACACTCGTCGTTATAGACACTCGTCGTTATAGACACTCGTCGTTATAGACACTCGTCGTTATAGACACTCGTCGTTATAGACACTCGTCGTTATAGACACTCGTCGTTATAGACACTCGTCGTCATAGACACTCGTCGTCATAGACACTCGTCGTCATAGACACTCGTCGTTATAGACACTCGTCGTTATAGACACTCGTCGTCATAGACACTCGTCGTTATAGACACCCGTCGTTATAGACACCCGTCGTTATAGACGCCCGTTGTTATAGACGCCCGTCGTTATAGACACCCGTCGTTATAAACGCCCGTTGTTATAGACGCCCGTTGTTATAGACGCCCGTTGTTATAGACGCCCGTTGTTATAGACGCCCGTTGTTATAGACGCTCGTCGTTATAGACGCTCGTCGTTATAGACGCTCGTCGTTATAGACGCTCGTCGTTATAGACACTCGTCGTTATAGACACTCGTCGTTATAGACACTCGTCGTTATAGAAACTCGTCGTTATAGAAACTCGTCGTCATAGACACCCGTCGTCATAGACACCCGTCGTCATAGACGCTCGTCGTCATAGACGCTCGTCGTCATAGACGCTCGTCGTCATAGACGCTCGTCGTCATAGACGCTCGTCGTTATAGACGCTCGTCGTTATAGACGCTCGTCGTTATAGACACTCGTCGTTATAGACACTCGTCGTCATAGACACTCGTCGTTATAGACACTCGTCGTCATAGACACTCGTCGTTATAGACACTCGTCGTTATAGACACTCGTCGTTATAGACACTCGTCGTTAAAGACCACCCGTCCATGGAAATAACCTGTCAGTAGAGACAACTCACCAACCTTTCTGAATTCTAGACTCGATTCCTGTATCTTGCCAAGACACGTCTGAAGAGTTCGAAGATCCGATTCCTGTATCTTGCCAGGGTGTATCTGTTGACGGCTAACATTACCGGACTCGATTCCTGTATCTTGCCAGGGCACGTCTGAAGAGTTCGAAGATCCGATTCCTGTATCTTTCCAGGGTGTATCTATTGACGACTAACATTACCAGACTCGATTCCTGTATCCTGCCAGGGCACGTCTGAAGAGTTCGAAGATCCGATTCCTGTATCCTGCCAGGGTGTATCTGTTGACGACTATTCTCCGGACTCGATTCCTGTATCTTGCCAGGGTACGTCTGAAGAGTTTAAAGATTTGATTCTTGTATCCAGCCAGGGCACATCTACACAAAGAGTTTGAAGATCAACTCCTATAACAGGCCAGGTAATTATTTTCTTTTCTCAGGTACGCAAGTTCTCGCTAAGGAATCTCTTACGCGATCGACACCTAGATGGCATCCACATACCAACAGTCTCCAAATGGCATCTATAAGCCCATTCCCGACAAGGCTCTGTCACAACTCCAAATGACATCTATAAGCCCATCCTCCTATCCATCATCTCTTTAAATGGCATCTGTAAGCCCATTCCCTACATCACACTGCTGACACTCTACTATGTGAGTGCAAATTTCTGGGCACTCTAGTGTTCAATCATCTTCCACCTTCGGATCACGAAAGGCACACAAGCCAATCTACATCCTCAGGTTTAAGAAGATTGAACAGGGGCAACTGTTGTACCCCAAAATTTGCCCTCCCATATTTCTCAAAATATTTCAAGAAAAATTCACAAGTCCAACCCGGCGCGTCATATTCAGGTATTCTTTCGCCAAGATATCTCTGATAACATATTCTCAAATTCAGGTTCGGCTCAAGAGTCAATTCTTTAAAGAAGGTATCCGAATGTGTGAGTTTTCTCGAAGAAATATGGTGAAAAAGTGTGCTGAAAGTGCAGTTTTTACGCGCTAAAAAATTCATAACTTGAAGATCGTGGCTCGTTTTATACCCGTTCCGGTGGCCAAAATTCCGACTTGACATTATCTATGTTTTCATCTCTCACGGCTGGAAGCCAATTTCGATCAGAAGGTCTTCAAAAATGTGAATTTATCAAGTATTTTCATACAGAAAATTTGTGACAGAAGTTTATTTGCGTCATGTTCAGAAAATCATAACTTGGTCGATTTTCATCGTATCGAGCTGGTTCCAGCGCCAAAATTTCACAAATTGAGTTGGCTACATTTTCACAGAAGGTATTGAGTTCAAACGGTATTCAAAAGGCCTTCGTTTTTTGCTCAGAGTGCGTGACACGCTGAAAATCCTGAATGCTAAATATTATTTCATCTGGGCCGAAACTTCGAAAATTCATAACTCGGTCAATTTTTATCGGATTGGGCTCATATTTTTACACAAGGTCACTGACTCATAGATCTACAACTTTGCTTCAAAAGTCGAGACCGGATTATGCTCCGATCAATACCAGTTTTTTATTGAAGAACGTGTCAGAGTCGACACTGGAGCCCAAAATAAGTTTGTCTGAGCTGAAACTTCAAAAATTCATAACTAATTCACCATTTATCCGATTGAGCCGATTTTCGGATAGGAGTTAGTTCTCGATGTAGGCTACATTTTGTTTTCACATTTCAACTTTAAAAATTGCACTTAAGTCCCTGCGACTTAGCCTGGAAAGTGACGAACTCAAGTGAACATTGGAGGCCCAATTGCACATTCAAAGCCCATTTTCTTTACCCTAATTTCCATTATATAATCACCTTCTTTTCACACAAACCAGAGAGGAAAAAAAAGGGAGAAAAAACCTTGCCACAACAGTTAGAATATCAAATTCTTTCAAGAACCCTAAAACCTTGAAATCCTTATTACAAATCCCTCTCTCACTACAAACAAGCAATCACAGTTACAAACCAACACCTCACTACTTCTTCAGTAAGGGTAAGGCTGGCTTGATCTCCATGATCCAAAAGGCATAAAAGCATTCATGTCACTAATTTTCCAGTGAGGGTAAGATTGATTTGATCTCCATGATCAAAAGGGTATAATCATTCATACATGTCATATTGTGTCTAAACATTAAATTTCTTCATATATTGATTTTATTTGCATTTTATGATTTTATTTAATGTGTTCATGAGATTCAACACTGCAGATTTAGACAGGATCCCATGCAGGTCCATTAAGGAACGTTGAGGCCAAAAGCCAAATGACTAAAAGCCAAAAGCCAAAAGCCAAATGGCCAAAAGAACAACTTATGCATGACACTAATACATGGCGAGACAGACATCCTGAGAAGATTAAGGAACATTGAGGCCAGAACATAAATGGCCAACAGCCAGAACACAAATGGCCATGAAACCCAATCCAATGGGCAAAGAATGCAGACCGTTCAAAAAAACCTCCCCTTGGGCCTGAAACCCCCCTTGGTTTGCATCCTTTTTAATTTTATTTTCTTTTCTTTTCTAATTCTTTTTTATTTGTTTTAATTGTTTTTTTCACCATAAAATAATTTTCTATAATAAAAACAGAAAAATAAAAAATACAAATATATTTAATTATTATTAATTTCATCACTAACCTTTTTTTAAAAAAATAAAATCTAACCATTAACTTAGTTAATTTAGGTTTCAATTTTAACATTTTTCTTAATAAATTAAAATATGTAGAAATTAGGTTTTTTTAATATTCTCATCCTTTTTTTTAATAAATAATTTTCTCATCATTATTATTATTAATTATTAAATACTTTTGTAAATAAATATGTAAAATAATTAATTAGTGTAAATTAGGTCTTAAACTTTAACCTTTTCTTTAATAATTAAAAACAACTTAGAATTAGGGTTTCTCTTCAATTTTAATTTCTTTATTTCATAAATACAAAAAAACCTAAAAAACGTTTCTTTTCTTTAATTTGATAATTAATTAACTTTTCATTCAATTTAATTTCATTTAATTTCTCAAAAGGGTCTAACGCCCTCGAACGTTCAATTTCAATTTCTATTTCGCACGTTATTTTATTTTATTGTGAATATTATGTAATTGCTCAAGCCTTGTAATAGTAATTAGGAATTAATTTTACTTTCCGTATTTTTTTATTCAATACGGGTCTTTGTTAATTTGGCGATGTATAGACCCGCGCCTTGTAATAGCGTAGAATTTTACTTTCCGCACTTTAATTTCCGCACTTTTAAACTGCTAACTTGCATGAAAGAATGAATGACTAATTAAAAACAATGCGTAGATCACCATGATACATGTACAATATAAATTCTAAACTGAAAATAACACACAAATTCACACATCACTCTTAGGGTACGCCTCACTGTTGCCTTGCCTTCGAAACGTGGTCGTCGAGTATAGGACGTCTTAGTAAGTCCTTATGTTCGTTGATCCATATGCCTCAAAATAAGTTGCCTCGGAATAGTTGCCTCGAAACGGTTGCCTCGGAATAAAAAGGATCAATGGCATAAGGGTAGCTTCTAAGGTGTCCTACTGTTGCTCTGGTGACCACACTGTCCCTACAAACGAATTGACCCGAACACCTCCAACGGTGGTGCTACCTACCTCTCAATGGTGGGATGGCACTACCTTAAGGACATTTACACAGCCTAATTCCTTAGGGTAGGTAGATGACTCATAGATACTTGCTCTAATTCAAAACAAATCAAAAACTCTTTTCACACCGACACTTTCAAAAAGCCTTCAAAACAATTTTTCAAACACTCTTGAGGACTGATACAAGAGTCGATCTGAAATCTTTAAAACGAAACTTTTTCAAACTCACTCACACTTTGAAAAGCAAACACTTTTGAAAACACAATGAGCAAGTATCTAAGAGCCCATGGATAACCATGGATAGAAAGGGTGCTAACACCTTCCCTTTCTATAAATCTACCTCCCGAACCGAGAAACTATCTCATAAGGAATTTTGCTGTGCTTTTGTCCTGTCCATGTTGGAGAAAATAAAAGACGGTGGCGACTCTTGCTTCCGCGACATTTCGCGAACCAGCGTTAAACAATCAGTTCCAGATTCACCGATCACAGACTGTGAAACAAGATATTCACTTCTCGAGAAAAATTGTTGCTGTGATCGGTGGAAATAGAACTGACTATTTTTTAAGCTGGTTCGCAAAATGTCGCGGTAAGCAAGAGTCGCCACCGTCTTTTATGTTCTCCAACATGGAAAGGACAAAAGCACAGCAAAATTCCTTATTCGAGAATGTTTCTCGGTTCGGGAGGTAGATTTATAGAAAGGGAAGGTGTTAGCACCCTTTCTATCCGTGGTTATCCACGGGCTCTTAGGTACTTGCTCTTATGTTTTCAAAAATTTGTTTGCTTTTCAAATGTGTGTGTGGGTTTGGAAAAAAGTTTGTTTGAAAGACTTCTAGGTAACTCTTGTATCAGTCCTCAAGAGTGTATGAAGTATTTGTTTGAAAACTTTTTGAAAGTGTAGGTGCGAAAAGTTGTTTTTGTTTTTTGAAAGAGCAAGTACCCAAGAGAGATCTACCTACTCTAAGGAATTAAGCTGTGTAAGAGTCCTTTGGATAGTGCTATACCACCATTGAGAGGTAGGTAGCACCACCGTTGGAGGTGTTCGGGTCAATTCGATTATAAGGGACAATGTGGTCACCGAAGCAATGGTAGGACGTCTTAGTAGTAACCCTAATGTCCTAGATCCTTTTATCCGAGGCAACTGGATCTTTTGGACAGAAGGACGACCTCTAAGACACCCTATACTTGATGACCACGTCGAGGCAACCAGTGAGGCGTACCCTAAGAGTGGCATGTGCATTGTGTGTTGTTTTTCAGTTAATGTTTGTCTTTGCATGTTATTTGTGAGCTACAGATTGATTTTATTTACATACATTCTTTCATGCATTGTTAACAGTTAGAAGTGCGGAAAATAAATTGCAGAAGTATAAATCTAACTATTACAAGGCGCGGGTCTATACATCGCCAAAAACAAAAACCCGTTTTGAAAATAAAGTGCGAGAAATTAAATAAAACGGTAAAATTCCTATTTAACTATTACATATCTGGAGACAGTTACATAAATAATCAAAATAAGAATAAGGCGCGAAAGAATTAAGTCGGGAACGTCCTGAGGGTTTTGACCCTTTTTTGAATAAGAATTGAATTTTGTTCCTTTTTTGTGATTAAATGAAATTAATATTAATAACTAATTAATTAATTAATTAAAAAAATGTTTTTGTGTTTTTTATATTTTTAATGAAATAAAAATAAAAAGAAATTAAAAAATGAAAGTGAAAGACCTAATTCTAAATTAATTTTACTTATTAAAAAAATGTTAAAATTAAACTAATTAAACTAATTAATTTAATTTACATTTATTTACAAAATAAGTTAATAAATAATAAAATGTTCTTTTTTTTTTGTTTTTTATGAATTTTTATAAAAAAAATATTAGTTTGTTAGGTTAATTAACAATAATAAAAAAAAAACTAATAAGTAAAAAAGGAAATATAAAAGAAAAGAAAAATAAAAGAAATAACAAAACCAAGGGGGTGTTGATGGCCCAATGGAGGTTTGATTTAGAAATTCTGGCCCAAGAACACTCCAAGCCTTGTTGACTTTGGGAATCGCCTATGCCTGCTTTGACCTGAGAACATGATGTTCCTTCCCTTGTAGCCATTGGATTGATGATCATGGCCACTTGGCATGTGGAGCGCTGAAGGTTCATGGTGGAATATTATTGGAATGCTGCATGGGAATATGTTAGAGAAAAAATGAAACAAGCGTTTGGGGGACCTGGGAATCGAACCTAGGTCCCAGTAATTACCAAGCACGTCACTAACCATTACACCATTTGAGCGCGTTTGATATCATAATACAAACTGATCATTATATTAGAAAGTCGGGCCATATGCTTCCTCAAAAGAAAAGCGCGCGTTTTATTTCAAATGCCCCAATCACTTAATAACACGTAATCATCTTCTTCATGAAACCTGCACAAAAACAAAACACATAGTGGGGGTTTTAAACCCCCACAAAATACAAACGCCAAAAATAGCGATTAGGTCTATAGCACAAATAAAAAGGGCGCGAGGGTATCAACGTGTTCGTCTCATCCTGACGAATTTGACCATAGCCGTGAGAGGTTCTGATTTTGCTTATTCTGCAAAGCCCTAAATTGAGAGCTCTAAAACCCTAAAAATTGTCAATGGTAGATTCTGATTCAAGGTGTTTTAACGCAATTGACTTATGCCAAAAGGTTCCTGTGGATTCAAGCAACACAAAAATAACAAAAGATCATATGAATGATGCATATATTCTGAGTTTCGATTATGGACAAGTTTGACAAACCGTGTGACTGTTTGAGGTGATTCTTGGAGGGTTAAGGCTCGTTCTTGGCTGCAAATCGTTCCCGGGAATGTCCACAATGCGTTTGAATCACTCTAGGACTCTGAATTGATCTGCAATATGGAAAACAGTTTTTGGTTTTTCTTTCAAATTTTAGAATTTGGTTATGCCGTTTTAGAGAGCTCTAGGTAGTGAATGAGGCTTGCAAGGCTTGCATATGTAGTAATGAATGAGAATAAGTCACATTTAGGAGCCTTTAACCATTGCAATTAAGCTTTGGATTTTGTCTTAACCACCATTAAAGGCCTTTCAAAGCTTGTTCAAAATTTGAATTTTTATGCTTAAAATGGCTCTAGCACAAAATTGGTATGTGGAATATGCTTCATGAAGGCTAATCAAACCACAAGATACCATTTAATCAATTTTTTTGATTTTACTTGAATTATTATGGATTAAAATGAATTAAATCCATAAAAATTAAATAAAAAAAGAAAAATAATTATTTGGTCTTGAAATTGATCATGGGACACGTGTATGGAATGACAAGTCTGAATCAAGTGGAAGAAAGTGGGCCCTTTTGTCAAAAATTGAAGTTTCAAGGATAGTTGACTTTTGCCATTTCATGAAAATTTCCCAACTTCTCCAATGCATATCTTGCTCAATTTTGATCATATGAACATGTTCTTGGACATTTTGGAAAGGTCTTGAAGTCCTCTAACCAATGCCTTTGGTCCCATGTCATTTTGATTTACCAATCTCAAGTTATGGTCTTTGACTTAAAATGCCTTTTTGTTGACTTTTGAAAATGACCTATAATGTTGAAATTGATAACTTTTTGTGAGAGCATTTCTTGGACTTGGAATGTAAAGATGAGTTGTAGGAAATGTCCTCCCCTTCAAAATTAGCATTGGATGGGATTTTTCTGATGAACCATGAAAAAGTTATGCCTTGGTCAAGTTACAGTTGACTTTTCAACTGTCCAAAAATAGAAACTTTTGCATCTTGATGATTTTTGAGCCATGCTTGTGGAATCATGATCAAGACTTGATCAAATGATGATTGTGAACTAAAAATAAGATGTTGACCAAAAATTTTGACTTTTGACTGCCAAATGACCATTTTGCCCCTGCAGTTGATTGTGGAGCAATTAGGGTTTTTGATTGTGCAACTTGACCTTGTGAGCCTTGAAACTTGACATGTAGGTGCTTGACAATGTATATGAGCATATGGGACTTGATTGAGCCCTTGAAAACCTCAACTTCCTTGCAAGAACCAAAACCCTAATTTGACTGGCTTAGGAGGATGGTTTGACTGTGTACCCCTTGAATAGACTTGAGCAAATTACTTGTCAAAACTTTGAAGAATGTGGGAGGGCAAATTTTGGGGTACAACAGTTGCCCCTGTTCAATCTTCTTAGACCTGAGGATGTAGATTGGCTTGCGTGCCTTTCGTGATCCGAAGGTGGAAGATGATTGAACACTAAAGTGCCCAGAAATTTGCACTCGCATAGTGGAGTATTAGCAGTGTGATGGCGGGAATGGGCTTACAAATGCCATTTGGAGAGATGGTGGATAGAACCTTGTCGGGAATGGGCTTATAGATGCCATTTGGAGACTGTTGGTAGGTGGATGGGCTTATAGATGCCATCTGGAGGTTGTCTGTTGAATTGTAATTTTTGTAAGTTGAAAGAGGGAACCTGTGTAGGGTTGCCTGATGATGAACTCGTGTAAAACTGCATCTTGGAAAGAAGGACACCTGTGTAGGGTTGACTGATGATGAGCTCGTGTAAAACTGCATCTTTGAAGGAAGGAAACCTGTGTAGGGTTTACTTATAATGAGTCAGTATAAGACTGCATCTGAAATGGAGAAGGAACCTGTGTAGGGTTGAGTTTGATGACGAGTCCGTGTAAAACTGCATCTTTGGAGGAAGGAAACCTGTGTAGGGTTTACTGATGATGAGCTCGTGTAAAACTGCATCTTTGGGAAGAGAGAACCTGTGTAGGGTTTCTTTGACGACGAGCCCGTGTAAAACTACGTCTGGAGAGAGAGAACCTGTGTAGGGTTTCTTTGACGACGAGCCCGTGTAAAACTACGTATGGAGAGAGAGAACCTGTGTAGGGTTTCAAATCTAGGCCCTCACAATCCAAGCGATCCAATGCTTTCTTGGGCAAGACATTCAGGGAAGAGCCGGTATCCACTAACACGTGTGCGAGAGTAGTGCCCCTGCATTCTATGGAAACATGCAGGGCATCATTGTGATTTTTCCCTTTGGCGGTAAGGTCAGCATCCGAGAACCCTAAGCCATTGTCAGCCGTCAAATTAGCCACACAGTCGGTGAATTGATCCGCGAACGTCTCTTGCGGCATATGGGCCGTTTTCAGAAATGAAATCAGGGCTTTTGCATGGGCCTCTGAGCATAGCAGCAATGATAACATATAGATTTTGGAAGGAGTATGCCCCAACTGTTCAACAACGTTAAAGTCACTCCTTTTGATAATTTTAAGGATTTCCTCCATTTCTTGTTGGGAGGCTTCCACAACAGTCTTCTTTTTTGGTGCCTCCTTCCTGGCAGGCAAATCGGTAGCAACTTCTTTGCCCCGAGTATCAGAAGACTCGGCGGCAGTAGTAGACACAGGAACTTGAACTAGAACATGCACACTTGCGGGTGTGATGGTGAGAGATTTTCGGATAACCGGCGGTGCAATGTCAGGCGAGAAGAGCCTGCCACTGCGGGTAATCTTGGCGGGACCAGTGATGTTACTGATACTGGTATTGGTGTTGAACTCCTGCTTCACCCCAAGCACATACACGTCGGCTCCATAATGCCATGGAACAGCTTTATCAGACTTATATGGGAGAGGCCCCGGGACAGTAATAGTGATGGGTGCAACAGACATAATTTGGACTGGTTTCTTTACGGGAGCTTTGGCAGGATTGTAAATCGTGACAACAGATATTTCTCCAATGGAAACAGACGGAACAACAGTTTTCTTGAACAGAATCTCCTTGCTATCCATCAGGCCTTGGATGCCTGATTTTAGCAGTGGACAACCGGTAGGGATAACAGCACACATGAGGCAACCCTTACTACAACCCGAAAATAAACCGGCTAGTAGCAAGTTCCTCTTAACAGTCAAAAGAGGGGTAACAACTTCATTCACCGAAACAACATACAACTCTTCCTCAATGGCATTTACTCTATGCTGGGGCATAGGAGCAGTTACAACATTCGGTCTTTCAGGCGCTTCAAACTGAATTTCCTTTGCATCGATAAGATCTTGCACTTTGTTTCTCAAGGCCCAGCAATCATCAGTAGTGTGCCCGGGACTATCAGAATGATAAGCACACCGGGCATTCGGGTTATATTTAGGAGACGCAGTGTTGACGACCTTAGGAGCTTCTTTGAGGGTCACCAAGTTGGTTGATAATAGTTGGGGTAAAATTTGAGATAAGGTCATACTCAGCCGAGTATACTGCCTCTTGGGCCTTTCACTTCTTTGTTGATTGTACTGCTGAGGAGCAGCAACAGGTTTTGAAATGACCAAAGCATTGACGGCTTGGCGACTTTCGGGCTTGACTTGTCGTCTGGAACCATAGACGGCGCTTGCTTCTTTCTTAAACGGCCTCTTCTCAGTACTTGTGGAGGCAGCCTTTTGTATCTTTCCTGACCTGATGCCAGCTTCAATTCTTTCTCCCGTCAGAATCAAATCCGTAAACCCAGCGGAGGAGTTACCAACCAAATGATTGAAAAATGGACCAGACAAAGTCCCTAGGAACATATCAACCAGCTCACGATCAGTCAATGGAGGCTGCACCCTGCCACCCAAATCTCTCCATTTTTGTGCGTATTCTTTGAACCCTTCACCCGTTCCTAGAGACATACCCTGAAGTTGGGTACGTGTTGGAGCGAGATCAGAATTGTATTGGTATTGTCTGTAGAATGCGGTTGCCAAATCTTCCCAGTGTCGGATGCTAGTTCCATCTAGTTGGTAGAACCACTCAAGCTGTGACCCCGAAAGGCTGTCTTGGAAGAAGTGAATCCAAAGGTTCTTATCTGCCGTGTAAGGTTGGATCTTCCTTACGTACGACCTCAGATGCAGCTTTGGACAGGAAGCCCTGTCGTATTTGGCAAAGGCAGGCGCCTTAAACTTGTGTGGAATTACTACCCCAGAAGATAACCCCAAATCTCCGAAATCCAGCCCCGGCACATTCTGAATCTCCATGGCGCTCAAGCGGTCCTCCAATTGCTTGTATCTGTCAGCAGCAGGTGCGTATTGTTCGTCATTGTAATCCGTCTCGTTGTCAGAGACTGCAGGACTAGGAGCTCCTCCCCCTTGGGGACTGTCTTTCTCAGCAGAAGAAGTAGTTGGTTCAGCCTCATTATGGAGTGTGTTCCCAAATCTGCGTCCAGTGTTGAATAACGCAGTCCTCTTTTTCTTCTTCTTCTTCAGGAGTAGGGTCTTCAACTCTTGCTGACCTTGGGCCAGGCTCAGGACCATTTCTTGAAACTGGGCACTTTGGGCCTGAAGGGCCTTGATTGCTTGCTCACTGGATGAGTCTGGATTCATGATGACTGTTCAAAATAAATAGCGAAGGAGATTAAGCAACCTGTGAAATAGGGTACCTGCTATGCATATGGTGCAATGGAATGCGTATGTTTTATGTTTTCAAAGACAAACAAGATTCAACTTTGTAGACAAAAAGGGAAACACACTTCATTAGATTAAAATTTTCAATTGTTCAACAATTCGCCCTTAGGCATTACAGGAATGAAAAATACTGGAAAGGAAATAAAAGCTATAAAAGGAAATATCCAAAGCCCATCAATGCTCCCATGGCCTCCTTTTCTCAGTGTTGATGTAGTTGTTCAGGACTCTCTCTTCTTCCAATTGCTTAGTCAGCCTCTGGATCTTCTGTTACTGCTCGTTGAACTTCTCCCGATAGAAATCCCGTTCTTCCTTTAGCTGCGCCCAAGATCTCTTCATTGTGTCAAAATCAGTAGGTATCTGAGGAGGGAGGACAGTTGGAGGAACCCCATCTTCATCAGGAGATTCAAGAATGAGAGGTCTAACAGCTTCGTATGGCATACCTAACCTCTGAGCACGGATGCGGACCCACTTGCAATAGGGTTCTGTTGTACCCCAAAATTTGCCCTCGCGCTTTTCCACAAAGAAATCTCAGCTTCAAACATTTCCTGACTTCTCAAACTGACTCAAGAATCGGACAAACGGACTTTTCTTGACGGTCAAGCAAAATTAGGGTTTTACTGATTTTCAGAGCTCTGAATTGTTTCATACAGTGGGCTTAGGGTTTGGTTGGTTTTTGGTTCAATTTTGATCAAGCAAGCGTGATTTGGCATTTAATCAGGAATTAGGGTTTCATGGGCATATTCTCAGAAGAATTTGAATTCCACAGCGCTTTGCGGTTTAATTCAAGATTCGAATTAAAATGCGCGTTATCTTGGTTTAATCAGTAAAGGAGACAGTGGTTTGAATTCAGTACGTTTTGATTGGGCCAGTCAGGTGCGAGATGCAGTTTTGAATTCACAGTGCTTTTGCGTTTGATCAGTCCATTTGAATTAATTGCGGCTTTGCTTTGGATGTTGAATAAGACGGGTTTAATTGGATCAATGTTGTTTTATTTTAGTTATTTATTATTCTGAAACTAAAATGATTGAATTTATTTTTCAATTGTTTTAATTCTAAGAATTTTAAATAAATAAATGAACAATAAGGAAATTAGAATTAATTGGGTAATTTAAACTTTTATTGATGTTTGAATTATTCGTACAAGTTGTTGTTTATTACAGACAATAATTTACATTTAATTTAAATATTACATAGAATGAAAAATTATCCTATTTTTCTAAATATTCTTCGCGCTTCATTCCGCTCCGGTATTCCATTTTTCATCTGCAAAAAGAATAAGAAAAGTCAGAAAACATTTAATTAAAAGACAGATAAAAATGCTCATCATTAGGGGCCACTGACTGGGATCAGTTGCCCTCTCTGCAAATCACGGGATCTCTCCCGGTTCACAGAGAGGGAAGATTATTTTATCTCATGAAATGCAAATGTCAAAAATGCATAGTTTCTAAAAGATTTGCAAGCTGCATAGATTCAAAATCCAAACTAAACTGAAAAAGTTCAATCCAAACTTTCAAATCTAAAACAAAGTCCACTCAAAGAAAATCAGGAAAGTGCTCAAAGCTGTCATGGAAAGATTTGAGAAAAAGATATCAAAAAGCAGAAAATCTACACAAACTGGATAAAGGAGATGCAAGATGTATTATGCAAGCAAACAATCTTAAACTCATCACTTCCTAGTCATAGCCCCTTCAGAAGCAAGTACAGTAAAATCATATAAAAATCCTAAGCTGTACTTTGAGAGAGAGAAAAGAGATTAAAGCAGGCAGGGGTTTAGGCTCAGTTTAGGCATAGTACACAGCAGACTGCAGAAGAAAAGCAAGATAGGAAAAGATTATCAAAAGCCAACTTGATTAGGCACAGTTCAACATAGGCAGCAGAGATACAAATCAAAAAAAAAAGCACAGTTCAACATAGACAGTTCAGGGAAAACAATAAAACAGTTCAAGACAGTTCAGCATAGCAGGCAGCCTGTACAAAAGCAAACTCAGTTCAGAATGAAGCAGCAGGCCAACACAGTTAAAAGAACTCAGTTCAGAAGACAAGAGGAGGGATACCAAAACTCAGTAGAGAGGAGAGTTCAGAAGAAACCACAACCTGCCTAAGCAAAAGGGGAGCTCACTACTGTCCACAAAAAACTGAGTTCAAAAAAAGATAGCAGTTCAGGGCAGTTCAGAAAACACAACATACAAGACTAAGTTAAACCCTGTCATAAACACACAAAAAAAACTGAGATCCAAACTCAAGCCACAAAGCCAAGCATAATCAAACACCAATACCCAAGCCTACAACCCTGTGAAGCTGAACATCTCAAGCCACAAAGCCAAGCATAATCAAACACCAATACCCAAGCCTACAACCCTGTGACACTGAGCATTCAAACACCAAGCCTCAGAAGGGGGACTTCATCATAGGCAACCAAACAGGCAACATCAAAGGCACCATATTTTCAAAAGGGCTCAACAATCTCAAAGCTTCATAATCAAGTGTTTCAAAGGAAGAACATACGAAAGTTCCAGGCAACTGAGATAAAGGAAGTTCCAACAAAGAAACAAGGGCAACTAAACCCTAGGCCTCAGAAGAAGCTCTTCATCATAGGCAAAGAAACCCAAGGCCATTCAGAAAAAGCTAGTCAAAACAATAAAAATCGTTTCAACAGTAGCAAACTCAAAAGACAACTCAGAGAGCCTCAGAAGCAAGCTTCATCATGGGCAAGCACATAGGCAAATCAGAAGAACGAAAGTGAAACAGATCATAGGCATCACAGTGGAAGAAGAAGAGGTAAAGAAGCAAGGATTTAGGGTTTCTCAGTACGAATATCATCATCAAAAACCTAAGCAAGAAGGTAAAGGAACGAAAATACCCGAAGCAAAGCAAGCTCAAAGTCCCTCACGCCGCTCCGGCCTCCTCAACGCCTCCACTCTTCTCTCCTCCTCCGCCAAAGATCAGGTAGTAAGCAGTATCCTTCTCCTTCCTTCCCTTCACCTCATAAACGATTAAAAACTCAGTTTACAACGAATCTAAAACATGCGAAATCAGTAGAAGAAGAAGCATAAAAACAAAAACCAACCTTGTTTCAAAGGGTGTGGAGTTCTCGCCGTGGAGAGAGGAGAGTACAGGATTGCGTTGGTGGCCGGAGAAAATGCTCAGGGAATTGCTAATCGAAGACGACGAACGTAGCGCCGTTCCCACATGAACCCTAATTCCACTCCCAATTGAACAAACAACGCGTCAACCCTAATTTTCTGCCTTTGGATCAAAGGGCTTAACCCGTTTTAATTCCTCTAAGCCCAATAAGAAAATCACTTCATCAAACGTTAAACCATTCTTTTCTATTTTTCTTAACAACATAAAATACTAACTATTCTTTTCATTTTTATAAAAAACAATACATACTTTTTTCTTAACATTAACTCTTTTTTTTATTTTATTTTCTTTTCATAAACAATATTTCTTTTACTAATTTCATTTTATAAACAATGATTTTATTCTTTGTAAAAATACTAACCTAAATAATAAAATACTTTTTATCGTAAAATTAAGACATTTTTTAGATAGTTATTTTATACATTTATGTTATATTAAAAATTAGTTTTGTACATAACATATAAACTAAATTTGAAAAAAATACTTTTTTAATCTAAATACTTTTTACACACAAATTAAAATTAAAGAAACATTCTTAATACACATTTGTACATAATAATTTAAATACACTTTTCTAATACAAAATTCAATTCTTTTAATTTAAATTTAAATACTTTGTTGTATATAAACAAATAAAGAGACATTCTTAATTTAAACTTGAACACCATTTGTACATATTATACATTGTTTATACATAATTAAAATTAAACTCTTTTTTAATTAACATTCATTTTTACATAACAATTCAATACATTCATTTTTCTCTAATATTAAATTCACAAACATTTTGACTAAAATACTCTTTTTTAATTAAAACTTAAACACTTAATCAAAACGCTTCATTTTTCTTTTGTACATAAACATACAAAAATCAAAATTCAGATTAAAACGTATATCTAGGTCAAAACCCTAATACGACTCAATTTCGCATTTCGCACTTGTACATATTTACACTTACACATACATATACACTTGTACACAAATACATACACATTTCCCTATGCACATGTTCATCTTACATTTATATTTGATATTCATTTGATCGCGACATTCGATTTGGTTGTAAATTATTGGGTACTATAAGTCTCATCCCCTTGTACATTTATACCCCCACTCCCGGATACTATTTTGTAATAGCGTAGATTTACATTCCGCAATTTACAGCTTTTCAATTATACCATGGTTAGACCTAGGGTTTGTATGTACATAAAATCAAACGCTAGATAACCTAATACAAGACAAATGCATGTAATCAATACACCATCACACTTACACCCCCTAGGGTAATCCCACATGTTGCCTTCCAAATGGGCCATGCTTGCACGTCGAGTATCTTTGGCAAAACGAATCAAATGATCATAAGTCCCTCGATGACGCTTTCGAAAGTGTTGCCTAAACGGAACGATCATAGTCCCTTCAAAACAATTTGCCAAAGACACTTGGCATCATTGCATTCATGGTCCATACGATGACCCGCGCCCGTCCCGAATAAACTTCCTAAACGCAAGATTGCCCATCAATTTCAATGGTGGAACAAAATTGTTAAAAGGGGTTAAAACATGACAAAAACCTTTGAGTATAATAGGGTAGACAAAACTCTTAGTTACTTGAGATCAAACTTGCAAAAACACTTGCCTTCTTTTCAAAAACCACAATCCACAACACTTTCAAACAAACTCTCAAAAACATTTGAAAACATCTTTTCGAAAAGATTCACACTTTTGTAAAACACTCAAACACGAGTCAAATACATTAGTTGCCTAAAACAAGGCATCTTTTTTCTAAAACATTTTTCAAAAAGCACACACACACACACCATTTTCGAAGCAATCGAAAAACAAGGCAAGTGATCTAAAAAACCAAGTAACTAAGAGCCCATGGATAACCATGGATGAAAAGGGTGCTAATACCTTCCCTTTTCATAATCTACCCCCCGAACCCACGAAATATCTCAAAAGGTTTTTGCTGTGCTTTTTTAACCTTTCCTTTAGGATAAAGTAAAAAGTCGGTGGCGACTCTTGCTAACCGCACAAGTGCGAATACGAACGCAAAACACTAGTCAGTTCTCCCACCGTATCACAGAACTGGCGACTCTGCTGGGGAAAATTTTTAAAGTGGGGTTACCTTAGGGTTTAGATCACCTTTATTTTCAATTGCTTGCTTTGTTTGCTTTTACATATTGTGGGCTTTGTATCGGAGTTTTATAGATCCTAACCCGGATCTGGGGAAACCCTTTTAGGTAGCAACAAGGCTGTGAGGGAACTGTGCGGGGTATACCGACATGGTTGAAGCAGTCTGCTACGTTGATGTGGCACTTTGGTGTGTACCGGTAACCCTTGAGTTCAGTCAAGGAGAGTACGGGGCCGCCGCGTGGTGTCGCGAAGCATCAACTGACCTTAGAACCTTAATTGACCATCTTGGCCTCTTTAGGGTAGTGAGATGACTACTTTGGTGTACTCCGAAGTCGGTTGATACTCGATGCTACACTCAATTGAGGGTTGCTTTCCTGGGATATTTCGGTCGCCAGTTCAGTGGCTAAATCGAAACGATGAACAATGAAAGCAATCCAGTGACATTGGGACCTCTAGAACCCGGTTACTTTTGATAGGACAGGTTTTTAACCAACGAACTGAAAGAGGGTAGTACCTGAACCTCATGCAAGCCTAAACCTAAGGCCTTGCGTGCTTTGTGTGAATATTGTCTGCCTGTATATACACTTACTTGCTTGTGCATACATGTACATAACATCATTACACATAGCATTTTAGCATTTTCAATAACCATTTCAAGGATCTCGAGGGTTCTTTTGATGCAGGATTACGTTGAACCAGATATCTATCAAGGGGCAAGAGGTCTCTCCTCTAACCAATCCGGTCAAAGTTCAAGTGCAACAACTTGAATCAGTGGCTATGACCCACTCGACATGGTGAGCTTGATTCTCGTGGAAAGACATCCAACGACGCAAAGTTCTCCAATCAAAGTTCAAGTGCAACAACTTGAATCAGTGGCTATGACCCACTCGACATGGTGAGCTTGATTCTCGTGGAAGGACGTCCACCGGTGCAGAGATCTCCAATCTAATAGCAGAGTTCAACCTCTAAAATTTTCTTGTGTTTACCCCAAGAGATCCTTGAAAGCATGCATCCACATATCATGCATTTCATTTTGACAATCTTTCCTTTTTCAGGTTTCCTTACTCTCCTGCTGTTTATTTCAGCAAGAGATGGCTCTAGAAAGGTCTGTCAAAGACATCCAAGACCAGACTGCTCAGCTGCAGGAGATGTTCATGAACTTGTCTCTGGGGCAAGAAGAGATGAAAGCTCTCCTCACCAACGGCTTGGGGAATTCCAACAATGCCAGGAATGATCAGATTGCGGAGCTGCAGTTTGATTTGACAACACTGAGGACCCAAATGATGGGATATTTGGTGGGCCAGATGGCTCTCATCCAAGACCTATCTCAAAGGCAAGAGGAACTCGGAGTTCTGGTCCGCCAACTGCTTCAAAACAACCAACTGGGGCAAACATCTGAGGTCGAAGAGCAAGTCACCGCTCAACCTCCACCCACTCAAGAAGACAAGGGGAAGGCTCCTCTGCTAGCTTCAGGGTCACAACCTCATCAACAACCTCGCCGGCGTCAGCGGGGCAATCGGCGTAGACAAGAAACGTCGGGAAGGCAGTTCACAGAGACTGACATACCGTCATCCCTAATTCTGGAGCGCTTGTTGGAGGTTAATCTGACTGCTTTGAGGGATCCTATCCGGAATCCTAATACCTCCGCTCCTGACTATCATCCCGATGCATTTTGTGTTTACCATTCCTATAGCCCAGGACATGACACCGATAGCTGTTGGGCCTTGAAGAACAAGATTCAAGATCTGATTGACATTGGAGTGCTGAGGTTCATGCCAGACGGCGAGATGAAGATCTTCCGTTGAAGGGTTCTCCGCTCGAAGTGACGAAGCTCGAATTGAAAGACTTTTGCTTCTTTTTGAATTTTTCAAAGTTGTAATTTCTTTTGCTGTCAAACAATTATCTGTTGATGTTAAACTCTGTTTTCATTAATGCATTGCATATGTTTGTCTTGAATTCATCCATTCGTTTCACTACTCTTATGCTTTTCTTTATGATATTTGACTCTTGATAAAAGGCTGCAAGCCTTTAGAGGGAGGATGACGAAACAATACCGTGATCTTATACAGTATGTTTTTGAACGGACCTGGCTGATGATGTACAGGCATTTCTTTCAATTCCCAAACACTGGAGTTATAAGGAAGTTAATCCCTAGTCAACCCCTTCGAGCCAAAGAAGTAGGAGTTTCCCGTTCTAAACAATCGAAACCTTTGATATAAACCCGGGGCAGGGTAGTATCTCAGTTAATTCAAAAGAAAACGCGCATTGAAGTCGCAAACTCGCGGTTCGTAATACAACGAACGACGTCGAAAAAGAAAGCATTCCTTCGGAATCAAAAGACAAGGGTGGTTCCCTATCACATAGACAGTCAATCTCTCAAAAGACAAAAGCCCACCAAGCCAAAACCTATAAAAGAGGCTTAAGAAAGCTGGGGCATCCCGCTGACAGTAATCCCGAAAACGGTAACAGTCAGGCAAAAGTTAGGGATAACAAATCAAAATCAAAATAGTGAGGTCATTACAAAATCCTCAACAACATGAAAAATGTTGGAAAAGAAAAAGGAGATGATGACTGTCTCCCCAAATTCAAACTAGTGAACCGTCGCCCAAAAGTCGTTCCAAACTCAGAACAGAGTGCGACGCACAATTAACTGAGCTTAGGTTGAAGAACATCACGAAGAGCGGGTGGGTACAAATACACTTTGAGCCTTTATCCTTTGTTTCTTAAACCGTGAACCAGGCCACGTTACAACCCTTCAAAAGTCCTAATTGAAGCATGGGTTAGTTCGAAAGCATACTGTTACAAAAGGTATCCTGACTCCTGTAGGGCTTTGCTCTAAGTCTTGTGTTAACTTGCCTTGTGAAAAGTTTTCTGCTAAAAAACGCATTTTTCAAAACTTCGAGACAAACATAAACTTTGCATTATTCGAATATCACTGTCCGCATTTGACCCTTTTGTTTGACAGCGAAGAAATTCATGCAGCGAATGTTCGGAGGAACGAAAACTCTCTCAGTAAGTCTAAATCACTTCAAGAGGATAACACTTCCGTCAAATCTCCTATCAACAGGGGGCATGACATGTCACAATTCAATTAACCTGGGGCAGTCCAGTCAAGATCCAGCAAATCTTTCAAAGTTCAGTTAACCTGGGGGCAGTCCAGTCAAGGTTTCAAGAAATCTCTCAATATGCAGAGTGATTTAATTCAAGACTCCTTCGCAACCACTTGGGGCATTCGAATGTCAAAAGTGTTCAACAAATCAACTATCACCTTTCCAGATTCGACTCCTGTATCCAGCCAGGGCATATCTGTTGACTACGTTTCCAGGCTCGACTCCTGTATCCAGCCAGGGCATATCTGTTAACTACATTTCCAGACTCGATTCCTGTATCCAGCCAGGGCATGTCTGAAGAGTTTGAAGATTCGATTCCTGTATCCTGCCAGGGCATATCTATCAACTATCACCTTTCCAGATTCGACTCCTGTATCCAGCCAGGGCATATCTGTTAACTACATTTCCAGACTCGATTCCTGTATCCAGCCAGGGCATGTCTGAAGAGTTTAAAGATTCGATTCCTGTATCCTGCCAGGGCATATCTATCAACTATCACCTTTCCAGATTCGACTCCTGTATCCAGCCAGGGCATGTCTGAAGAATTCCAGATCAACACCTGCAACAACCCAGGAAACATCTGTGAACAACCGATGTTAGACCAACACCTGTAATAAGCCAGGATTTATCTACATCACCACTTGGGGCATTCGAATGTCAAAAGTGTTCAAAACCCGATGCAGTTTTACACAAGCTCATCATCAGGAGACCCTACACCGATTCCCCTTCAAGACTTCTGAAACAGTTTACGGATTCTTCCCAACAACGGACGCCAATCTACCGACTTGTTCAGATTCTTATCAAGACTTCTGAAAGCAGTTCATGGATTCATCCCAACAATGGATGTTAATCTATCAACTTGTTCAGATGCAACCTTTGAATTCAGTTTACGGACGCTTCCCAAACAACGGATGTTGTTCTATTGCTGATTCCTCTCCAAGACTTCTGAAACAGTTTACAGATTCTTCCCAACAACGGACGCCAATCTACCGACTTGTTCAGATTCTTATCAAGACTTCTGAAAACAGTTCATGGATTCATCCCAACAATGGATGTTAATCTATCAACTTGTTCAGATGCAACCTTTGAATTCAGTTTACGGACGCTTCCCAACAACGGATGTTGTTCTATTGCTGATTCCTCTCCAAGACTTCTGAAACAGTTTACAGATTCTTCCCAACAACGGACGCCAATCTACCGACTTGTTCAGTTTCTTATCAAGACCTCTGAAAACGGTTCATGGATTCATCCCAACAACGGATGTTAATCTATCAGCTTGTTCACATGCACCTTCGAATTCAGAAGCTTCCCAACAACGGATGTTGTTCTATTGCTGATTCAACTTCAAGATTTCTGAAAATAGTTCACGGGTTCTCCAAGTAAACGGATGTTAACCTATCGCTTGTTCAGATTCTTCTCAAGCCAACAACCACGGAAGATCGTGCTCGCCAAGATTCTTCCTATCCCCAGCGAGTTTCCTTCAATCCCCAGCGAAGTCAGACTTTCAAACCTTCTCCCCACAGAGTTTTAAGGAAGCAATCTTGAGTTCCCCAGTGAAGTCTCCAGGGTTACCTCCCATCAAGCCAAAGATTCTCAATCTGGTCTCCCCGGCATGAAGCTACTAGTTGGAGCTCCCCAGTAGAGGTCATCAGGAATTCTCTTCCCCAGTGACGGCCAAGGATTTATTTTCCCCGGCAGCGGTCAAGACGCCTTTATCTTCAGCCATCTCGGAATCATGTATCCTTGGCAGGATTAGCGCATCAGCTTACATGTGCACTCAGTACATTCATATCATAAACATTAAATGTCACATGCATTGCATCATGCATCATAACATTGCATACAACTAACCCTTTACCTTTTCAGGTAAGATCAATCGACAGACACAGATCATCTCCTGAGACTCATCCAAAAATAGTTCAGATATGACCCGGACACGGCAACATCTTGGTACTTATTCCAGATTCATTCAGACGCATCAGCAGAAACCTTACACCGGTTCCTCTTCAACTTCTCAACTTCTGAAACAAGTTTACGGATTCTTCCCTACAACGGATGTCAATCTACCGACTGATTCAGACTCTTCTCAACTTTTGAAGACAGTTTACGGATTCTTCCCTACAACGGATGTCAATCTACCAACTGATTCAGACTCTTCTCAATTTTTGAAAATAGGTTACGGACGCTTCCCAACAACGGATGCTACTCCATTGCTTGTTCAGTCCCAACTCTTGAAAGTAGTTTACAGATTCTCCAGACACGGACATCAATCTGTTGCTTGTTCGGACCCCAGTTCAGAGATATTCCAAAACAGGGATGCCCTTCTGATACTCGTCCACTCACCATTGACGTACAGTTCAACATCACCATATGGCATCTATAAGCCCATCCTCCTACCAGCAGTCACCGAATGGCATCTTTAAGCCCATTCTCAGATGGCATCTCTAAGCCCATCCCCCGACAAATTTCTTTCGCACCAGGTGGCATCTTTAAGCCCATCACCAAATGGCATCTATAAGCCCATTCACCTCCACCGTCACTTCGACGAGCGCAAATTTTCTGGGCACATTAGTGTTCAATCTCCTTTTACCTTCAAGTCGCGAAAGGCAAACTTGCCAATCTAACTCTTCAGGTCAAAGAAGATTGAACAGGGGCAACTGTTGTACCCCAAAATTTGCCCTCGCGCTTTTCCACAAAGAAATCTCAGCTTCAAACATTTCCTGACTTCTCAAACTGACTCAAGAATCGGACAAACGGACTTTTCTTGACGGTCAAGCAAAATTAGGGTTTTACTGATTTTCAGAGCTCTGAATTGTTTCATACAGTGGGCTTAGGGTTTGGTTGGTTTTTGGTTCAATTTTGATCAAGCAAGTGTGATTTGGCATTTAATCAGGAATTAGGGTTTCATGGGCATATTCTCAGAAGAATTTGAATTCCACAGCGCTTTGCGGTTTAATTCAAGATTCGGATTAAAATGCGCGTTATCTTGGTTTAATCAGTAAAGGAGACAGTGGTTTGAATTCAGTACGTTTTGATTGGGCCAGTCAGGTGCGAGATGCAGTTTTGAATTCACAGTGCTTTTGCGTTTGATCAGTCCATTTGAATTAATTGCGGCTTTGCTTTGGATGTTGAATAAGACGGGTTTAATTGGATCAATGTTGTTTTATTTTAGTTATTTATTATTCTGAAACTAAAATGATTGAATTTATTTTTCAATTGTTTTAATTCTAAGAATTTTAAATAAATAAATGAACAATAAGGAAATTAGAATTAATTGGGTAATTTAAACTTTTATTGATGTTTGAATTATTCGTACAAGTTGTTGTTTATTACAGACAATAATTTACATTTAATTTAAATATTACATAGAATGAAAAATTATCCTATTTTTCTAAATATTCTTCGCGCTTCATTCCGCTCCGGTATTCCATTTTTCATCTGCAAAAAGAATAAGAAAAGTCAGAAAACATTTAATTAAAAGACAGATAAAAATGCTCATCATTAGGGGCCACTGACTGGGATCAGTTGCCCTCTCTGCAAATCACGGGATCTCTCCCGGTTCACAGAGAGGGAAGATTATTTTATCTCATGAAATGCAAATGTCAAAAATGCATAGTTTCTAAAAGATTTGCAAGCTGCATAGATTCAAAATCCAAACTAAACTGAAAAAGTTCAATCCAAACTTTCAAATCTAAAACAAAGTCCACTCAAAGAAAATCAGGAAAGTGCTCAAAGCTGTCATGGAAAGATTTGAGAAAAAGATATCAAAAAGCAGAAAATCTACACAAACTGGATAAAGGAGATGCAAGATGTATTATGCAAGCAAACAATCTTAAACTCATCACTTCCTAGTCATAGCCCCTTCAGAAGCAAGTACAGTAAAATCATATAAAAATCCTAAGCTGTACTTTGAGAGAGAGAAAAGAGATTAAAGCAGGCAGGGGTTTAGGCTCAGTTTAGGCATAGTACACAGCAGACTGCAGAAGAAAAGCAAGATAGGAAAAGATTATCAAAAGCCAACTTGATTAGGCACAGTTCAACATAGGCAGCAGAGATACAAATCAAAAAAAAAAGCACAGTTCAACATAGACAGTTCAGGGAAAACAATAAAACAGTTCAAGACAGTTCAGCATAGCAGGCAGCCTGTACAAAAGCAAACTCAGTTCAGAATGAAGCAGCAGGCCAACACAGTTAAAAGAACTCAGTTCAGAAGACAAGAGGAGGGATACCAAAACTCAGTAGAGAGGAGAGTTCAGAAGAAACCACAACCTGCCTAAGCAAAAGGGGAGCTCACTACTGTCCACAAAAAACTGAGTTCAAAAAAAGATAGCAGTTCAGGGCAGTTCAGAAAACACAACATACAAGACTAAGTTAAACCCTGTCATAAACACACAAAAAAAACTGAGATCCAAACTCAAGCCACAAAGCCAAGCATAATCAAACACCAATACCCAAGCCTACAACCCTGTGAAGCTGAACATCTCAAGCCACAAAGCCAAGCATAATCAAACACCAATACCCAAGCCTACAACCCTGTGACACTGAGCATTCAAACACCAAGCCTCAGAAGGGGGACTTCATCATAGGCAACCAAACAGGCAACATCAAAGGCACCATATTTTCAAAAGGGCTCAACAATCTCAAAGCTTCATAATCAAGTGTTTCAAAGGAAGAACATACGAAAGTTCCAGGCAACTGAGATAAAGGAAGTTCCAACAAAGAAACAAGGGCAACTAAACCCTAGGCCTCAGAAGAAGCTCTTCATCATAGGCAAAGAAACCCAAGGCCATTCAGAAAAAGCTAGTCAAAACAATAAAAATCGTTTCAACAGTAGCAAACTCAAAAGACAACTCAGAGAGCCTCAGAAGCAAGCTTCATCATGGGCAAGCACATAGGCAAATCAGAAGAACGAAAGTGAAACAGATCATAGGCATCACAGTGGAAGAAGAAGAGGTAAAGAAGCAAGGATTTAGGGTTTCTCAGTACGAATATCATCATCAAAAACCTAAGCAAGAAGGTAAAGGAACGAAAATACCCGAAGCAAAGCAAGCTCAAAGTCCCTCACGCCGCTCCGGCCTCCTCAACGCCTCCACTCTTCTCTCCTCCTCCGCCAAAGATCAGGTAGTAAGCAGTATCCTTCTCCTTCCTTCCCTTCACCTCATAAACGATTAAAAACTCAGTTTACAACGAATCTAAAACATGCGAAATCAGTAGAAGAAGAAGCATAAAAACAAAAACCAACCTTGTTTCAAAGGGTGTGGAGTTCTCGCCGTGGAGAGAGGAGAGTACAGGATTGCGTTGGTGGCCGGAGAAAATGCTCAGGGAATTGCTAATCGAAGACGACGAACGTAGCGCCGTTCCCACATGAACCCTAATTCCACTCCCAATTGAACAAACAACGCGTCAACCCTAATTTTCTGCCTTTGGATCAAAGGGCTTAACCCGTTTTAATTCCTCTAAGCCCAATAAGAAAATCACTTCATCAAACGTTAAACCATTCTTTTCTATTTTTCTTAACAACATAAAATACTAACTATTCTTTTCATTTTTATAAAAAACAATACATACTTTTTTCTTAACATTAACTCTTTTTTTTATTTTATTTTCTTTTCATAAACAATATTTCTTTTACTAATTTCATTTTATAAACAATGATTTTATTCTTTGTAAAAATACTAACCTAAATAATAAAATACTTTTTATCGTAAAATTAAGACATTTTTTAGATAGTTATTTTATACATTTATGTTATATTAAAAATTAGTTTTGTACATAACATATAAACTAAATTTGAAAAAAATACTTTTTTAATCTAAATACTTTTTACACACAAATTAAAATTAAAGAAACATTCTTAATACACATTTGTACATAATAATTTAAATACACTTTTCTAATACAAAATTCAATTCTTTTAATTTAAATTTAAATACTTTGTTGTATATAAACAAATAAAGAGACATTCTTAATTTAAACTTGAACACCATTTGTACATATTATACATTGTTTATACATAATTAAAATTAAACTCTTTTTTAATTAACATTCATTTTTACATAACAATTCAATACATTCATTTTTCTCTAATATTAAATTCACAAACATTTTGACTAAAATACTCTTTTTTAATTAAAACTTAAACACTTAATCAAAACGCTTCATTTTTCTTTTGTACATAAACATACAAAAATCAAAATTCAGATTAAAACGTATATCTAGGTCAAAACCCTAATACGACTCAATTTCGCATTTCGCACTTGTACATATTTACACTTACACATACATATACACTTGTACACAAATACATACACATTTCCCTATGCACATGTTCATCTTACATTTTATATTTGATATTCATTTGATCGCGACATTCGATTTGGTTGTAAATTATTGGGTACTATAAGTCTCATCCCCTTGTACATTTATACCCCCACTCCCGGATACTATTTTGTAATAGCGTAGATTTACATTCCGCAATTTACAGCTTTTCAATTATACCATGGTTAGACCTAGGGTTTGTATGTACATAAAATCAAACGCTAGATAACCTAATACAAGACAAATGCATGTAATCAATACACCATCACACTTACACCCCCTAGGGTAATCCCACATGTTGCCTTCCAAATGGGCCATGCTTGCACGTCGAGTATCTTTGGCAAAACGAATCAAATGATCATAAGTCCCTCGATGACGCTTTCGAAAGTGTTGCCTAAACGGAACGATCATAGTCCCTTCAAAACAATTTGCCAAAGACACTTGGCATCATTGCATTCATGGTCCATACGATGACCCGCGCCCGTCCCGAATAAACTTCCTAAACGCAAGATTGCCCATCAATTTCAATGGTGGAACAAAATTGTTAAAAGGGGTTAAAACATGACAAAAACCTTTGAGTATAATAGGGTAGACAAAACTCTTAGTTACTTGAGATCAAACTTGCAAAAACACTTGCCTTCTTTTCAAAAACCACAATCCACAACACTTTCAAACAAACTCTCAAAAACATTTGAAAACATCTTTTCGAAAAGATTCACACTTTTGTAAAATACTCAAACACGAGTCAAATACATTAGTTGCCTAAAACAAGGCATCTTTTTTCTAAAACATTTTTCAAAAAGCACACACACACACACCATTTTCGAAGCAATCGAAAAACAAGGCAAGTGATCTAAAAAACCAAGTAACTAAGAGCCCATGGATAACCATGGATGAAAAGGGTGCTAATACCTTCCCTTTTCATAATCTACCCCCCGAACCCACGAAATATCTCAAAAGGTTTTTGCTGTGCTTTTTTAACCTTTCCTTTAGGATAAAGTAAAAAGTCGGTGGCGACTCTTGCTAACCGCACAAGTGCGAATACGAACGCAAAACACTAGTCAGTTCTCCCACCGTATCACAGGTTCCATTGGTAGAGAAGTCTTTGGTCCATACTCATGTGGGTCAGCTTTGTGAATTCTGTCCCAAGCTCTAATGAATCCATGGCGTAGTTTGTCACTGTCTGCCTGAAACTCAAAATGGAAGTGAGGAACCAGCATTTCATGAGGCCCATCTCCTCTGGCTCTTCCAAACTGACGGAGAGCTAAGCATGGATTGTAAGAGATTCCTCCTTGGATACCAATCAACAGAACATTAGGGTATTCTCCGCAATGGTCAACAACAGCTACCTCATCCAAACCTCTGAGAGTCCAGGTGATGTCATTATCAGTGAGAGGCATTAACCTCCGAGCCCAACCTTTTCCTTCTTCATTCTTCAGCACGAACTTAGGAAGGTGCGAAATAAACCACCTTACTAGCAAAGGAGCACAACACCACAGAGTTCCCCGTTTTCGAGCAGTACGAGCATAAAGTTGTTGTAGAATATCACCCAAAAGAGTGGGTACAGGATTCCGAGACATGAAGATCTTTATGACATGGGTACTGATAAAGGTGTCAGGATTGGGAAATAATACCAGACCATAGATCAAAAGATCCAGAATATCCTCGTACGCCTTGAAGTCCAAGTCATTCCAGAAATCATTAGCCTTGCCAACCAGAAATTTGACCAAAAAGCCCTTGACCCCATTTCTAGTTTCCCAGTTAGCTAATACCTCTTCTTTGGTCAAGGGGAGAATTGCAGCAATCTCTTCAGGTCTAGGAGTCTTTTCCAAACCAGTGAATGAAGTTTGTTCCAAGACAGGGATCCCAAGCAAATAAGAGAATTCTTCCAGGGTAGGAACCAGCTGGAAGTCTTGAAAGGTGAAACAATGATACAGAGGGTCATAAAACTGGGTCAGAACACTCATCAGTTGTTGGTCCCATTTTGCAGTGACCAAGCGAAGGAGAGAACCATGTCTGTTGATGAAGAAATAAGTGTTTGGAATCCTTCCAACCAAATCCTTGAGCAAAGTTGGTGGTTGAACAAAGTTGAGCCGGACATTATTCCTACGCACGGGCATCATGATGTCCTACAAAACAGAGCAAAGATGAAACTCTTTTGTCTTTGAAATGGGTTAGTCCTTTATACAGGATGCATGCAATGGTATGATGGCATGATGCTATGATGAAGCACACCACAAGTATTCACATAGGCAAGCATGGTAAGGCACACAAGTCACACAAGACACCCTTAGGTTTCAGGCCAGCATGAAGTTTAGGTATTACCCTCTTTTAGTTTCGTTGGTTAAAACCTGTCCTATCAAAAGTAACCGGGTTCTAGAGGATCTCAAATCATTGGCTACCCTCAATCGGTCATAACTCCAGCATCGCAATCTTTTCTCGCGGCCAGAACCATCTCGAGAGTTTAGTCTCAATGAGTGTAGCATACTGCTACTGTCCTAATAGCCAAGTTGGTCAATTTAGGGTTCTAAGGTCGGTTGGTGTTTAATGACTCCTTAGAAGACCTATATTCTCCTCATTGCAACACAAGGGATATAGGTACAGACCAAGGTGCCACACCAATGTAGCCACTGCTTCACCCATGTCAGTCTACGCCGGACAGGTCCCTCACAGATTATGCTACCTAAAAAGGGTATTTCCCAGATCCGGGTTAGGATCTATGAAACTCTGATGTAAAGCCCACAAATATAAAAGCAAACAAGGCAAACAATTGAAAACAAAGGTGATCTAAGCCCTAAGGTTACTCCACTTTTAAGTTTTTTCCCCAGCAGAGTCGCCAGTTCTGTGATACGGTGGGAGAACTGACTTGAGGTTTTTTTGCGTTTGTTTTTGCAAATGTTTCGGTTGAGCAAGAGTCGCCACCGACTTTTTATTTTATCCTAAGGAAAGGTTAAAAAGCACAGCAAAAACCTTTGAGATGTTTTCTTGGGTTCGGGGAGTAGATTATAGAAAGGGAAGGTATTAGCACCCTTTCTATCCATGGTTATCCATGGGCTCTTAGTTACTTGCTTAGATCACTTGCCTTTTGTTTTCAATTGTTTTAAATGGTGCTTGTGTGTGTGTGTGGGTTTGAAAATGTTTTGAAAAGAAGCCAATGTGGTGGCAACCTTTGTAATGATCCATGTGGGGATGTATACAAAGATGTATGTCTTTTGAAAAGGTTTTCATTTGTTTTTGAAGGTTGTTTTGAAAGTGTAGTGATGTGTGGTTTTTTTAAAAAGGCAAGTGTTTTAGTTTTGCAAGATTGATTCAAGTAACTAAGAGGTTATCTACTCCTAAGTTTCTCAAAGTTTATTGCTATGTTTTAACCCTTTTAATAAGTTTGTTCCACCATTGTATTTGATGGACAATCTTATGTTAGGATGTGAAAGGGACCGGCGCGGGTCATCGTTTAGACCATAATTGCAATGGTGCCAAGTATCTTTGGGCAATTTCTCTTGGAGGGACTTGATCATTTGTTTAGGCAACATTTTGAAAGCGTCATCGAGGGACTATGATCATTTGATTTGTGTTTGTTTTGCCCAAAGAGACCTAACATGCAATATGGCCCATTTTTGAAAGGCAACAAGTGGAATACCCTAGGGGGTGCAAGTGTGATTTGTGTGTCCATTTTCATGCTTGTTTGTCTTGAGATTAGGTCATAACTATTTTGTCGTTTTTCGCATACAAACCCTAATTCTAACATGGTATAATTAGAAAGCAATAAAGTGCGAAAATAAATTTACTAAGCTATTACAACACCAAATATGGGAAGGGGGGTACAAATGTTCAAATGGGGATTTTGACAAGGAATTTAAACCTAGCTATTACATCAAGATTTGAATTATTTACAAGATAATTTAATTGCACAAATTAAACAAGATAAGAATAAATATGCAAAATGTAAAAAAATGGTTTTTTGTATGTATGAAAAAAGTATTTTTATGTGTCAAATAAATAAAATAAAAAGATATATTTTTTTTGAGCTTTTTCATGTTTAGGATTAAACCCTAATTTATTAAATAAATGTATTAATTATTGAATATGTACAATATTTATTTATTGTATACAAAAATAAAATAAAAATGAAGTATATTTGTAAAAAATGTATTTTTAGTGTTAAATATTAATAAAATAAAAATATGCATATTTTTGGTATTTTATCCTAAATATATTAATATATATATATATATATATATATATATATATATATATATATATATATATATATATATATATATATATATATATATATATATATATATATATATATATATATATATATATATATATATATATATATATATATATATATATATATATATATATATATATATATATATATATATATATATATATATATATATATATATATATATATATATATATATATATATATATTATTTACTAAATATGTATTATATATGCAAAAATAATAATATTTAGTATTTTAAAAAAAAAAGTATTTTTTTATATAAAATATTTTCAGAAGATAAAATGAAATAAAAATGAAAATAAAAATGTATTTGCACTATTTAGTTATTTTAAACAAAAATATATGTATTTATTTATTTATGTACAAACTAAAAGAAAACAAATAAATGCCTAATAAATTCAAAAATGGTGAGAAAAATATTTTTTATATTTTTAATATCATGAGAAAAAATAAATAAGTCAATCCAAAAAAGAAAATGTCAAAAAATCATAAAAATAAGCCAAATGGGCCTAGGGGGTGTGAAAGCAAAAGAGTGGTGCAAGCAGAAATAACCAAACAGGCCCAGCCCAGAAAACTCCTTCTTCAACCTCCAGACTGTATGAACAACAATGAACACGCGTTTTCTATCTTCCAATTCCTGGACTTTCAAGCAAAACTCATAACATGAAAAATGTAGAGCATTGAGAGACGAATTCAGGGATATAAAGAACTTGACTTAACTCTCTAAGATGAGGGAGAATTTCTTCTCCCCCAATTTCTGACCTAGTTTTTCATCAATGTTCAGAACCAAAATTCTCTACGCATACATAATAGAAATGAAATCTAATCATATGGGCATGTTCAGGGCTATGATTGTGACATGTTTCCTTCACAAACCTAAAGCTAACAATGCCTATACTGAGAGATAGAACTTCATGAATATACCTGTTCAGTTGGAATCGTGCTTTGCAATGGAGAAGTTTTCAGAGCAAGATGATGATTTGTATAGCTTCCTTGAAGTGTGAGGATGCTATTCCAAGCTCTACTTTGTCTTGAAACTCCCTGAATCGTGCTAGAGAACTTCAACTGCAAAACAGAAAAATAAAAATGGTGAAGTGGCTTGGAGGTGTTACAGATCGTGTTTGAGGTTTAAAATAGCTTCAAGGGATATTATGGGATGTGTTTGATCAGTTTTTAGTAAGAAAGCATGAGAGGTTTGAGCTATGGAACTCAAACTGCAGTGATGCCCTGTTTTGAGCAGTTTTTTGGTGATTCTGAGTTTGTGGAGGTATTGAAGGTGAAAGGGTCGTGCTTCAGCTTAGGATCAATGTTTGGAATGTGTTTGATATCTTTCTCTAAGGCTTGGTTTGCTGATATGAGAGTTGGTACAAGTTATGGCACTTTTCTTCACACTTAAGCAACAAATGTCCAAGTTGTGTTTTTAGCTTCTACAGGCCCCTCTAATCTGCTGCATAACTCAGTCTTGATCAGTGTAATTTGTCCATAAACTTGTGCCAAAGAGATTTCAAATGTACTTGCTTGGATTTGCTTTAGACATAAAGTGTAACTTTTCAAGAATGGCTATTTTACTTTTTCCATTTATGGCTTAGTTCTTCATGTAATGTCCAAATGCATAGAACAACATCTTGGCACAATGGTTTTGCATTGAATTATTGAGTGAAAATGGGATTAGAGGCCTGCAATGTAGCTTAAGCATGCTGAATTCAAAATGGCACCAAAGTATGAACATGTCTTGGCCAAGAACAAAAGTGACTTTTTCCCATTTTGCAAAATTCGAATCTCTCAAGTTATGAGGTTGTTTGATGAGTTCTTGGACATTTTGGAAAGCTTGGAATGTGTACTACAAACCATCTTTGAAATGCAACTTGAAATTCCAAATGGAAGTGTATGAAAAATGGTCTTGAAGTTAGGTAAAAAACTTGTCCAAAATAGGTCAAATTTTCACTAAGTTAAGAATGGTTTAGTACCCTTATTCAAAAAATTGTAACTTGAGATACAAGCCTCATTTGGGAAAACTTTGTGAATCAAAGTTGTAAATTATGCAACAAGCTACAACTTTCATGTTTTGACTTTTGTTTGAATCCAAATGGATCTTGGTGAGAAAGTGGGGCAAAGTTGGGAAAAATTAGGGTTTTTCATAACTTAGAAAAATTCTAAGTTATGAAAAATTCTAATTTCTAACCCTAATTTGCATTTTGTGATTTCTTGGTGAACAAGTTTCATAATTTGGCATGTTTTGATGAAAAATGAATCTTGACTCTTGATTTTGACCAAAAAGTCAAAGTTTGACTTTTCAGTATACAGTCAAAATTGATCAATTGACTGAGAAATTCAACTGTCAATCTTGTGTATTTGGGATCTTTTGAGTTTGTTGAGCATGTCAAGATAATTCCATGGGGTCCTTGAGTTCATATATAAGTTTGGTTTGCCATTGGCCAGGTCAAACAGTCAAAAATTGCCTTTGTGCAGTCAAAACCCTAAAAATGACCATTTTGCCCTTTTGGTGATCTGATCAAATTTCTTGTGGAATTGTGATCCAAGCTTGATCAAATGGTCCATATGAGTTCATAATGTTGATGTGGGTCAATTTTTATGAGATTTGACTGTCAATTGGCCACAGTTGACTTTTTCCCCAATACAGTTGATTTATAGGTCATCTGTCCAATTGACTGGGCAAACCTTGGAATCAAGGCTTGAAACTTGGTATGGATAAACTTGGGAGTCCAACATGAAGCATAAAAGTCATCTTAGGCATTTTAGGTCAAAACATCTTTGTTCAAACACAAACCCTAATTTGGGTCCACAGTGCAAGGAGAAGTCTTGAGCAGAGGAAACCCTAACTGGATCTTGATCTTCAAGGGTTTTGTGATGAGAAAATGTTGAGGAAATGGGAGGGAAAATTTTGGGGTACAACAGTTGCCCCTGTTCAATCTTCTTGGACCTGAAGAGTTAGATTGACAAGTTTGCCTTTCGTGACTCGAGGGTAAATGGAGATTGGACACTAGAGTGCCCGGAAATTTGCACTCGCATGTTGGAGTCTCAACAATGTGATGTCGGGAATGGGCTTATAGATGCCATTTGGATAGGTGGATAGGGAGATGGGCTTATAGATGCCATCTGGAGACATGACAGAAAATTGTCGGGAATGGGCTTATAGATGCCATTTGGAAGTGTTGATCGCATAAGAGATTCCTTAGCGAGAACTTGTGTATTTGAGAAAGACAGATGTTTTCCTAGCTTGTTACAGGTGTTTGATCTTCAATCTCCTCATGCAGATATGCCCTGGCTAGATACAGGTATCGAATCTACAATCGGTTGCTCACAGATGTGCCCTGGCTGGATACAGGAATCGAATCTTTGAACTCCTCAGACGTGCCCTGGCTAGATACAGGAGTCGAGTCTGGAAATATGGTCAACAGATATGCCCTGGCTGGATACAGGAATCGAATCGGGAAATAGTCGTCAACAGATATGCCCTGGCTGGATACAGGAATCGAATCTTTGAAATAGTCGTCAACAGATATGCCCTGGCTGGATACAGGAATCGAATCTTTGAACTCCTCAGACGTGCCCTGGCTAGATACAGGAGTCGAGTCTGGAAATGTGGTCAACAGATATGCCCTGGCTGGATACAGGAATCGAATCTGGAAATGTTGTAGTTGATAGATGTGCCCTGGCTGGATACAGGAATCGAATCTTCGAACTCTTCAAACGTGCCCTAGCTAGATACAGGAGTCGAACTCTGTTGGGGATTCCGTTGATAAGCTCTGTTGGAAGATTTGATGAACTCCGCTGGGGATAGGAAGAGCTTCGCCGAGGACGATCTTTCTGTGGTAATTAGCTGAGGATAACCCAGTTATAAGTTCTGGTGAGGAATAATCTTTGAATAAAGTCGTGGAGATGCGTTCGTACTCTGCAGGGATAAGCTTCCAGAATCTACTGGGGATAAGCTTCCTACTAGGGAGATTGATTCAACTCTCCTGGGGAGACTTTTTGGACTGTACTGGGGAATGGCTCCGCTGGGGTGTCTGGTATTCTGCCGGGGAACAATCTTATATTAAGACTGTCAGGGATACTTTGCTTAGGAGCGTCTGTATACTCCGCTGGGGAATATTGAGATTTTCTGGGGATACCCAACTTCCTTAAGGCTGACAGTAAACTAACTCTGCTTGGGGAGAGCGTTGACTAACTTGCTAGAGATATTGTGCCTTTCCAGGGCTGATGAGAGACCAACTCTGCTCGGGAGAGAGTATTGCTGAATCTTATCTTACTCTGCAGGGAGTGAAGGTATCTTGGTCACGTTCTTCAGCTGAACCTACCTTGGTACCTTGGTGGACAGAGCAACTAGATCGCTCGGACAACTCATTATTGCCCCTGTTTCTGCGGGAGAAAAAAGACCTAGGAGGTGCTTGATAACTGCTGATTGATGAACCTTCTTCTGGTAGGCAAGTGACGAGATACCGGGACATAGTCGTACGCTTTGATCCCTAACTTTTGCCTGGACTGCCTTTTCGGGTTTTCAGTCCACCGGGATACCCATTCTTGCCCAAGCCGCCTTTTCAGGTTTTCGACTTGTCGGGTGTTCAGATTTTTCATTTCATCCCTTATTTTTGCCTAGGTGTGTCAACCTAGCGGGTCTTTGATTATGCGCATTATCCTTTTGACTATGTCCGTGCTCTCAGGATGTAGGGGGATGCCCCTGTCAGTAGTGTTGCGTTACCATACCACCAGAAGATCTTCGTTTGATCGTCCAATGCCCCAAGTGATCCAGATGGAGATTTGCCTCAAGCTGGTTGGCCTTTTGAGAGATTCTCCGAATCTTGACTTAACTGCCCCAGATGATGGACAATGATCATGCCATTCCCCTTGCTTGGAGGTGCTTTTGTTCATTAGACATTCGTCGTGCGAACTTCTATGTTGTTCAAACAAATAGTCATGTGCAAGCAATGTTATATTAAAAATGCAAAGCTTATGTCTGTCTTGAAGTTTTTGAAAATGCATTTTTTTTCAGTAAAACAAGCAAATTATGTAACATGTGATGTCAACTCAAGATTTTACAACGATCCTTAAGGAGTCAGGATACCTTTGTAACAGTATGCTTTCGAATTAACCCATGCTTCAGCTAGGACTTTTGAGGGTTATAACGTGGCCTGGTTCACGGTTTAAGAAACAAAGGATAAAGGCTCAACTTTTATTTGTACCCACCCGTTCTTCGTGATGTTCTTCAAACCTAAACTCAGCTGATCGTGCGTTAGACCTTGTTTGAGTCTTCGTCCTGATATACCGGTGATGGTTCGGACGTCGACAATTTATTTGGAATAGGAAGTCATTCCTTTTTTGGTTGAGGGTTTGTAGGACCTATTTCTTTTTTGATTTCGTTATCCCTGTTTTTTGCCTGAACTGTTTCTTTTGTGATTACAGTCAGCGGGATGCCCTAGTTTTGTAAGTCTCCTTCATAAGTTTTGACTTATTGGGCGTTTATTTTGAGGGATAATGACTGCCCGTCTTTATGATTATTCAGGACCATCACTGTCTTTTGTTTTGTAAGGACTTCTTTGGTGCCACTCGTTGTGCATCTGGATCAAACTGAGAGAACTACCCTGCCCCAGGTTATGATTAAGGGTTTTGATTTTTGAAAAGAAAAACTCCTACTTCTTTGGCTTAGAGGGGTTGACGAGGGATTATCTTCCTTATAACTCCGGTGTTTAGGAATTGAAATAATGCTTGTACCTCATCAGCGGGGTCTGTTCAAAAGCATACGGTAAAGATCGTGGTATCGTTTTCGTCATCCTCCCTCAAGAGGCTTAGAATTTTCAATCGAGAGTTGAACATCAAGAAAAAATAAAAGCAATTTTGAATATAGAGAACACAATTACTTCAAAACAGACACGTGTAATGCATTAATGAAATAATAGAGTTTGATATGATAATTGTTTGAATAAGCATAGAAAAATACAATATCAGAATTTAAATGAACAAGAGTGTCTCAATCCTAGCCATGTTTTGGAAAGGGAGCAGTGATCACATCGGGAGTCTCAACAGGCTCGAATTCGATCTCCTTGGCGTCAATCATGTTCTGAATCTTGTATTTCAGCGCCCAACAATCCTCAGTATCGTGCCCCGGGCTTCCGGAATGATAAGCACACCTCGCATCTGGGTTGTAGTTTGGAGAAGAGGTCTTGGGATTTGCAGAAGGGTTGATCACCGCAATCAGATTCATTTTCAACATGTGCTGCAATGCTTGTGACAACGGCATATTGATGTTGGTGAACTGTCTTTTAGGCTCATCCGACCTTCGTTGATTTCCCTTTGGCGGTTGTCAGCGTGACGCAGAACCTGAGATCATGACTGCCCCTACGTGTTGGTCACGACGATCCTTCTGACTGTACGCAACATTGGACTCTTTCTTGAATGGTTTCTTCTCAGCGTTCAAGGAGTCACCCTTTTGTATCTTCCCGGACTTGATACCAGCTTCTATCCTCTCACAAGTTAAGATCAGATCTGTGAACCCAGCAGAAGAATTCCCAATCAGATGGTTGAAGAAAGGACCAGACAGGGTCCCTAAGAACATGTCAACGAGCTCACGGTCGGTCAACGGTGGTTGCACCCTGCCAGCCATGTCTCTCCACTTTTGTGCGTACTCCTTAAAACCTTCACCCGTCCCCAGTGACATACCCTGGAGTTGGGTACGCGTAGGAGCGAGGTCGGCATTATACTGATACTGCTTATAAAAAGCAGTTGCCAAGTCCTCCCAGTTACGAATATTGGTTCCATCCAGCTGATAGAACCATTCGAGTTGAGTCCCTGAAAGACTATCCTGGAAGAAATGGATCCATAAGTTCTTGTCTGCAGTGTAAGGTTGGATCTTCCTTACATAAGAACGGAGGTGCAGCTTAGGACAGGAAGCCCCGTCGTACTTCACAAAGGCAAGTGCCTTGAACTTGTGTGGGATCACCACCCCAGAAGATAAACCTAAGTCTCCAAAATCCAACCCAGGCACACGTTGAATCTCCATAGCATTTAACCGGTCCTCCAGCTGTTTGTACATGTCCTCAGCAGGAGGGTACTGTTCATCATTGAAGTCTATCTCGGTGTCAGAGACCACAGGACTAGGAACCTCTCTCCCTTGGTGACTGCCTTCCCCAACAGATGGAGTAGTCAGCTCAGCTTCATTCTGCAGTGTATTCCCGAGTTTGCGTCCAGTGTTGAACAACACAGTCCTCTTCTTCTTCTTCTTCTTCAGGAGCAAAGCCTTCAACTCCTGTTGTCCCTGGGCTAAGTTCATGACCAGCTCTTGAAATTGGGCGTTCTGGGCCTGGAGGGCCTTGATAGCTTGTTCAGTAGTTGGTTCAGGATTCATGATGGTTGAGTGAGTGTTGAAATAAACAGCGAAGAAGATTAAGCAACCTGTAGAGAAAGAGTACCTGTTATGCACATGATGCATGATATGCTATTTATGCAATGCATTCAAGGGTTTGAAAGTTCAAATTCGTTGTAGACAAAAAGGAACACACGTTGTATTAGGAAATGATCTGTTCAGTACATCAAGGCCTCATGGGCAAAACATTACAAAATAATTAATCCCAAAAGACACTGCGCATCCTCTTTGGAGCTATGTAAGTGTTGAGAGTCTTTTCCTCGTGCAGTAGGCGGGTGAGCTCCAAGACCTTCTTCTCACTGGCATGTAGACTGGTTTCAAGAGAATTCCGTTCTTCCTTGAGTTGGATCCAGCTCTTCTGCATTTCTTCCCAAGATGTTGGCATGTCAGGGTGTTGAATGGTGTATGGCACCTCTCCCTCCAAAACTGGCTCTTTGATCACAGGGAGAACATGAGGATATGGCATCACCAGCTTCTGGGAGCGGGCTCGTACCCACTTGAGATAAGGTTCCAGGGGAATGGAGTTCTTGTGCCCTAGTGTCTTGCTATCCACCTTGTTAGGCATCCTCCAAGCTCTGATGAATCTCTGGCGAAGTCCTTGTGCATCATTGTCGAAGTCAAAAACTATGTCAGGGATCAACATGTCATGAGGGCCATCCCTCCGAGCATATCCAAACTGTCTCAAAGCCAGACATGGGTTGTAAGTAATGCCCCATCTAATTCCAAGTAAAGGAACATTAGGAAACTCTCCGCAACGATCAATGATAGTGACATATTCTCTGGACCGAGAACACCAATGTATATCAGCATGTGTAAGAGTCATCAATCGTTGTGACCATCTCAAACCCCGCTCGTTCTTCAAAACTGATTGTGGAAGGTGCGAAATAAACCACCTTGCCAGGAGAGGAGTGCAACACATGAGAACACCTCTTTTTCTCATGGTTCGAGTGTAACATGAGTGGAGGATGTCCCCAAGCAACGTAGGTATAGGATTCCTGGACATGAAGATCTTGACAACATTGATATCTACAAGCTGATCTGGATTCGGGAGCAACACCAACCCATAGACAAGGAGTGCCACAACTTCTTCAAAAGCTTCTAGGTCAAGGGAGTTCTAACATTCTTGGGCCTTCTCAAACAGGAACTAGGCCAAGAATCCTTTGATACCACTTCTGATTTCCCAGTGTCCCTTGATGTCAGATGGTTGTAGGCATAATGCTTTAGCAACCTCTTCAAGTTTTGGTTCCCTTTACGTACCGTTGTAGGGTAGTTGACTAAGGATAGGAATCTTCAGAAGCTGAGAACACTCTTCCAAATTAGGCACCAATTGATAATCCGGGAAAGTAAAACAGTGATGCAAAGGGTCAAAGAACTGGAACAACACTTTCACCATATCCTCTTCAATGTTGGTGTTAACCAAGCTGATGAGTCTACCATGCCTTTCACTGAAGGAAGAGTTCTCGGGAATCCTGGATGTAAGCTCCTTAAGCTGAGGAGGGATCCTTACAAGGTTGATCTGAATTGTCTTTCTGCGGATAGTTTCCATGTCCTACAAAACAAGAACAAAGATGAAGATTCGAACCCCTGAAGTGGTTAGTAAATGCATATGATGTTGTATGATGCTATGATGTTATGATAAGGACACACCACAAGTATTCACAAAAAGCAAACATGATAAGGCACACAAGTCACACCAGACAACCCTTAGAATTTAGGCCAGCATGAAGTTTGGGGTACTACCCTCTTGAAGTTGGTGGGTTCAAAACCTGTCCTATCAAAAGTAACCGGGTTCTAAGGAGCTCAATATCATTGGGTTGTTTTATGTGTTCATTGTTTCGATTTAGCCACTGAACTGGTGATCAAAATATTCCAAGAAAACAACCCTCAATGAGTGTAGTATCGAGTATCTACCAACTTCGGACTACACCAAAGTCGGTCATCTCACTACCCTAAAGAGGCCAGGATGGTCAAGTAAGGTTCCTAAGGTCAGTTGATGCTTCACGACACCACGCGGCGGCCCCGTACTCTCCTTGACTTGACTCAAGGGTTACCGGTACTCACCAAAGTGCCACATCAACGTAGCAAACTGCTTCAACCGTGTCGGTATACCCCGCACAGTTCCCTCATAGTTTGTTGCTACTTTCTAAAAGGTATCCCCCAGATCCGGGTTAGGATCTATGAAACTCCCAAGACAGGCCCAACAACATTAAAGCAAACAAATCAGGCAATTGAAAACACAAGTGATCTTAGTCCTAAGGTACACCTCACTTTTAAGCATGTCCCCAGCAGAGTCGCCAGTTCTGTGATCGGTGGAAATAGAACTGACTGTTTTTTAAGCTGGTTCGCGAAATGTCGCGGTAAGCAAGAGTCGCCACCGTCTTTTATGTTCTCCAACATGGAAAGGACAAAAGCAGATCAAAATTCCTTATTCGAGAATGTTTCTCGGTTCGGGAGGTAGATTTATAGAAAGGGAAGGTGTTAGCACCCTTTCTATCCGTGGTTATCCACGGGCTCTTAGGTACTTGCTCTTATGTTTTCAAAATTTTGTTTGCTTTTCAAATGTGTGTGTGGGTTTGGAAAAAAGTTTGTTTGAAAGACTTCTAGGTAACTCTTGTATCAGTCCTCAAGAGTGTATGAAGTATTTGTTTGAAAACTTTTTGAAAGTGTAGGTGCGAAAAGTTGTTTTTGTTTTTTGAAAGAGCAAGTACCCAGGAGAAATCTACCTACACTAAGGAATTAAGCTGTGTAAGAGTCCTTTGGATAGTGCTATCCCACCATTGAGAGGTAGGTAGCACCACCGTTGGAGGTGTTCGGGTCAATTCGATTATAAGGGACAATGTGGTCACCGAAGCAATGGTAGGACGTCTTAGTAGTAACCCTAATGTCCTAGATCCTTTTATCCAAGGCAACCGTTTCGAGGAAACTGGATCTTTTGGACAGAAGGACGACCTCTAAGACACCCTATACTTGATGACCACGTCGAGGCAACCAGTGAGGCGTACCCTAAGAGTGGCATGTGCATTGTGTGTTGTTTTTCAGTTAATGTTTGTCTTTGCATGTTATTTGGGAGCTACAGATTGATTTTATTTACATACATTCTTTCATGCATTGTTAACAGTTAGGAGTGCGGAAAATAAATTGCAGAAGTATAAATCTAACTATTAGAAGGCGCGGGTCTATACATCGCCAAAAACAAAAACCCGTTTTAAAAATAAAGTGCGAGAAATTAAATAAAGCGGTAAAATTCCTATTTAACTATTACATATCTGGAGACAGTTACATAAATAATCAAAATAAGAATAAGGCGCGAAAGAATTAAGTCGGGAACGTCCTGAGGGTTTTGACCCTTTTTTGAATAAGAATTGAATTTTGTTCCTTTTTTGTGATTAAATGAAATTAATATTAATAACTAGTTAATTAATTAATTAAAAAAATGTTTTTGTGTTTTTTATATTTTTAATGAAATAAAAATAAAAATAAATTAAAAAATGAAAGTGAAAGACCTAATTCTAAATTAATTTTACTTATTAAAAAAATGTTAAAATTAAACTAATTAAACTAATTAATTTAATTTACATTTATTTACAAAATAAGTTAATAAATAATAAAATGTTCTTTTTTTTTGTTTTTTATGAATTTTTATAAAAAAATATTAGTTTGTTAGGTTAATTAACAATAATAATAAAAAAAAACTAATAAGTAAAAAAGGAAATATAAAAGAAAAGAAAAATAAAAGAAATAACAAAACCAAGGGGGTGTTGATGGCCCAATGGAGGTTTGATTTAGAAATTCTGGCCCAAGAACACTCCAAGCCTTGTTGACTTTGGGAATCGCCTATGCCTGCTTTGACCTGAGAACATGATGTTCCTTCCCTTGTAGCCATTGGATTGATGATCATGGCCACTTGGCATGTGGAGCGCTGAAGGTTCATGGTGGAATATTATTGGAATGCTGCATGGGAATATGTTAGAGAAAAAATGAAACAAGCGTTTGGGGGACCTGGGAATCGAACCCAGGTTCCAGTAATTACCAAGCACGTCACCAACCATTACACCATTTGAGCGCGTTTGATATCATAATACAAACTGATCATTATATTAGAAAGTCAGGCCATATGCTTCCTCAAAAGAAAAGCGCGCGTTTTATTTCAAATGCCCCAATCACTTAATAACACGTAATCATCTTCTTCATGAAACCTGCATAAAAACAAAACACGTAGCGGGGGTTTTAAACCCCCACAAAATACAAACGCCAAAAATAGCGATTAGGTCTATAGCACAAATAAAAAGGGCGCGAGGGTATCAACGTGTTCGTCTCATCCTGACGAATTTGACCATAGCCGTGAGAGGTTCTGATTTTGCTTATTCTGCAAAGCCCTAAATTGAGAGCTCTAAAACCCTAAAAATTGTCAATGGTAGATTCTGATTCAAGGTGTTTTAACGCAATTGACTTATGTCAAAAGGTTCCTGTGGATTCAAGCAACACAAAAATAACAAAAGATCATATGAATGATGCATATATTTTGAGTTTTGATTATGGACAAGTTTGACAAACCGTGTGACTGTTTGAGGTGATTCTTGGAGGGTTAAGGCTCGTTCTTGGATGCAAATCGTTCCTGGGAATGTCCACAATGCGTTTGAATCACTCTAGGACTCTGAATTGATCTGCAATATGGAAAATAGTTTTTGGTTTTTCTTTCAAATTTTGGAATTTGGTTATGCCGTTTTAGAGAGCTCTAGGTAGTGAATGAGGCTTACAAGGCTTGCATATGTAGTAATGAATGAGAATAAGTCACATTTAGGAGCCTTTAACCATTGCAATTAAGCTTTGGATTTTGTCTTAACCACCATTAAAGGCCTTTCAAAGCTTGTTCAAAATTTGAATTTTTATGCTTAAAATGGCTCTAGCACGAAATTGGTATGTGGAATATGCTCCATGAAGGCTAATCAAACCACAAGATACCATTTAATCAATTTTTTTGATTTTACTTGAATTATTATGGATTAAAATGAATTAAATCCATAAAAATCAAATAAAAAAAGAAAAATAATTATTTGGTCTTGAAATTGATCATGGGACACGTGTATGGCATGACAAGGCTGAATCAAGTGGAAGAAAGTGGGCCCTTTTGTCAAAAATTGAAGTTTCAAGGATAGTTGACTTTTGCCATTTCATGAAAATTTCCCAACTTCTCCAATGTATATCTTGCTCAATTTTGATCATATGAACATGTTCTTGGACATTTTGGAAAGGTCTTGAAGTCCTTTAACCAATGCCTTTGGTCCCATGTCATTTTGATTTACCAATCTCAAGTTATGGTCTTTGACTTAAAATGCCTTTTTGTTGACTTTTGAAAATGACCTATAATGTTGAAATTGATAACTTTTTGTGAGAGAATTTCTTGGACTTGGAATGTGAAGATGAGTTGTAGGAAATGTCCTCCCCTTCAAAATAAGCATTGGATGGGATTTTTATGATGAACCATGAAAAAGTTATGCCTTGGTTAAGTTACAGTTGACTTTTCAGCTGTCCAAAAATCGAAACTTTTGCATCTTGATGATTTTTGAGCCATGCTTGTGGAATCATGATCAAGACTTGATCAAATGATGATTGTGAACTCAAAATAAGATGTTGACCAAAATTTTTGACTTTTGACTGCCAAATAACCATTTTGCCCCTGCAGTTGATTGTGGAGCAATTAGGGTTTTTGATTGTGCAGCTTGACCTTGTGAGCCTTGAAACTTGACATGTAGGTGCTTGACAATGTATATGAGCATATGGGACTTGATTGAGCCCTTGAAAACCTCAACTTCCTTGCAAGAACCAAAACCCTAATTTGACTGGCTTAGGAGGATGGTTTGACTGTGTACCCCTTGAATAGACTTGAGCAAATTGCTTGTCAAAACTTTGAAGAATATGGGAGGGAAAATTTTGGGGTACAACAGTTGCGTTCTGGCATGGGCTGCTCACCGGATAAGACAGTATATGCTAACCCATACTACCTTGTTGATATCTAAAATGGATCCAATAAAATACATCTTTGAGAAACCTGCTCTCTCTGGGAGAATAACGAGATGACAGATGATCCTGACAAAATATGACATACAGTATACTACCTAGAAAGCAATAAAGGGCAGTGTACTAGATGATCACCTTGCTCACCAAGCTGTGGAAGACTACCAGTCCATGAAGTTCGAATTCCCATATGAGGACATCATGATGGTAAACGATTGTGAAGAATTCAGGCCATATGACGGACCTGAACAAGGATCCCGATGGACCCTGGTTTTTGATGGGGCATCTAACGCACTCGGAAATGGTATTGGTGCGGTACTCATATCTTCTGAAGGGAGCCATACTCCATTTACTGCAAGACTCTGCTTCAATTGTACAAATAACATGGCAGAATACGAAGCATGCATCTTTGGTCTCAAAGCTGCCATAGACTTGGGGATCAAATCTTTGAATGTATTCGAAGATTCAGCTTTGGTTATTAGCCAAATCAAAGGGGAATGGGACACCAAACACCCTAACCTTATCCCTTACAAAGAACATGTTTTGACATTGTTCCCATATTTTGAGAAGATTACCTTCGAGCATTTCCCGCGAGAAGAAAATCAGCTAGCAGACGCACTAGCCACGATGTCATCTATGTTTAAACTTAAATGGGATAATGAGGCTCCCCAGATCACCATTGAACGAAGGGATGAACCAACACACTGTCACGAGATTAATACTGAAGAAGTAGTGGACCGACCTTGGTTTCATGAAGTCAAGAGGTATCTTGAAACCCAAGAATATCCAGAAGGAGCTTCAATCAGCGATAAGAAGTTCTTAAGGAGATTCTCTGCTAAGTTCTTCCTTAGTAATGGCATTCTCTACAAACGCAACCATGACTTTGTGTTACTTCGGTGCGTAGACAAGGTTGAAGCTGAAAGGATCATGGTTGAATTACATGAAGGCACGTTTGGTACTCATTCTAGTGAGCATACGATGGCAAATAAAATCCTACAGGTAGGCTATTACTGGTCTAACATGGAAGCAGATTGCTATCAGCACTCTCGAACCTTCCACGAGTGTTAGATTTATGCTGACAAGGTGCACATAGCTCCGGTTCCTCTGAATGTCTTGACGGCTCCTTGTCCCTTTGCTATGTGGGGGATTGATATGATTGGGTAAATCAAGCCAACAACCTCCAATGGACACCTCTTTATCTTAGTGGCCATTGACTATTTTACAAAGTGGGTGGAGGCAACTTCTTTCGCTTCCGTTACCAAGAATGTTATCGACCGGTTCATCAAGCAGAATCTCATTTGTCGGTACGGTATCCCAGAGAGGATCATTACAAACAATGGTACAAACTTGAACAATACTATGATCACCATCTTGTGCGAGCAATTCAAGATCCAGCATCACAATTATTCCCCTTACCGGTCAAAGATGAATGGTGATGTTGAAGCCGCAAATAAGAACATTAAAAAGATCATACAGAAAATGATAGTCACTTACAAAGACTGGCATGAGATGTTACCATTCGCTCTCCACGAATATCGTACCACAGTGCGCACATCAACCGGGGCAACACCCTACTCTCTGGTATACAACATGAAGGTTATCTTGCCTATTGAGGTCGAGATCCCCTCTCTAAGAACTATGAAAGATGCAGGGCTGAATGAAGAAGATTGGATCCAGACTCGACTTGATCAACTAAACTTAATTGATGAGAAAAGTCTTACTGTTGTTTTCCATGGTCAAATGTATCAAAAACGAATGATCAAGGCTTTCAACAAAAAGGTCAGACGCCAAGTGTATCAAGTCGTGGATTTGGTGATCAAATGTATCATACTACCGCAAGGTGATCCTAGGGGTAAATGGACTCCTACGTACGAAGGACCATTTGTAATCAAAAACATATTCTCTGGTGGCGCAATGATTTTGACCACCATGGATGGTGACTGTGATACGGTGGGAGAACTGACTTGAGTTTTTGCGTTTGTATTCGCACTTGTTCGGTTTAGCAAGAGTCGCCACCGACTTTTTATTTTATCTTAAAGGAAAGGTTAAAAAGCACAGCAAAAACCTTTTGAGATGTTTCGTGGGTTCGGGGGGTAGATTATGAAAAGGGAAGGTATTAGCACCCTTTTCATCCATGGTTATCCATGGGCTCTTAGTTACTTGGTTTTTTAGATCACTTGCCTTGATTTTCGATTGCTTGAAAATGGTGTGTGTGTGTGTTTTTGAAAATGTTTTTTTTTTGAAGAAGACGCCTTGTTTTAGGCAACCAATGTAATGACTCGTGTTTGAGTATATACGAAGGTGTGTATCTTTTCGAAAAGATGTTTCAAAATGTTTTTTGGAAGAGTGTTTGAAAGTGTTTGTGAAGTGTGTATAAAGTGTGGTTTTTGAAAAGAAGGCAAGTGTTTTTGCAAGTTGATCTCAAGTAACTAAGAGTTTTGTCTACCCCTATTGTACTCAAAGGTTTTCTCTATGTTTTTAACCCTTTTTAACAATTTTGTTCCACCATTGAATTTGGTGGACAATCTTGCATTTAGGAAGTTTAACGGGACGGGCGCGGGTCATCGTATGGACCATGAATGCAATGGTGCCAAGTGTCTTTGGCAATTTTCTTTGAAGGGACTATGATCATTCCATTTAGGCAACTTTCGAAAGCGTCATCGATGGACTTATGATCATTTGAATTTGTTTTGCCAAAGAAACTCGACGTGCAAGCATGGCCCATTTTGGAAGGCAACATGTGGGATTACCCTAGGGGGTGCAAGTGTGATTGTGTATTGATTTCATGTATTTGTCTTGTATTAGGTTATCTAGCGTTCGATTTTATGTACATGCAAACCCTAGGTCTAACCATGGTATAATTGAAAGCGGTAAATTGCGGGAATTTAAAAGTCTACGCTATTACAAATAGTATCCGGGAGTGGGGGTACAAATTTACAAATAGGGATGAGACTTTAGGAGTGTAGTGTCCAATAATTTACAACCAAATTGAATCGCGATCAAATGTAAACAATGTAATGTAAAGTATAAGAATAGCAAATGTATATTGTCAAATGTAAAGTGTATTGTGTAGGTGTACGTGTAAGTGTATGTATGTAATTTATTTACAGGTGTGGAAATGTGAATTTAATGTGCATTATTAAGTATTGTTTAACTTAAATGAAAAGAATTAGATGTTTATTTATTTAATCTTTGTAATCTTGTATTTTTCTTTAATATGTACAAAAAGAAAATTTAATAAAAGAAAAGAAAATGTTTTAAATTTTAATTAAATTATGTATATTAAAAAAAATGTATTTTAATTTATTATGTACAAATCATTTTTAGGAAAAGAAAATGTATTAACGTAAAGAGAATTTATGTATAAAATAGGTTAAATAAATAAAAAGGTGTTTTTGCATAATTCTAAATCTTATGTATTTTTAGTATTAATGTAAAGTATTATTTTAAGAAAAGAAAGGTATTTATCTTAAAGAAAATTAACATTTCATGTAAAAAAAAGAATTAATTAACATTTCCCCTTGGTTGTTGTCGGCGTGATGTAGAACCAGAGATCAGGACTGCCCCTGCCTGTTGATATGACGACTCCTTTGACTGTTCCCAGCATTAGACTCTTTCTTTCCGTTGTAGGGAGTTATCTGAGTATCGGAGGTTGTAGATCCCTGGATCTTTCCACTTTTGATGCCAGCTTCGACCCTTTCGCCGGTCAGTATTAGCTCGGTGAATCCAGCTGAGGAGCTTCCAATTAAGTGCTTGAAGAAAGGCCCTGTCAAAGTTCCCATGAAGATGTCAATCAGCTCTCTGTCAGCTAAAGGGGGTTGCACCCTACCAGCCAGATCTCTCCACTTTTGAGCGTATCCCTTGAAGCTCTCGTCAGAACCCATGGTCATGCTCTGCAATTGCACTCGAGTTGGTGTGAGATCAACATTGTACTGATACTGTTCGTAAAAAGCCCTGGCTAGATCTTCCCAGGTGTGGATGCTAGAACTCTCCAATTGATAGAACCACTCGAGTGAGCCCCTACCAGACTTTCTTGGAAGAAATGGATCCAAAGCCTCTTATCAGCTGTGTATGGTTGAATCTTGCGGACATAAGACCTTAGATGCATCTTAGGGCAAGAAACTCCATCGTATAGAGCAACGGTAGGAACTTTGAACTTTGAAGGGATGACCAATCCAGGAACTAGGCCCATGTCTCCTAGATCCAAGCCAGGTATTTGTTGGATCTCCATAGCACTGAGGCGATCCTCCAACTCTTTGTATTTGTCATCAACGAGAGGATATTGCCCCTCGGAGTAGTCAACTTCTTCTTCAATAATCTCCACATTGTGGTCTTCTTCAAGACTACCTCCTGTGTTGAATGGAGTTGCAAGGTCTTGGGTCTTAGGTCTTCTCCTCAAGTTCAGGATGCGGACTGCCTTCTTGGACTTCTTCTTCTTGTCTTCGAGAAGAAGAGCTGTCAGATCCTCTTGCCCTTTACCCATAGCCAGCAGCATTTGTTGGAATTGAGCATTTTGAGCTTGAAGATCTTTCACTGTTTGTTCTATATCCATCTTACTGAAATAAACAGTAGGAAGAATAAGGAGACCTGTATGGGAGAAACCTGTTATGCAATGATATGTGTGATATATATGCCATGTTTTCAAGGATCTCTTGGGGTAAACACAAGAGAATGTTAGAGGTTGAACTTCGATCTTTGATTGGAGAACTTTGCACTGGTGGACGTCTTTCCACGAGAATCAATCTCACCATGTCAAGTGGGTCATAGCCACTGATTCAAGTTGTTGCACTTGAACTCTGATTGGGGAACTGTGCACTGGTGGATGTCTTTCCACAAGAATCAAGCTCACCATATCCAGTGGGTCATAGCCACTGATTCAAGTTGTTGTACTTGAACTTTGATGGCATTTGTTTAGAGGAGAAACCTCTTGCCCTTTGGTAGACGTCTGGTTCAACGTAACCCTGCATCAAAAGAACCTTCGAGATCCTTGAAATGGTTATTGAAAATGCTATGGTATGATGTTATGATGTTATGTACATGTATGCGAAAAGCAAGTGAGTGTATATACAGACAAACATATTCACACAAAGCAAACAAGTCCTTAGGTTTAGGCTTGCATGGGGTTTAGGTAAGTACCCTCTTGAAGTTAGTTGGCTCATCCTGTCCTAAAATAGAAACCGGGTTCTAAGGAGCTCAATATCATTGGATTGTTTTATGTGTTCATCGTTTCGGTTTAGCCACTTACTGGCGACCAAAATATTCTAAGAAAACAACCCTCAAATGAGTGTAGTATCGAGTATCTACCAACTTCAGACTGCACCAAAGTCGGTCATCTCACTACCCCTAAAAAAGGCTAAGATGGTCAATTAAGGTTCTAAGAGTTCGTTAGTGCTTCACGACATCACTCAGCGGCCCCGTACTCTCCTTGACTGAACTCAAGGGTTACCGGTACTCACAAATATGTCACACTAACATAGCTTACTGCTTCAACCATGTCGGTATACCCCGCACAGTTCCCTCACAGTTTTTTTTGCTATTTACCTAAGAAGGTGCCCCAAATCCGGGTGTAGGATTTACAACAAACCCAAACAAGAACCCAAAAGATAAAGCAATCAAGTCAATCAAAGCAAGAAAGTAAAGGTGATCTAAACCCTAAGGTAACCCCACTTTTAAAGAATTCCCCAGCAGAGTCGCCAGTTCTGTGATACGGTGGGAGAACTGACTTGAGTTTTTGCGTTTGTATTCGCACTTGTTCGGTTTAGCAAGAGTCGCCACCGACTTTTTATTTTATCTTAAAGGAAAGGTTAAAAAGCACAGCAAAAACCTTTTGAGATGTTTCGTGGGTTCGGGGGGTAGATTATGAAAAGGGAAGGTGTGATCGGTGGATCTGGAACTGACTGTTTAACGCTGGTTCGCGAAATATCGCGGAAGCAAGAGTCGCCACCGTCTTTTATTTTCTCCAAATGGAAAGGACAAAAGCACAGAAAAATTCCTTATAGAGATTGCTCTCGGTTCGGGAGGTAGGTTATAGAAAGGGAAGGTGTTAGCACCCTTTCTATCCATGGTTATCCATGGGCTCTTAGATACTTGCTCAATGTGTTTTCAAAAATGTTTGCTTGCTTTTCAACTGTGGGTTTTTAAAAAAAAAATTCTTTGAAAGTTTCAGATCGACTCTTGTGTCAGAGTGTTTGAAAATTTGTTTTGAAAGCTTTTGAAAAGTGTCGGTGTGAAAAGATTTTGTTTGTTTTTGAAGAGAGCAAGTATCTACGAGAACCTACCTACCCTAAGGAATTCGTCTGTGTAAATGTCCTTTAAAGTAGTGCCATCCCACCATTGAGAGGTAGGTAGCACCACTATTGGAGGTGTTCGGGTCAATTCGAGGTTCGGGACATGGTGATCACCAGAGCAATGGGAAGACACCTTAGAAGCTACCCTCATGCCAGGTTCCCGGATCATGAGGACTTACTAAGACATCCTCTACTCGACGATCACCTTTCGAGGCAAGGCAACAGTGAGGCGTACCCTAGGGGTGGTGTGTGCGATTCGTGTGTCGTTTTCATTTGTATTTGTCTTGTCATGTTAAAGTGATCTACGCTTGATTATTATTTTTAAGTCCATACATTCTTTCATGCTTTTGTTTAACAGTTAATATTTGCGGGAAAAGTAAATTCTAAACTATTACAAATGGCGCGGATCCACATCGCCAAAATTAAACCGGACCCGATTTGACGGAAAATAAATAAAGGAATTAAAGGGTGCGAGAAGTAAATGTTACAAAGCTTCGGGAGAGATACATAATTATTTAAACGACATAAAATAAATACGCGAAATTAAACAATTAAACAATATGGGCGTTGGACCCTTTTGCTAAAAATTAGAATTGGCGAGGAATTAAAATTAAAATTAAAAGAAAATGTTTTTGGTATTTTTATGTTTTTTAAGATTTAATAGGAAAAGAATTAATTAAGACTAAAATAAAATGCAAACCCTAATTCTATTTATTTTTAAATTTATTAAGAAAAATATTGAAGTTTTTAACCTAATTTAACCCTAAGTTAATTTATGTACAATTTAGTTATGAAAATAAATAAATAAATAACATTATGGTAGAAAAGGAAAAAATTTAAAAAAAAGAATAAAAATTAACTAAACCTAATTCTACATTTTTTAGATTTTATTATGAAAAGAATTAAAATTGTAACCTAATTTAAAACTAATTAATTACATGCTAATTTATTTACAAAAAAAAATGTCAAAATAAATAATCATTATATTTTTATCTTTTTCTGAGTTTTTTATGTGTTTTATATTTTGTAACAAAAAAAAAAATTTAATTAAATTAAAACAATAAAATAAATAAAACAATAATTGAAATAAAACATGAAGAACATTGCAAACCAGGGGGGGGTTCAGGCCCCAATTGTGAGGTATGGCCTTAGCACTTCAGGCCCATTTGTATCAGATCCATTGACTTTTGCCACTAGCGTGTTAACACTTTGACCAAGCTTATGATGTACATCCAACCTCAGCCTTTGATTTGAATTTGTCAGATACGTGGATGGCTAGATGATGAAGGAACATGGTGTGCATCAATGTTGTGCCTGCATAGGAATTATTGTGGAAAAATAATATTGAGGTTACACAGACCTGGGACTCGAATCCAGGTCTTGGACGTTATTGCAATCACCACTTGCCAGCTGAGCCATGAAACGCATGTTAACATATTATAACAAATAAATAACAAAAAGAAAAACAAACGTGTTAGTGGATCCAGCGCGCGAATTTCAAACAGGCCTATAGCATTTGGACAACACATCATCTTCTTCGCATGTTTTTTATTTTTCTGAAAACAAGAACATTACGCAACGGTTTTCTATGCGTTGTATTAGGCAGGCTATTGGAAAATAGCGAATAGCTCTCAAGCGCTCATAAATTGAGCGCGAGCATGCTGTTTTCTTCGTCCAAGCTCCCTGAATCCATCCATGGCATTGTGGTGGTCGAATTTTACGTTATTAGGAAACCCCCAATTGGGAGCCCAAGAAACCCTAGACTGCATCAATGGCAAAATCACGTATATAGCACAAAAACGCAATTAATTTGCATGGTTAGTTTTAGAAACTCATAACAAACATGAATCAATGGACAAAAATTGCAAAGTATGCACAAATCATGATGCGTGATTCTGAAAATTTCTTGACACAGTTTGTATTAGTGTTACCAATTCTTGGAGTTTTGATGGATGATTCTGATTGGAATACACTCAATAAACCTTAAGCAAGCTATTGGAATGAAAATTAGGCTTTGAATCGCCCTGGAATGATGATTTCAGTTTTGTGTTTTTTGACAATTTTTTCAAGTTCTTCAATGGCCTTTGAGCGCAGCTTAGAGTGTCTGTGCATTAGGGTTGTGTTCAAGCATTTGTAGTGAATCAATTAGGTTAAAAATATTGCTCAAAATCTCTTGAATTCATGAATTGGAGATTTGATTTGTTAAGGATCTTTTTTCAATCTTTTTCAAGTGTTCTTGTGCCAATTAGCATCCAATCAATCCAATTCTTTCCTAATTAGTATGTGCACGAAATCTTGATGGCAAAACATGTATAAAAAGATTTGTTAAGGCAAGTTAGATATTTTTCATGTATTTAAATAATTTAAATGAATTAATATAAATAATAATTCAAATAAATAAACAAAAAATGAGAAAATACTTCCCTTTGGGCCAAGTGGTCGTGCATATGCTTGGAATGATGAATCATGGAAGAAAAATGGGCCCATTAGCATTTTAGGTCATTTGAATCAATGTTGACTTTTCAAAATATCCAAAAATTTCCCAACTTCCACAAGGCATAACTTGCTCAATTTTTAAGCTTTTCTCATGTTCTTGGACATTTTGGAAAGGTCTTTGAGTCCTCTAACCAATTCCTTTGGTCCCATGTCATTTTGATTTACCAATCTCAAGTTATGGCCTTTGACTTAAAGTCCCTTTTTGTTGACTTTTGAAAATGACCTATAATGTTGAAATTGATAACTTTTTGTGAGAGCATTTCTTGGACTTGAAGTATGAAGATGAGTTGTGGGAAATGTCTTTATCTTCAACATGAGCTTTGGATGGAATTTTTCTGATAATCCATGTGAAAGTTATGCCCTGGTCAATTTCAGTTGACTTTTTCAGCTGTCCAAATAAGGAAACTTTTGCATCTTTGATGATTTCTGAGCCAAATTTTGAGAATCATGATCAAGCATTGATCAAATGATGTTTGTGGCTTCAAAATGATATGTTGATCAAAAATTTGAACTTTTGACTGTCAAATGACCATTTTGCCCCTACAGTTGACTGTAGTGCAATTTAGGGTTTTGACTGTGCAATTTTGAGCTGAATGCCTTGAAACTTGATATGAGGATACTTGACCATATTTGTAAGCATGTGAGACTTGATTGGGCCTTTGAAAACTTTCTTTTCTTGATCAGAACACAAACCCTAGTTTTGACTGTATAGGAGACCTTTGCACTGGGCAACCCTTGGGGAGTTTTGTGACTTGGCTTGGCAATTTCTTGGAGAATATGGGAGGGCAAATTTTGGGGTGCAACAGTTGCCCCTGTTCAATCTTCTTAGACCTGAGGATGCAGATTGGCTGACGTGCCTTTCGTAATCCGAAGGTGGAAGATGATTGAACACTAGAGTGCCCAGAAATTTGCGCTCACATAGCAGCAGTGATGACGGAATGGGCTTATAGATGCCATTTGGAGGTTGCTGGATAGGATGATGGGCTTATAGATGCCATCTGGATGTTGATTGCGTAGGAGATTCCTTAGCGAGAACCTGCATACCTGCAAAAGAACAAATGAGTACCTGACACGTTGCAGGAGCTGGTTTTCAGATGCTTGGTATAGATGTGTCCTGACTGGTTACAGGAGCTGGATCTGGAGCTTCAAATGGCGATGAATGAACCAGGGATGGTTACTACCTTAGCATGAACGGTAAGAGAACCTTGGGTGACTTTAACTTCAACAACGCTCGTTGAGAAAAATCTTGGATGTCTTCTACTGGGATAAGAATCAGGGAGATCTTAGGGTCGATCTGACTGAACCAGAGAAGGCCTTTGACTGGATAAGCATCAGGAAAATCTTAGGGTCGATTTGACTGAACCGGACAAGGTCTTGGAACATCTTCAACTGGATAAGCATCAGGGAGATCTTAGGGTCGATCTGACTGAACCAGAGAAGGCCTTTGACTGGATAAGCATCAGGAAAATCTTAGGGTCGATTTAACTGAACCGGACAAGGTCTTGAAATATCTTCAACTGGATAAGCATCAGGGAGATCTTAGGGTCGATCTGACTGAACCAGAGAAGGCCTTTGACTGGATAAGCATCAGGAAAATCTTGGGGCGATTTAACTGAACCGGTCTAGGTCTTGAAATATCTTCAACTGGATAAGCATCAGGGAGATCTTAGGGTCGATCTGACTGAACCAGAGAAGGCCTTTGACTGGATAAGCATCAGGAAAATCTTGGGGCGATTTAACTGAACCAGTCTAGGTCTTGGAATATCTTCAACTGGATAAGCATCAGGGAGATCTTGGGGTCGATCCGACTGAACCAGAGAAGGCCTTTGACTGGATAAGCATCAGGAAAATCTTGGGGCGACTTAACTGAACCGGTCTAGGTCTTGAAATATGGTTGAGAATTTAACTGCATCTTTCCTGAAAAGTAAAGGTCAGTCATATGCAATGCATGATATGGATCACGCAATGATGTTCTCAACATAAATGAGATTTGTATGGTATGATGCGTCTATGCATGCTATAATGATGTATGTGATGTTGTATGTTTTCGTCTAGGAAAGTGAATCTTTGTCGGGTGCCGGGAAGTCGTATCCTGGGCTGGTGTTGAAGAATAAGCTTTTACTCCCGCTGGGGATGACAGTTGCAAGAATACCGGTAGGAGAAGATAACTCCGTTGGGGAATAAACTTGGCGAATGAATAATTCTGCGGGGAGAAAAGATACTCTAGCGACCATGCTGGGAAGCAATACTCTGTGGGGATAGAGATGCTTTGCTGAATGTTGATAGTAACTTGCTGAGGATGTCCTTGTTATTGGAAGCATTGATGGATTTCGCTGGGGATAGGAAAGAACTACGTGGACGACGACCTTTCCGTGGCTTTTGGCTGAGGATAACCCAGTTATATCCTGTTAAGGAAATAACTCTTTGAATAAAGCCGGACGACGCGTTCGCGCTCTGCGAGGGGATAAGCTTCCAGAATCTACTGGGGATAAGCTTACTGCTTGGGGATATGAATTCCAATTTTCCTGGGGAAACTGGATTGGACTCTTCTGGGGAAGTTTTTGGAACTGCGGGGGAGTGATTCCTTTGAATGTTGGTATACCGCCGGGGAACAATCTTTAGGCCAAGACTGCCGGGGATGCTTGTTAAGAATATATGCTGCTGGGGAAGTATTGAGATCTACGGGAGGATACTCAATTTCCTTGAGATTTATAATTTTGCTTGGAGAGGAATGTACTGTTTTGCTGAACCACTCTCTGGGGAATTAAGGTATCTGGTTACGTTCTTTAGCTGAACCTACCTTGGTACCTTGGAGGATAGAACAATTAGGCTGCTCAGACAACTTTTTTTTATTGCCCCTGTTTCTAGTGTCACCTGCAATTAATTCCTTTGTTTCGTATGCAAATATTTATGAGTTAGCAAATTATTGTCAATGCATATATCACAAATTGAACCTTGGACGTTCTTCGCAAAACAAAACAGAAAAAGAAAAACACTTGGCACGCTTAACTGAAAATATATTTGTATTGATTTTTTTGAATAGCCTGAAAATAGGCGTTTTGTGTACAAGAGGCTGACGTCCTAGTAAGAGGAATGCCGCCGAACAAGAGAGTTTATACAAATTTTGTACAAAAGAAAATAAAACAGCTGTGTGAAATGAATGATCCACTGGGTTTCAACTCTGCTATTGCCTTTATAACTCCGAGCGTCTCATCACTTGATGACCTTGGTTGAAGATGAAGCTGATTGATCGATGCCGTTTTAACTTGATATAGATACCGGATTCTGGATGCAAAGTGATCAATGAGACATAGTATTACGCTTTTATCCCTAATTTTTGCCGGGACCGCCCTTTCGGGTTTTCAGTCCACCGGGATACCCATTTTTGCCCAAGCCGCCTTTTCAGGTTTTCGACTTGCCGGGTGTACAGATTTTTTTTCATTTTCATCCCTTCATTTTGCCCGAACCCTTTTGGTTCGACGGGAAGCCCTAATTTTTGCCTAGGCATGTCAGCCTAGCGGGTCTTCTTTATGCGTAGTATCTTTTTACTATGTCTGCATTGGCGGGGTGAGGAAGGTCGTCACCATCCATGTTGGTTAATATCATGGCTCCTCCTGAGAACACATGCTTAACCACAAATGGCCCTTCGTACGTAGGGGTCCATTTGCCCCTTGGATCACTCTGAGGAAGGATGATTCTCTTGATTACCAGATCCCCAACTTGATATTCCTGCGGTCTGACCTTTTTGTTAAATGCCCTGATCATCCGTTTCTGATACGTCTGACCATGACAGATAGCAGCGAGTCTCTTTTCATCAATGAGGTTGAGCTGATCAAGTCGTGTCTGGATCCAATCCTCTTCGTTCAGATTTGCATCCTTCATTATCCGGAGAGAAGGTATTTGTACTTCGATCGGCAAGACTGCCTCCATGCCATAAACCAGAGAGAAGGGAGTTGCCCCGGTTGACGTCCTAGCTGAGGTACGGTACCCATGCAGAGCGAACGGTAACATCTCGTGCCAATATTTATAGGTCACTGTCATTTTCTGCACGATCTTCTTGATGTTCTTATTTGCTGCTTCTACGGCCCCATTCATCTTCGGTCTGTAAGGAGAAGAATTGTGGTGCTGTATCTTGAACTGTTCGTAGAGCTCAGCGATCATCTTGTTGTTCAGATTGGTACCGTTGTCTGTAATTATTCGTTCAGGGACGCCGTACCGACAGATCAGGTTGTGCCGAATGAACCGTGCCACAACGGTCTTGGTTACCGTAGCATAGGATGCTGCCTCAACCCACTTCGTAAAATAATCAATCGCTACCAGGATGAAGCGATGCCCATTAGATGCCGTAGGTTTAATCTCGCCGATCATGTCTATGCCCCACATTGCAAACGGCCAAGGCGCAGTCAGAACATTCAGGGGAACCGGAGGAACATGCACCTTATCCGCATAGATCTGGCATTTGTGGCATGTCCTGGAGTGTTGGTAGCAGTCAGCTTCCATTGTGGACCAGTAATATCCTTCCCGTAGGATCTTCTTAGCCATGGTATGCCCACTGGAATGCGTACCAAAGGTTCCTTCATGTAGCTCTTCCATGATCCTTTCTGCTTCAGTCTTATCCACACAACGCAGTAAGGTTGAATCATGGTTTCGCTTGTACAAGATGTCGTTGCTAAGGAAGAACTTGGATGCAAACCTTCTCAAGAACTTCTTATCATTGATAGAGGCACCTTCAGGGTATTCCTGAGCTTCCAGATATCTCCTCACCTCATGATACCAAGGCTTCTCAGTCACCAATTCAGTCTCGAGATCGCAACAGTATGCCGGTTCGTCCAGTTTCCAAATGATGATCCGGGGAGCCTTATTATCCCATTTGACTTTGAACATTGAAGACATTGTAGCTAACGCGTCCGCTAGCTGGTTCTCTTCTCTCGGAAAGTGTTCAAAGGTTATCTCTGTGAAGTGGGGGATCAGGGTCAACACACATTCTCTATAAGGAATCAGGTTTGGATGTTTCGTATCCCACTCTCCTTTGATCTGATTGATTACAAGAGCGGAATCTCCGAAGAAACTTAGAAATTTAATCCTTAAGTCGATCGCAGCTTGAAGCCCCATGATACACGCCTCATACTCCGCCATGTTGTTGGTACAGTTGAAACACAACCGGGCAGTGAGTGGAGTATGAGTACCTTGTGGAGATATGATTATGGCGCCGATACCGTTTCCCAAAGCATTGGAGGCTCCGTCAAAGTGCATAGACCATCGGGATCCTGGCTCAGGTCCTTCATCCGGTCCAGGTACTTCACAATCTGTTACTATCATGATGCTTTCATCTGGAAACTCGAAGTTCATTGATTGGTAGTCATCTACAGCTTGATGTGCCAGGTGGTCTGCCAATACACTCCCCTTGATGGCTTTCTGGGTTGTGTACTGAATGTCGTATTCTGTCAAGATCATTTGCCATCTTGCAATTCTCCCAGACAGAGCAGGCTTTTCGAATATGTACTTTATAGGATCCATTTTTGAGATCAACAAGGTAGTGTGAGTCAGCATATACTGTCTCAGCCGGCGAGCAGCCCATACCAAAGCGCAACAAGTTTTCTCAAGCAGTGAGTATCGGGTCTCACAATCGGTAAACTTTTTGCTAAGGTAATAAATGGCATGTTCTTTTCGGCCAGACTCGTCATGCTGCCCCAGCACACACCCCATTGAATTGTCAAGCACTGTTAGATATAGTATCAGAGGTCTCCCTTCAACCGGTGGCATAAGGATAGGTGGTTATTGGAGATACTCTTTGATTTTGTCAAAAGCAGCCTGACATTCATCGTTCCAACGTACTACCTGATCTTTCTTCAGTAGCTTGAAGATTGGCTCACAGGTAGCAGTCAGATGTGAGATGAATCGAGCAATGTAGTTCAGGCGTCCTAAAAAGCCTCTGACTTCCTTCTCTGTCCTGGGAACTGGCATCTCTTGAATAGCTTTGACCTTAGCAGGGTCCACTTGAATTCCTTTATCACTGACCACAGAGCCTAGCAACTTCCCAGATCTTACCCCGAAGGTGCACTTGTTCGGGTTCAATCTCAGCTTGTACAGTTTCAACCGGTCAAACAACTTTTGTAGATGATCTAGGTGCTCTTCCTCAGTCTGGGACCTAGCGATCATGTCGTCCACATACACTTCTATCTCGTGATGGATCATGTCATGAAATAAGGCAACCATGGCACGCTGGTAGGTTGCCCCAGCATTCTTTAACCCAAATGGCATGACCTTGTAGCAGAAGGTGCCCCACTGAGTAACAAATGTAGTCTTTTCCATGTCTTCAGGTGCCATCTTGATCTGATTGTAACCTGAAAAGCCATCCATGAAAGAGAATACCTTGTGCTGAGCTGTGTTGTCAACAAGGACATCAATGTGAGGTAAGGGGAAGTCATCTTTGGGGCTGGCCCTGTTCAGATCCCTGTAATCGACACACATTCTGACCTTACCGTCCTTTTTAGGTACCGGCACCACATTAGCAACCCACTGAGGGTAAGAAGTCACTGCAAGGAACCCATCATCAAACTGTTTCATGACCTCGGCCTTAATCTTCTCAGACATCTCTGGACGCATCCGACGGACCTTTTGCTTGACTGGAGGGCAATCTTCCTTAGTTGGCAAGTGATGAACCACAATGTCGGTATCCAACCCTGGCATGTCTTCGTAGGACCAGGCAAATATCTCCATATAATCATGCAGCATTTTGGTTAACCGTTGCTTCACGCTGAGCTCTAGGTTGGCACCAATCTTTACCTCTTTCCTGTCTGCTTCAGTACCCAAGTTTATTGTTTCCACTGGCTCTTCATGGGGTTGAATTGCCCTCTCTTCCTGAAGCAACAGTCTTGCAAGCTCACCAGGCACTTCGCAATCATCTTCACCTTCATCTTCGGCTAAGTTGATCGGATTTTCGAAGTCATAATTGGCAGTAGCAGAGTTGTTATCAGTGAGATCCAGAGTGGATTGGAACCTGTATGAGTGAGTGTGTGTGTAAATACAGCTGTTTTGAAAATTATGTAAAGGAAAAGAAAGACAGAAAAGGAGCACAATATTTGCAATGCGAAAATACGTCCAAGATTTTCATTCATGATGTATAAAATGACAGTTTGTATGCCCTCACAAATAGAACCACGGTGCCTCGGGTAAGACACCGGGCCATAGAGTTTATCATTGTTTATTACAAAATAACGAAACAAAGAAATTTATTACTACGTCACAAAGGTAACAGGAGTATGATCCTTAGCAATCCAGTTGTTCAATCCGCCTTCAGTCGTCGGATATATCCAGCTATTAAACTCAGCTTCGTCCACTTCATTGTCTTCCCCGACAGCATTCACCCCTGAACTTTTAATAAATACTGGAGGTCTTCCGATCTTCGCCTTCCTCATAGCTCTCTAACCTTCTGTGGTAAAACCCAGCCCAAGTTTGTCAGTCTTCTGAGTAAAGTCTGGAAGTCTGCCCCAGTCGGCACATTCACCCTTCTGAACCACAGCCCGGGCATCCTTTAGGGAAGCCATCTTCAAAGGACCACCTCCTTCTATTGCTGTTTCTGCTGCAATTGGAAACACCTCCTCGAAATGCTGAAAGGGGGTTTCAATAAACTCCCCATCCATCTCAATATACCTGAAGGAGTTCAGGTGGCTCACCATATATTCTTCCTCTCCTTGCATAGTGACAATCTTCCCTCTGACGGGGTACTTCAGCTTCTGATGCAAGGTAGAGGTCACTGCCCCAGCCTTATGTATCCAAGGTCGACCCAATAGACAAGAGTAAGATGGACGGATGTCCATCACATAAAAAGTGGAATCGAACACTTGAGAGCCCACACGAATCAGAATGTCAACCTCTCCATGGACCATCCTCTTTGAACCATCAAAGGCCCTGACGATGATGTTGCTAGGTTTCAATTCCAGGCCTTCGCAATCTAGACGGTCCAAAGCCTTCTTAGGTAGCACATTCAAAGACGAACCAGTATCCACTAACACATGTGCCAAGGTAGTGCCCCTGCATTCAATAGAGACATGCAGAGCATCATTATGGTCTCTCCCCTTTGCGGTCAAGTCAGCATCTGAGAAACCCAAGCCATTGTCTGCCGTTAGATTTGCTACGCAATCAGTGAACTGTACTGCAGAGGTTTCATGTGGCACATGGGCCGTCTTGAGGAACGAGATTAGGGCCTTAGCATGGGCCTCGGAGCACAGCAATAAAGAGAGCATGGAGATTTTGGAGGGCGTGTGCCCCAGCTGTTCCACAACATTAAAATCGCTCTTCTTTATAATTTTCAAAATCTCCTCCATCTCTTGTGGGGAGGCCTCAGCAGCTATAGGTACGGGCGCCTCCATCTGGGCAGGCCCAACTTCAATTCCCTTGCCCCGAGCATTGGATGACTCGGCAGCAGGAGAAACAACTTGATTGGCAGTAGGAACAACAATTTGATCAACAGCAGGAACAGGTACACTTGTGGGAGTTATGAGAAGTGGTCTTCGGGCAGCAGGCGGTGCAATGTCAGGCGAGAAGAGCCTGCCACTGCGGGTAACCTTGGCTGGGCCAGTAATGTCACAAATGCTGGCGGCAGCGTTGAACTCTTGTTTAATCCCGTTTACATATACATCTGCCCCATAATGCCAGGGGACGGCTTTGTCAGATACATAGGGCAGGGGCCCCGGAACAGTGATAATAACAGGCGCAACGGTCATGATTTGGACGGGCTTCTTCGGGAGAGCCGAGATCGGATTATTGAAGATAGTCACCACTGAAACTTCTTCCATCGGAACCAACTGAACAACAGATTTCTTAAACAGAATCTCCTTGCTATCCATTAAGCTTTGGATGCCTAACTTTAACAAGGGACAACCAGATGAGGACACAACACAGAACAGGCAACCCTCACTGCAACCCGGAAATAAACCGGCCTGCAGTAGGTTCTTCTTGACAATCTTTAGAGGAGTGGCTAGATCATCCACAGAAACAGCATAAACGTCTTCATCAACAGCATTTACCCCATGTTGAGGCATAGGGGCAGTAACTACATTTGGCTTTGCAGGCGCTTCGAACTGTATCTCCTTTGCGTCGATAAGGTCTTGCACCTTATTCTTTAACGCCCAACAGTCATCGGTTGAATGCCCCGGGCTATCTGAATGGTAGGCACAACGAGCATTCGGGTTGTACTTGGGGGATGCGGTATTTGGAAACTTCGGCGCCTCCCTGACAGTCACTAAATTGGTTGAGAGCAACTGTGGCAGGATCTGCGACAAAGTCATGCTTAAGCGGGTGAATTCTCTCCGGGGCCTTTCAAACTTCTGAGGATTGTTTGGCCGGGAAGCGGCAGCAGGCTTAGCAATCATTACCGCACTGACAAATTGGCGGTGCTCATGTCTCTCTGATTTCCTGGAACCATATACGGCACTAGACTCCTTCTTGAAGGGATTCTTCTCAGAACTAGATGATGCACCCTTCGGAATTTTTCCAGACTTTAATCCAGCTTCAATCCTCTCTCCAGTCAGAATTAAATCAGTGAACCCAGCAGAAGAATTCCCAATGAGATGGTTGAAAAACGGCCCAGATAGGGTCCCCAAGAACATGTCCACCAACTCCCGATCAGTCAATGGAGGCTGCACCCTGCCAGCCAGGTCTCTCCACTTCTGAGCGTACTCCTTAAAACCTTCGCTTGCACCTAACGACATACCCTGGAGTTGGGTACGTGTGGGGGCAAGGTCGACATTATATTGATACTGCTTGTAGAAAGCAGTAGCCAACTCCTCCCAGTTACGAACCTTGGTCCCATCCAGCTGATAGAACCATTCGAGATGAGTCCCTGAAAGACTCTCCTGGAAGAAGTGGATCCATAAATTCTTATCCGCAGAGTACGGCTGAATTTTCCGAACATATGACCTTAAATGCAGCTTGGGACAAGATGCCCCGTCATACTTAGAGAAGGATGGTGCTTTGAACTTGTGGGGGATAATCACACCAGTTGACAAACCCAGATCTCCGAAATCCAGCCCAGGTACCTGTTGAACCTCCATAGCCTTCAATCTGTCCTCCAATTGCTTATATCTGTCGTCTGCAGGAGGGTACTGCTCTTCATCAAAGTCTGTCTCGTTGTCGGAGACTACCGGACTAGGGACCTTCACTTCTGCCTGAGAAGGACTCTTGCCAACAGAAGAACCAGCCTCTTCATGCTGCAGAGTATTGCCGAACCTTCGGCCCGAGTTGAACAGAACAGTTCTTCTCTTCTTCTCCTTCTCCTTCTTCAGGAGCATAGTCTTCAGTTCTTCTTGGCCTTGAGCCAGACCCTTGATTAATTCCTGGAATTATGCATTCTGCACCTGAAGAGCCTTGATCGATGTCTCAGTTGATGCAGATTCGGGATTCATGATGCTGAAATAAACAGCGAAGAACTGTAAGCAACCTGAAAAAGAGGAAAAACCTGCTATGCACATGATGTATGAAATGCGTATGCAATGCATTCAAGGGTTCGAAAGTTCAAATTTGTTGTAGACAAAAAGGAACACACGTTATCATTAAAGAAATCATTGTTTAATACATCAAAGCCTCATGGGCAAAAGTACAAAAATCAAATCAATCCCAAAATACACTGCGCATCCTCTTTGGAGCTATGTAAGTGTTGAGATTCCTCTCCTCATGCAACAGGCGGGTGAGCTCCAAGACCTTCTTTTCACTGGCATGTAGACTAGTCTCAAGAGAATTCCGTTCTTCCTTAAGCTGGATCCAGCTCTTCTGCATCTCTTCCCAGGATGTGGGCATATCAGGGTGCTGAATAGTATAGGACACTTCCCCTTCCAAGACAGGTTCTTTGATTACTGGGAGCATATGAGGATAAGGCATCACTAATTTCTGGGAGCGGGCTCGTACCCACTTGAGATAAGGTTCCAACGGGATGGAATTCCTGTGCCCCAGTGTCTTGCTGTCTATCCTATTTGGCATCCTCCAAGCTCTGATAAATCTCTGGCGAAGTCCTTGAGTATCATTGTCGAAGTCAAAAACTATGTCAGGAATTAACATGTCATGAGGACCATCCCTCCGAGCATAACCAAACTGTCTCCAAGCCAGGCATGGGCTATAAGTAATACCTCCTCTGATTCCAAGTAAGGGAACATTGGGGTACTCCCCGCAACGATCAATGATAGTGACATCTTCTCTGGACCTAGGGCACCAATGTATATCTGCATGTGTAAGAGTCATCAACCGTTGTGACCATCTCAAACCCCGCTCATTCTTCAAGACTGATTGTGGAAGGTGCGAAATAAACCACCTTCCCAGGAGAGGAGTGCAACACATAAGGACACCTCTTTTTCTCATGGTTCGAGTGTAACATGAGTGAAGGATGTCCCCCAGCAACGTAGGTATAGGATTCCTGGACATAAAGATCTGGACGGCACTGATATCAATAAGCTGATCTGGGTTAGGGAACAACACCAAACCATAGACAAGGAGGGCCACAACCTCTTCAAAAGCTTGCAAGTCAAGGGAGTTCCAACATTCAAGGGCCTTTTCAAACAGAAACCTGGCTAAGAACCCTTTGATACCACTTCTAACTTCCCAATGTCCCTTGAGGTCAGATGACTGTAGGTGCAAGGCTTTAGCAATTTCTTCAAGCTTAGGTTCCTTTTCCGTACCGTTGAAGGGTAGCTGATCAAGGATAGGGATCTTCAGGAGCCGGGAGAACTCCTCCAATGTAGGTACCAACTGATAGTCCAAGAAGGTGAAACAGTGATGCAGAGGGTCAAAGAACTGGAACAGGACCTTAATCATATCTTCCTCAATGTTGGTGTTGACCAAGCTGATGAGGCTTCCATGTCTTTCACTGAATGAAGAGTTCTCGGGAATCCTGGATATAAGCTCCTTAAGCTGAGGAGGGATCCTTACAAGACTGATTTGAATTGTCTTTCTACGAACAGTTTCCATGTCCTACAAAACAAGAACAAAGATGAAAATTCGAACCCCTGAAATGGTTAGTCAATGCATATGATGTTGGATGATGTCATGATGCTATGATTAAACACACCACAGATATTTACAAACATGTAAGGCACACAAGGCACACAAGACAAGCCCTTAAGGTTTAAGGCCAGCATGGGGTCTGGGTAGTACCCTCTTGAAGTTGGTGGGTTCAACCTGTCCTAATCAAAGTAACCGGGTTCTAAGGTTCCCAATATCACAGGATTGCTTTCATTGTTCATCGTTTCGATTTAGCCACTGAACTGGCGACCGAAATATTCCAGGAAAGCAACCCTCAATTGAGCGTAGTATCGAGTATCAACCAACCTCGGACTGCACCAAAGTCAGTTATCTCACTACCCTAAAGAGGCCAAGATAGTTCAATTAAGGTTCCTAAGGTCTGTTGATGCTTCATGACACCACGCGGAGGCCCCGTACTCTCCTTGACTGAACTCAAGGGTTACCGGTACACACCAAAGTGCCACATCAACGTAGCAGACTGTTTCAACCATGTCGGTATACCCCGCACAGTTCCCTCACAGCCTTGTTGCTACTTTCTAAGAAGGTATCCCCCAGATTCAGGTTAGGATCTATAGAACTCCCAAGCAACCCACAATTTAAAGCACACAAGGAAAACAATTGAAAACACAGTTATGAACTAGCCCTAAGGTACACCTCACTTTAAGTTAATTCCCCAGCAGAGTCGCCAGTTCTGTGATCGGTGGATCTGGAACTGACTGTTTAACGCTGGTTCGCGAAATGTCGCGGAAGCAAGAGTCGCCACCGTCTTTTATTTTCTCCAAATGGAAAGGACAAAAGCACAGAAGAGATTGCTCTCGGTTCGGGAGGTAGGTTATAGAAAGGGAAGGTGTTAGCACCCTTTCTATCCATGGTTATCCATGGGCTCTTAGATACTTGCTCAATGTGTTTTCAAAAATGTTTGCTTGCTTTTCAACTGTGGGTTTTTAAAAAAAATTTCTTTGAAAGTTTCAGATCGACTCTTGTGTCAGAGTGTTTGAAAAATTGTTTTGAAAGCTTTTGAAAAGTGTCGGTGTGAAAAGATTTTGTTTGTTTTTGAAGAGAGCAAGTATCTACGAGAACCTACCTACCCTAAGGAATTCGTCTGTGTAAATGTCCTTTAAAGTAGTGCCATCCCACCATTGAGAGGTAGGTAGCACCACTATTGGAGGTGTTCGGGTCAATTCGAGGTTCGGGACATGGTGATCACCAGAGCAATGGGAAGACACCTTAGAAGCTACCCTCATGCCAGGTTCCTGGATCATGAGGACTTACTAAGACATCCTCTACTCGACGATCACCTTTCGAGGCAAGGCAACAGTGAGGCGTACCCTAGGGGTGGTGTGTGCGATTCGTGTGTCGTTTTCATTTGTATTTGTCTTGTCATGTTAAAGTGATCTACGCTTGATTCTTATTTTTAAGTCCATACATTCTTTCATGCTTTTGTTTAACAGTTAATATTTGCGGGAAAAGTAAATTCTAAACTATTACAAATGGCGCGGATCCACATCGCCAAAATTAAACCGGACCCGATTTGACGGAAAATAAATAAAGGAATTAAAGGGTGCGAGAAGTAAATGTTACAAAGCTTCGGGAGAGATACATAATTATTTAAACGACATAAAATAAATACGCGAAATTAAACAATTAAACAATATGGGCGTTGGACCCTTTTGCTAAAAATTAGAATTGGCGAGGAATTAAAATTAAAATTAAAAGAAAATGTTTTTGGTATTTTTATGTTTTTTAAGATTTAATAGGAAAAGAATTAATTAAGACTAAAATAAAATGCAAACCCTAATTCTATTTATTTTTAAATTTATTAAGAAAAATATTGAAGTTTTTAACCTAATTTAACCCTAAGTTAATTTATGTACAATTTAGTTATGAAAATAAATAAATAAATAACATTATGGTAGAAAAGGAAAAAATTAAAAAAAAAGAATAAAAATTAACTAAACCTAATTCTACATTTTTTAGATTTTATTATGAAAAGAATTAAAATTGTAACCTAATTTAAAACTAATTAATTACATGCTAATTTATTTACAAAAAAAAATGTCAAAATAAATAATCATTATATTTTTATCTTTTTCTGAGTTTTTTATGTGTTTTATATTTTGTAAAAAAAAAAAAAAATTAATTAAATTAAAACAATAAAATAAATAAAACAATAATTGAAATAAAACATGAAGAACATTGCAAACCAGGGGGGGGGGTTCAGGCCCCAATTGTGAGGTATGGCCTTAGCACTTCAGGCCCATTTGTATCAGATCCATTGACTTTTGCCACTAGCGTGTTAACACTTTGACCAAGCTTATGATGTACATCCAACCTCAGCCTTTGATTTGAATTTGTCAGATACGTGGATGGCTAGATGATGAAGGAACATGGTGTGCATCAATGTTGTGCCTGCATAGGAATTATTGTGGAAAAATAATATTGAGGTTACACAGACCTGGGACTCGAACCCAGGTCTTGGACGTTATTGCAATCACCACTTGCCAGCTGAGCCATGAAACGCATGTTAACATATTATAACAAATAAATAACAAAAAGAAAAACAAACGCGTTAGTGGATCCAGCGCGCGAATTTCAAACAGGCCTATAGCATTTGGACAACACATCATCTTCTTCGCATGTTTTTTATTTTTCTGAAAACAAGAACATTACGCAACGGTTTTCTATGCGTTGTATTAGGCAGGCTATTGGAAAATAGCGAATAGCTCTCAAGCGCTCATAAATTGAGCGCGAGCATGCTGTTTTCTTCGTCCAAGCTCCCTGAATCCATCCATGGCATTGTGGTGGTCGAATTTTACGTTATTAGGAAACCCCCAATTGGGAGCCCAAGAAACCCTAGACTGCATCAATGGCAAAATCACGTATATAGCACAAAAACGCAATTAATTTGCATGGTTAGTTTTAGAAACTCATAACAAACATGAATCAATGGACAAAAATTGCAAAGTATGCACAAATCATGATGCGTGATTCTGAAAATTTCTTGACACAGTTTGTATTAGTGTTACCAATTCTTGGAGTTTTGATGGATGATTCTGATTGGAATACACTCAATAAACCTTAAGCAAGCTATTGGAATGAAAATTAGGCTTTGAATCGCCCTGGAATGATGATTTCAGTTTTGTGTTTTTTGACAATTTTTTCAAGTTCTTCAATGGCCTTTGAGCGCAGCTTAGAGTGTCTGTGCATTAGGGTTGTGTTCAAGCATTTGTAGTGAATCAATTAGGTTAAAAATATTGCTCAAAATCTCTTGAATTCATGAATTGGAGATTTGATTTGTTAAGGATCTTTTTTCAATCTTTTTCAAGTGTTCTTGTGCCAATTAGCATCCAATCAATCCAATTCTTTCCTAATTAGTATGTGCACGAAATCTTGATGGCAAAACATGTATAAAAAGATTTGTTAAGGCAAGTTAGATATTTTTCATGTATTTAAATAATTTAAATGAATTAATATAAATAATAATTCAAATAAATAAACAAAAAATGAGAAAATACTTCCCTTTGGGCCAAGTGGTCGTGCATATGCTTGGAATGATGAATCATGGAAGAAAAATGGGCCCATTAGCATTTTAGGTCATTTGAATCAATGTTGACTTTTCAAAATATCCAAAAATTTCCCAACTTCCACAAGGCATAACTTGCTCAATTTTTAAGCTTTTCTCATGTTCTTGGACATTTTGGAAAGTTCTTTGAGTCCTCTAACCAATTCCTTTGGTCCCATGTCATTTTGATTTACCAATCTCAAGTTATGGCCTTTGACTTAAAGTCCCTTTTTGTTGACTTTTGAAAATGACCTATAATGTTGAAATTGATAACTTTTTGTGAGAGCATTTCTTGGACTTGAAGTATGAAGATGAGTTGTGGGAAATGTCTTTCTCTTCAACATGAGCTTTGGATGGAATTTTTCTGATAATCCATGTGAAAGTTATGCCCTGGTCAATTTCAGTTGACTTTTTCAGCTGTCCAAATAAGGAAACTTTTGCATCTTTGATGATTTCTGAGCCAAATTTTGAGAATCATGATCAAGCATTGATCAAATGATGTTTGTGGCTTCAAAATGATATGTTGATCAAAAATTTGAACTTTTGACTGTCAAATGACCATTTTGCCCCTACAGTTGACTGTAGTGCAATTTAGGGTTTTGACTGTGCAATTTTGAGCTGAATGCCTTGAAACTTGATATGAGGATACTTGACCATATTTGTAAGCATGTGAGACTTGATTGGGCCTTTGAAAACTTTCTTTTCTTGATCAGAACACAAACCCTAGTTTTGACTGTATAGGAGACCTTTGCACTGGGCAACCCTTGGGGAGTTTTGTGACTTGGCTTGGCAATTTCTTGGAGAATATGGGAGGGCAAATTTTGGGGTGCAACAGAAGGTATTAGCACCCTTTTCATCCATGGTTATCCATGAGCTCTTAGTTACTTGGTTTTTTAGATCACTTGCCTTGATTTTCGATTGCTTGAAAATGGTGTGTGTGTGTGTGTGTTTTTGAAAATGTTTTTTTTTGAAGAAGACGCCTTGTTTTAGACAACCAATGTAATGACTCGTGTTTGAGTATATACGAAGGTGTGTATCTTTTCGAAAAGATGTTTCAAAATGTTTTTTGGAAGAGTGTTTGAAAGTGTTTGTGAAGTGTGGTTTTTGAAAGTGTGTATGAAGTGTGGTTTTTGAAAAGAAGGCAAGTGTTTTTGCAAGTTGATCTCAAGTAACTAAGAGTTTTGTCTACCCCTATTGTACTCAAAGGTTTTCTCTATGTTTTTAACCCTTTTTAACAATTTTGTTCCACCATTGAATTTGGTGGACAATCTTGCGTTTAGGAAGTTTAACGGGACGGGCGCGGGTCATCGTATGGACCATGAATGCAATGGTGCCAAGTGTCTTTGGCAATTTGCTTTGAAGGGACTATGATCATTCCATTTAGGCAACTTTCGAAAGCGTCATCGAGGGACTTATGATCATTTGAATTTGTTTTGCCAAAGAAACTCGACGTGCAAGCATGGCCCATTTTGGAAGGCAACATGTGGGATTACCCTAGGGGGTGCAAGTGTGATTGTGTATTGATTTCATGTATTTGTCTTGTATTAGGTTATCTAGCGTTCGATTTTATGTACATGCAAACCCTAGGTCTAACCATGGTATAATTGAAAGCGGTAAATTGCGGGAATTTAAAAGTCTACGTTATTACAAATAGTATCCGGGAGTGGGGGTACAAATTTACAAATAGGGATGAGACTTTAGGAGTGTAGTGTCCAATAATTTACAACCAAATTGAATCGCGATCAAATGTAAACAATGTAATGTAAAGTATAAGAATAGCAAATGTATATTGTCAAATGTAAAGTGTATTGTGTAGGTGTACGTGTAAGTGTATGTATGTAATTTATTTACAGGTGTGGAAATGTGAATTTAATGTGCATTATTAAGTATTGTTTAACTTAAATGAAAAGAATTAGATGTTTATTTATTTAATCTTTGTAATCTTGTATTTTTCTTTAATATGTACAAAAATAAAATTTAATAAAATAAAAGAAAATGTTTTAAATTTTAATTAAATTATGTATATTAAAAAAAATGTATTTTAATTGATTATGTACAAATCATTTTTAGGAAAAGAAAATGTATTAACGTAAAGAGAATTTATGTATAAAATAGGTTAAATAAATAAAAAGGTGTTTTTGCATAATTCTAAATCTTATGTATTTTTAGTATTAATGTAAAGTATTATTTTAAGAAAAGAAAGGTATTTATCTTAAAGAAAATTAACATTTCATGTAAAAAAAAGAATTAATTAAAGAAAGTGTAAGTTTCAAGTTTTAAAAAAAAGAAAAATATTGTTTTTTATTAGTTTCTATATGATATTTAGTTATGATATATATGTAAAAGTATTGTTAATATAAAAATTGAAATTAGTATTAATAAAATTATAAAAAATATGGTTAATTAAAACCATAAAAGGGTGAGACAAAATTGTTAGCAAAAGAAAAGTATGGGCTTTAGGCATTTCAGAATATTTGGGCTTGGGGTTGTGAGAATAGGGCGAGGCCCAATTGTTTCATGCGTTAGTTTTAGGGTTCACAGTTTTGTGCAGGATGTAAGAAGCTTCAGCAGGTTTGTTGTTTTTTGTTCTGGGTTTTTGGTAAGGCTTTTTGTGCTTGGATATAAGTTTGTTTGAAAAGGTTGAGCTTGATAGGCTTGAATCAGTTTTAGGCTTAAGCTTTATGCAGGTTATGTGCTTGGATCGTTTTCTGGTTAGGCTTTGAATGTTTATGGTTTTTGAACTTGTTTGAGAACAGGTCCCATGGTTTAAGGCTTATGTGCTAATGCAGGTGATGCTATTGTTGTTGGATAGTTCAGGCTTGCTCTGGTACAGGTTTTTGGGTGAACTGGTTTTTCTTTTGTTTATGTTGTTTTGCTGCCTCTCTCCTGTACTGTGTTATGAACAGATTGTTTTATATTTTGTTTTTCATGCCTCAGCCTGCAAACCTGTCCTATTTTCTCTCTTCTTCTCTCTCCAGTACCATTTAAAACATTAAACAATGTTTATGTTAGTACTTTTAATCTGAAAAGGCAGCTGCTTGGGAAATGATGAAAATGAAAAGCTTGCTTGCAAAACTAGTTTTAGCCTGCATACTTTATCTTCTTTTCCATATTCTATGCTTCTTAGTGACAACATTTTTGACAGCCTTGTACTTGTTTGATATCTTTGACAGTTTGTGGACAGTTTGGAATTTGTGATTCAGTTTGGACTTTGTGGTTAGGCCTAGTTCAGTTTGCCTTTTTGATTATGCAGTATGTTGACAAATTTGAATTTGTGCAATTTAAACTTTTGTGCATTCCAAGTTTAGCAAGCAAATATTTATCCCTTTTTGTGAACCGGGAGAAATCCCGTGATTTGCAGAAAGGGCTAACTGATCCCAGTCAGTTGCCTTTAATGATGAGCCCAAATTAATTGTCTGCCTCTTATTTATTTATCTGCTTCTGACTTCTTTTTCTTTTCTTTTGCAGATAAAAATTGAATGGAGAGGATTTAGCAACAGATGAAGAATGAAGAATTGAAGATTTAGAAACAATTAGGATAGTCTTATTTTAAATTTAATTATTGTAAAATTATTATTGTAAACAGTTTGTAAACAAAACAATTGTACAAATAAATTAAAGATAAATAAAAACTCTTTTTTATCCAATTAATTCTTTTCTTCTTTTCACTTGTTTACTTTATTATCTATAATTCTTTAAATTAAAATAATTGAAAATAAATTCCAGCTATTTAATCTTAGAATAATAAATAATTAAATAATCATTGCTTCAACATTGATCAATTAAACTTGGCGCTTCCAACGTCCAAAGCAAAACAACAGTCAATCACAGCAATTGCCCGGACGTTTTTCCTTTTACTGATTTTAACCAAACGTTGCAAATCCAATCCAAATGCATCTTTTCACTGATTTAATCACACAAATGCGAATTCAATCCAAATGCATTCTTTTACTGATTAAGTCAAACAATGTGAATTCGAACCAAATCTCGGAATAACTTGAAAAGCACCGTAGAATTAAATCTTTCTGAGGAACTGCACATGAATAACCCTAATTCCTGATTAAATGCCAAAGAAGCGTTCGCCTGATCGAAGTTGAGCCAAAATCAGCCAAAACCCTAAGCAAACTGTATGAACTGTTCTAGAGCCATGAAAATCAATAAAACCCTAATTGTGTCTGACTGACGAGAAAAGTCTGTTTGACCGATTCTTGAGCCAGTTTGAAAAATCAGGAAACGCCTGAAGCTGTGATTTCTTGAGGAAAAATGCGAGGGCAAATTTTGGGGTACAACAGTTGCCCCTGTTCAATCTTCTTGAACCTGAAGAGTTAGATTGGCAAGTTTGCCTTTCGCGACTCGAAGGTAAAAGAAGATTGGACACTAGAGTGCCCTAAAATTTGCACTCGGTGATGTGATGGTAGAGGGAATGGGCTTACAGATGCCATCTGAGAATGGGCTTAAAGATGCCATTTGGTGATGGGCTTAAAGATGCCATCTAGTGACTGCTGGTAGGAGGATGGGCTTGTAGATGCCATCTGGAAATGGGCTTAAAGATGCCATTTAGAAATGTTGAACTGTATGTCAATGGCGAGTGGACGAGTATTAGAAAGGTATCCATGTTTTGGAACATCTCTGAACTGGGGGTCTGAGCCAGCAATAGATTGACATCCGGTGTTGGTAAGAATCTGTAAACTGTTTTCAGGGGTTGGAGCAGCATCCGTTGTTGGGAAGCGTCCGTGAAGCAGTTGCATCTGAACAAGTGATAGATTAACATCCGGTGTTGGGAAGAATCCGTGAACTATTTTCAGAAGTCTGAAGGAGGAACCGGTGTAGGGTTTCCTGATGATGAGTCCGTGTAAAACTGCATCTGGATGAATCTGGAACAAGTATCAGAATGTCGCCGTGTCTGGGTCACATCTGAACTGTCTCTGAGTGAATCTGGAATAAGTATCAGAATATCGCCATGTCTGGGTCACATCTGAACTATTTCTAGAAAAGAATCTCGGAAGATGATGGTCTTAATTTGTTGACTGATCTTTCCTGAAAAGGTAAAGAGTTAGTTGTATGCAATGTCATGATGCATGATGCAATGTATGTTACATCAATGTTTATGATATGATTGCGATGAATGTGCACGTAAGCTGAAGAGCTATCTTGCTGAGGATAGATGAATCCTGGATGACTGAAGATAAAAGAATCTTGACTGCTGCCGGGGAGAACAATTCCTTGGCGGCTGCTGTGGAGGGCAAGAATCTTTGATTGTTAAAAATGAGAAGTCTTGGGACCACTGTTAGGGAAATCAGAAGCTTGGGTTGTATGCCAAACTACTGGGGAATTCCTGTCTTGAGGAGATCTTCACCGGAGAATATTTGAATATTCTGTGGGGAACTGAGAATGAGAGTCTTCAATCTGCTTGGGGATTGATAGTTGGAAGTTTTAGCTTCGCTGGGGATAATGAAACCTGACTCTGAGTGGAGTTAGCTTCTGGAAGGTTTTCAGGCTGGGGATTGCAAGAATCTTCTGATTGCCGTAGGCACTTGATCTCGAGAATGGGCTTACAGATTCCATTTGGAGATAGGATGGATAATTGACTGGAGATGTGTTGAATTTGTAAGTTGAAAGAAGGAACCTGTGTAGGGTTTCCTGATGATGAGTCCGTGTAAAACTGCATCTGAGGTTGAGAAGGAACCTGTGTAGGGTTGCTTCATGATGAGTCCGTGTAAAACTGCATCTGAGGTCGAGAAGGAACCTGTGTAGGGTTGCTTCATGATGAGTCCGTGTAAAACTGCATCTGAGGTTGAGAAGGAATCTGTGTAGGGTTGCTTGATGAGTCCGTGTAAAACTGCATCTGATGTTTGAGAAGGAACCTGTGCAGGGTTGCTTCATGATGAGTCAGTGTAAAACTGCATCTGAGGTTGAGAAGGAACCTGTGTAGGGTTGCTTCACGATGAGTCCGTGTAAAACTGCATCGGGAGTTTGAGAAGGAACCTGTGTAGGGTTGCTTGATGAGTCCGTGTAAAACTGCATCTGATGTTTGAGAAGGAACCTGTGCAGGGTTGCTTCATGATTAGTCCGTGTAAAACTACATCTGAGGTTGAGAAGGAACCTGTGTAGGGTTGCTTCACGATGAGTCCGTGTAAAACTGCATCGGGAGTTTAAGAAGGAACCTGTGTAGGGTTGCTTCATGATGAGTCCGTGTAAAACTGCATCGGGTGTTGAGAAGGAACCTGTGTAGGGTTGCTTCACGATGAGTCTGTGTAAAACTGCATCGGGAGTTTTAGAAGGAACCTATGTAGGGTTGCTTCATGATGAGTCCGTGTAAAACTACGTCTGGAGAGAGAGAACCTGTGTAGGGTTTCTTCGGGGCAAATTCGTGTAAAACTTCTGGATGAACCGGGGTAAGGTTACCTTGGGGTAAATCCGTGTAAGACTTCTGGATGAACCGGGGTAAGGTTACCTTGGGGTAAATCCGTGTAAGACTTTGGGAGGAACCGGTGTAGGGTTACCTTGAGGTAAGTCCGTGTAAGACTTCTGAAAGAAAAGGAACCGGTGTAGGGTTACTTGTGGAGGGTGAGTCTGTATAAGACTTCGTCTGGAAATTGAGAAGGAACCGGTGTAGGGTTTCCTGATGATAAGTTTGTGTAAAACTGCATCTTGGATTTGAGAAAGAATTGTTGGACACTTTTGACACTCGAATGGCCCAACTGATGGTGAGGGAGGCTTGCCCCAAGTTAATCTGCAATTGAGATTTTATTGAAATCTTGAATGGATTGCCCCAGGTTAACTTAACTTTGAACGATCTGTTGAAACCTTGACTGGACTGCCCCAGGTTAATTGGATAGTGACATGTCATGCCCCTTGTTGATAGGAGATTTTTTGTTGGAAGTGTCATCCTTTTAAAGTGATTTCGCTCACTGAGAGAGTTTTCGTTCCTCCGAACATTCGCTGTATGAATTTCTTCGCTGTCAAACAAAAAGCCAAATGCGAACAGTGATATTCAAACAATGCAAAGTTTATGTTTGTCTCGAAGTTTTGAAAAATGCGTTTTTTAGCAGAAAACTTTTTATAAGACAAGTCAACACAAGATTTAGAGCAAAGCCTTACAGGAGTCAGGATACCTTTTGTAACAGTATGCTTTCGAACTAACCCATGCTTCAATTAGGACTTTTGAAGGGTTGTAACGTGGCTTGGTTCACGACTTAAGAAACAAAGGATAAAGGCTCAAAGTATATTTGTACCCACCCGCTCTTCGTGATATTCTTCAACCCTAAGCTCAGTTAATAGCGCGTCGCACTCTGTTTGAGTTTGGAACGACTTTTGGGTGATGGTTCACCAGATGAATTTGGGAGATAGTCATCATCTCCTTTTTCTTTTGCAACAATTTTCATGTTGTTGAGGATTTGTAATGACCTCACTATTTTGATTTTGATTTGTTATCCCTAACTTTTGCCTGACTGTTCCCATTTTCGAGATTACAGTCAGCGGGATGCCCCAGCTTTCTTAAGCCTCCTTTACAGGTTTTGGCTTGGTGGGCTTTTCTCTTTTGAGAGATTTACTGCCTATGTGATAGGGAACCACCCTTTTCTTTTGATTCCAAAGGAATGCTTTTCTTTTTTGACGTCGTTCGTTGTGTTACGAACTGAGAGTTTGCGACTTCAATGCGCATTTTCTTTGAATTAACTGAGATACTACCCTGCCCCAGGTTTATATCAAAGGTTTTGATTGTTTAGAACAGAAAACTCCTACTTCTTTGGCTCGAAGGGGTTGACTAGGGATTAACTTCCTTATAACTCCAGTGTTTGGGATTTGAAAGAAATGCCTGTACATCATCAGCAAGGTCTGTTCAAAAGCATACTGTATGAGATTATGGTATTGTTTCGTCATCCTCCCTCTAAAGGCTTGTATCCTTTTATCAAGAGTCAAATATCATAAAGAAAAGCATAAGAGTAGTGAAAACGAATGGATGAATTCAAGACAAACATATGCAATGTGTGATACGGTGGGAGAACTGACTAGTGTTTTGCGTTCGTATTCGCACTTGTGCGGTTGAGCAAGAGTCGCCACCGACTTTTTATTTTATCCTAAAGGAAAGGTTAAAAAAGCACAGCAAAAACCTTTTGAGATATTTCGTGGGTTCGGGGGGTAGATTATGAAAAGGGAAGGTATTAGCACCCTTTTCATCCATGGTTATCCATGGGCTCTTAGTTACTTGGTTTTTTAGATCACTTGCCTTGTTTTTCGATTGCTTTAAAAATGGTGTGTGTGTTTTTTGAAAATGTTTTGGAAAAAATATGCCTTGTCTTAGGCAACTAATGTATTTGACTCGTGATTGAGTGTTTTACAAAAGTGTGGATCTTTTCGAAAAGATGTTTCAAATGTTTTTTGAGAGTTTGTTTGAAAGTGTTGTGGATTGTGGTTTTTGAAAAGAAGGCAAGTGTTTTTGCAAATTGATCTCAAGTAACTAAGAGTTTTGTCTACCCTATTGTACTCAAAGGTTTTTGTTATGTTTTAACCCCTTTTTAACAATTTTGTTCCACCATTGAATTTGATGGACAATCTTGCGTTTAGGAAGTTTATTCGGGACGGTCGCGGGTCATCGTATGGACCATGAATGCAATGATGCCAAGTGTCTTTGGCAATTTGCTTTGAAGGGACTATGATCATTCCGTTTAGGCAACACTTTGAGACTTATGATCATTTGATTTTATTTTGCCAAAGATACTCGACGTGCAAGCATGGCCCATTTTGGAAGGCAACATGTGGGATTACCCTAGGGGGTGCAAGTGTGATTGTGTATTGATTACATGTATTTATTTTGTTATTAGGTTATCTAGCGTTTGATTTTATGTACATACAAACCCTAGGTCTAACCATGGTATAATTGAAAAACTGTAAATTGCGGAAATGTAAAATCTACGCTATTACAAAGTAGTATCCGGGAGTGGGGGTACAAGTGTATGAATGGGGATGAGACTTATAGTATCCAAGAAGTTACAACCAAATCGAATGTGCGATCAAATGTAAATATCGAATACACAAATATAAGATAAACAAATGTGTAGAAGCAATGTATTGGGTAAGTGTAAGTGTGAGATGTATATGTATTGTGTATGTGTAAGTGTTGGATGTATATGTATTGTGTAATTATTTTACAGGCGTGATAATACGAAATTGAAGCGTATTAGGGTTTGACCTAGATATGTATTTTAATGAATCTTTGATTTGCATATTTAATATGTACAATAAGAAAAAATGCTTTAATTAAAAGTTCTTGTTTCTAATTAAATTATGTATAAAATGTGTAAGGGTTTATTATATACAAAAAGTATTTAAATGTCAAGAATTGAGTTTTGTATAAAAAAGAGTGTATTTTTTATATTGTTATGTACAAAAATATTTCAAGAAATCAAATTATACGAAAAAGTTTATCTACTTATTACGTACAAATATGTATGTTAATTAAAAAATTTTCAATTTAATTATGTATGAAAAAGTATTTTATTATCTTATATACAAATATATACTTAAGAAAAAGATATTTTAACTATATGATAAAAAATGTATTTTAATGTGTATTTAGAAATTTAATTATGCAACTATATACAAAATATATCTTTAGTTAAAAAAGGGTCATTTTAATTTTAAGTATATGATATAAAAGTGTTTATTATTTATATGATTTTGTGACAAAAAGAGTTTGTATAATATAAAGAAAATTGGTTAGTATTAATGAAAATGTTTGGTTAGAAAATGAAAATCTTAATGGGCTTAGGCGCAGAGTGGGCAAGGCCCAGGTTGAAAACAAATTAGGGTTTGAGGTTTTCGTTCAGTTGGGGGAAAGAATTAGGTTTAGGCGAGGCAGCGGCGGCGTTCACTGAGTTCCATCGTTCCTCTTCATCCTTGCAAGCTTCCTGAGTAACTCATCCCTCCGGCCACCAGTGTCAACCTCCATACCTTTCTTCCCTCCAAGGCATAAGCTTCGTGTTCTCTTGATACAAGGTTCGTTCCAACGTTTTATGTTTCCTTTTTCTTTTCTGAATTCGCGTGTGTTGTTTTAAGTTGAGTCTTAACTTTTATCTTTCATTATGAGATGAAGGAGAAGAGAAGAGGGAGAAGATTATACTACCTGATTTTGGAGAAGGAGGAGAGACGGAGGAGTGGCGCTCAGGAGGCCGGGACGGCGTGAGGAATGCAATGCTGTGATGAATCTTTGAGCTTTCCTGGTATTTCTGTATTAACCTTCTTGCTTAGGTTTTATGATGCTCCTTAGGGTTTTGATGATGACTTGTGCTGAGAACCCTGTCTTGAAATGTGTTCACTTCTTTACCTCTTCTACTTTTGTCCCTTTGAATTGTTGGCTGCCTTTAGAGTTGATGCCTGTACTGCCCTTGGATTCACTTCCTTTTATGTTCTTCTTCTCTTTGCCACTGTATGCTGCCTTTGGATGTGTTTGCCTGAGTTTGAAATGTGATGCTTTTGGATTATTGATCTTGCCCCATGATGTGTATACTGAGGGCTTAGGAGTTGGTTTTGAATGCTTGGCTATGCTGGATTTGTTTCAGTGAGTCTCAGGTTGAGGAACTGGTTCATGAGGTTTTTGGTTGGTTGTGACAGTAAGTTTTTGCCTTTTGTTGAGGTTTGAACTTGCAGGTTATGGGAGGTTGGATGTTTTTTTATGTGAACTGGATAGGTTTTGGGTGGCTTGGCCTTTAACTGGTTTAGGGGGTTTTGTGACCTTAACAGGGTTGTAGGCAGGTGGTGAGTTATGTGGTGAACTTCAGGCTTGTGCAGGCAGCAGGTTATGCTGGTGCAAGTTCTAGTATATGTTTTTGTTGTTTGCTTTTGCTCTTTGTTTATGTGGTTAGGCAGGTATGAGGTTATGACAGCAAATGAGGCTTTAGGCTTTCTGAGTTTTGTATCAGCTTGCAGGTTTTTTATGCTTTTTGAACTTGGTTTCTCAGGTTTTTAGGATGGGTTTGGAGGTACAGGCCTGGTTTAGGACATTAGCAGGTTTGAGTCTTTGTTGTGTTTGATAACTTATGAGGCCTGCTTGGATTAGGCAGGTTGATGGTTGTTCAGGTTTGAATCTGGTGTTTTTTTATCTGATAGCTGTTTTTAGTTTGAAGCTTAGAGGCTTCAGTTTGTATCTTTTTCAGTGGACAGGTTTTGAGGCATCAGCAGGTTTTTGTATATTTCTCTCTTCTCTCACTGTGTTGTATTCGCTTGTGTATCTTTTCTTTGTGTTATATCCTTTTACTGCTGAACTGAGTTCTTGGGTTATATCTTTTTGTTCTGTCTTCTGCCTAAGCCTAAAACCTGCCTATGCTGCTTTATCTCTCTTCTCTTTTCTCTATGGTACAGTTTTGAATATATTATGATTTTATGATGTACTTGTTCTGAAGGGGCCCTGGGAAATGATGATTAAGATATTTAACTTGCATAACACATTACTCTGCATCTTTATCCAGCTTTGACAGTTTTGGCACTTTGTGATATCTTTTCCAAAATCTTCTTTGACAGCTTGTGTGCTTTTGACAGCAATTGTACTTCTTGCTTTTTTTCTTTGATATCTTTTGAGTAGATTTTGGCATTTTGACAGTAACTTGCCTTTTGCTTTGGATAGAAAGTGGAATTGGATTTTTCAGTTTAGTTTGAATTGGAAGTTTGCAGTTTGAACTTTTAGAAATTATGCATTTTTGACATTCATGAATAAAAAATGGAATTCTTCCCTCTTTGTGAACCGGGAGAAATCCCGTGATTTGCAGAGAGGGTCAACTGATCCCAATCAGTGGCCCCTAATGATGAGCAAATTTTAACTGTCTTTTCCAATTTAATGCTTTCTGACTTTTCTTCTTCTTTTTGCAGATAAAAAATGGAGCACCGGAGCGGAGTGAAGAATGAAGAATATTAGAAATAGGATAGCTTTTATTTTATGTAATATTTAAATTAATGTAAATTATTGTCTGTAATTTAAATTATAAACAACAATTTGTACAAATAATTCAAATATCAATAAAATCTAAATTATCCAATTAATTCTAATTTTCTTTATTGTTTATTTATTTATTTAAAACTCTTTGAATTAAAACAATTGAAAAATAAATTTCAATCATTCAATTTTAGAATAATAAATAACTTAAATAAAAACAACATTGATCAATTAAACCTGTCTCTTCCAATATCCAAAGCAAAGCAGTAGTCAACCAAAATAAACTGATCAAGCGCATTCCTTCTTCACTGATTTGCCATAAACACTGTGAATCCAATATTGCATACTGTATTTGACCGGCTCAAAGAAAACAACATGAATTCCAACCACTGTCTCTTTCACTGATTAAATCAAAACAATGCGAATTTAACCCCGATCTCAGAATAAACTGCAAAGTGCTGTGGAATTTTAATCTTTCTGAGAATATGCCCACAAAACCTTAATTCCTGATTAAATGTCAAATAACGCTCGCCTGATCAAAATTGAACCAAAAATCAACCAAAACCCTAAGCCAACTGCTTGAAACAATCCAGAGCTCCGAAAATTAGTAAAAACCCTAATTTTGCTTGACTGTCAAGAAAAGTCCGTTTGTCTGATTCTTGAGCCAGTTTGAAAAATTAGAAAAGGTTTGAAGCTGAGATTTCTTGGGGAAAAATGCGAGGGAAAATTTTGGGGTACAACAGTTGCCCCTGTTCAATCTTCTTTGACCTGAAGAGTTAGATTGGCAAGTTTGCCTTTCGCGACTTGAAGGTAAAAGGAGATTGGACACTAATGTGCCCAGAAAATTTGCACTCGTCGATCCGATGGTGGATGTGAATGGGCTTAAAGATGCCATTTGGTGATGGGCTTAAAGATGCCATCTGGTGCGATAGAATTTTGTCGGGGGATGGGCTTAGAGATGCCATCTGAGAATGGGCTTAAAGATGCCATTCGGCGACTGCTGGTAGGAGGATGGGCTTATAGATGCCATATGGTGATGTTGAACTGTATGTCGATGGTGAGCGGACAAGTATCAGAAGGGCATCCATGTTTTGGAACATCTCTGAATTAGGGGTCTGAACAAGAAACAGATTGACGTCCATGTCGGGAGAATCTGTAAACTATCTGAGATTGAATAAGCAATAGAGCAGTATCTGTTGTTGGGACATGTCCGTAAACTATTTTCAAAAATTGAGAAGAGTCTGAATCTGTTGGTAGATTGACATCCGTTGTTGGGAAGAATCCGTAAACTATTTCAGAAGTTGAGCATAGTCTGAACAAGTCGGTAGATTGACATCCGTTGTTGGGAAGAATCTGTAAACCATTTTCAAAAATTGTGAAGAGTCTGAACAAGTTGGTAGATTGACATCCGTTGTTGGGAAGAATCCGTAAACTGTTTTCAAAAAATTGAGAAGAGTCCGAATCAGTTGGTAGATTGACATCCGTTGTAGGGAAGAATCCGTAAACTATTTTCAGAAATCTTGAGAAGAATCTGAACAAGTGATAGGTTAACATCTGTTTACTTGGAGAACCCGTGAACTGTTTTCAGAAATCTTGAGATTTGAATGATTTTAGTCTGTCGACTGATCTTACCTGAAAAGGCAGAGAGTTAGTTGTATGCAATGATGTGATGCATGATACAATGTATATTATGGCGTTATGAATGTAAATGGATGCGTATGTAAGTTGGAGAGCTGTCTTGCACAGGATAGATGAATCCGGGATAGCGGAAGATAAAGGAATCTTGATTGCTGCCGGGGAAAATAAATCCTCGATTGTTGCTGGGGAACATGGAGCTTGGGTTGTATACCAATCTTCTGGGGAATTCCTGAAGTCTTCTACTGGGGAGTACCAAACTAGTAGACTTAATGCTGGGGAGGCCAGATTGAGAATCTTCAGCTTGGAGAGAAATATCTCTGGAGATTTCACTTGGGAACTCAAGATTTGCCCTTTCCAAAACTCTGTGGGGAGAAGGTTCAACGGTCTGGCTTCGCTGGGGATACTGAAGCTTAAACTCTGAGGGAAATTGAATTCCTGAGGATTCCCTGGCTGGGGATTTGCACAGATAAGTTATTGTTGAGGAATTTTGATGAACTCCGCTGGGGATAGGGAGAATTTTGGCGAGCGCGATCTTCCGTGGTTGTTGGCTTGAGAAGAATCTAAACAAGCGATAGGTTAACATCCGTTTACTTGGAGAACCCGTGAACTGTTTTCAGAAATCTTGAAGTTGAATCAGCAATAGAGCCGCATCCGTTGTTGGGAAGCGTCCGTAAACCAATTTCAAAGGTTGCATCTGAACAAGCTGATAGATTAACACCCGTTACTTGGGACGAATCCATGAACTGTTTTCAGAAGTCTTGAGAAGAATCTGAACAAGTGATAGGTTAACATCCGTTTACTTGGAGAACCCGTGAACTATTTTCAGAAATCTTGAAGTTGAATCAGCAATAGAGCCGCATCCGTTGTTGGGAAGCGTCCGTAAACCAATTTCAAAGGTTGCATCTGAACAAGCTGATAGATTAACACCCGTTACTTGGGACGAATCCATGAACTGTTTTCAGAAGTCTTGAGAAGAATCTGAACAAGTGATAGGTTAACATCCGTTTACTTGGAGAACCCGTGAACTATTTTCAGAAATCTTGAAGTTGAATCAGCAATAGAGCCGCATCCGTTGTTGGGAAGCGTCCGTAAACTAATTTCAGAGGTTGAGAAGAGTCTGAACAAGTCGGTAGATTAACATCCGTTGTTGGGAAGAATCCGTAAACTGTTTCAGAAGTCTCGAAGAGGAACCGGTGTAGGGCTTCCTGATGATGAGCTTGTGTAAAAACTGCATCGGTTTTGAACACTTTTGACATTCGAATGCCCCAAGTGGTGATGTAGATAAAATCCTGGCTTATTACAGGTGTTGGTCTACAATCGGTCGTTCACAGATGTTTCCTGGGTTGTTACAGGTGTTGATCTGGAATTCTTCAGACATGCCCTGGCTGGATACAGGAATCGAATCTGGAAAGGTGATAGTTGATAGATATGCCCTAGATGGATACAGGAATCGAATCTTGAAAGGTGATAGTTGATAGATATGCCCTGGCTGGATACAGGAATCGAATCTTTAGACTCTTCAGACGTGCCCTGGCTAGATACAGGAATCGAGTCTGGAAATGTGGTCAACAGATATGCCCTGGCTGGATACAGGAGTCGAATCTGGAAATAGTCGTCAACAGATATGCCCTGGCTGGATACAGGAATCGAATCTTCGAACTCTTTAGACGTGCCCTGGCTAGATACAGGAATCGAGTCTGGAAATGTTGTAATTGATTTGTTGAACACTTTTGACATTCGAATGCCCCAAGTGGCTGTGAAGGAGTCTTGAATCAGATTACTCTGCATATTGAGAGATTTCTTGAAATCTTGACTGGACTGTCCCAGGTTAACTGAACTTTGAAAGATCTGTTGGACCTTGACTGGACTGCCCCAGGTTAATTGAATTGTGACAGGTCATGCCCCTTGTTGATAGGGGATTTGATGGAAGTGTCATCCTCTTGAAGTTATTTTGACTTACTGAGAGAGTTTTCGTTCCTTCGAACATTCGCTGTATGAATTTCTTCGCTGTCAAATAAAAGGGTCAAATGCAGACAGTGATATTCGAATAATACAAAGTTTATGTTTGTCTCGAAGTTTTGAAAAATGCGTTTTTAGCAGAAAACTTTTCATAAGACAAGTTAACACAAGATTTAGAGCAAAGCCCTACAGGAGTCAGGATACCTTTTGTAACAGTATGCTTTCGAACTAACCTATGCTTCAATTAGGACTTTTGAAGGGTTGTAACGTGGCCTGGTTCACGGTTTAAGAAACAAAGGATAAAGGCTCAAAGTATATTTGTACCCACCCGCTCTTCATGATGTTCTTCAACCTAAGCTCAGTTAATTGTGCGTCGCACTCTGTTTTGAGTTTGGAACGACTTTTGGGTGATGGTTCACCAGTTGAATTTTGGGAGACAGTCATCATCTCCTTTTTCTTTTTCAACATTTTTCATGTTGTTGAGGGTTTTGTAATGACCTCACTATTTTGATTTTGATTTGTTATCCCTAACTTTTGCCTGACTGTTACCGTTTTCGGGATTACTGTCAGCGGGATGCCCCAGCTTTCTTAAGCCTCCTTTATAGGTTTTGGCTCGGCGGGCTTTTCTTTTTTTTGAGAGATTGACTGTCTATGTGATAGGGAACCACCCTCGTCTTTTTGATTCCAAAGGAATGCTTTCTTTTTCGATGTCGTTCGTTGTGTTACGAACTGAGAGTTTGCGACTTCAATGCGCATTTTCTTTTGAACTAACTGAGATACTACCCTGCCCCCGGTTTATATCAAAGGTTTCGATTGTTTAGAACAGATAACTCCTACTTCTTTGGCTCGAAGGGGTTGACTAGGGATTAACTTCCTTATAACTCCAGTGTTTGGGAATTGAAAGAAATGCCTGTACATCATCAGCACGGTCCGTTCAAAAGCATACTGTATAAGATCACGGTATTGTTTCGTCATCCTCCCTCTAAAGGCTTACAACTTTTTATCAGGAGTCAAATATCATAAAGAAAAGCATAAGAGTAGTGAAACGAATGGATGAATTCAAGACAAACATATGCAATGCATTAATGAAAACAGAGTTTAACATCAACAGATAATTGTTTGACAGCAAAAGAAATTACAACTTTGAAAATTCAAAAAGAAGCAAAAGTCTTTCAGCTCGAGCTTCGTCACTTCAAGTGGAGAACCCTCTAACGGAAGATTTTCATCTCGCCGTCTGGCATGAATTCCAGCACCCCAATGTCAATCAGATCTTGAATCTTGTTCTTCAAGGCCCAACAGTCGTTGGTGCCGTGTCCCGGGCTGTGGGAATGGTAAACACAGAATGCGTCGGGGTTAAAGTGAGGAGAGGAGATATTGAGCTTCTGAGGAGGGTTCTTTAAGGTGAGCAAATCGACCTCCAACAGGCGCTTCAGTATGAAGAATGATGGTATTTCAGTCTCCGTAAACTGTCTTCCCGACTTTTCTTGTTTACGCTGATTGCCCCTTTGACGCTGGCGAGGTTGTTGATGGGATTGTGACTCTGAAGCAAGCAAAGGAGCTTTCCCCTTGTCTTCTTGAGTGGATAGAGGCTGAGCGGTGACTTGCTCCTCAACCTCAGATGTTTGCCCCAGTTGGTTGTTTGGAAGCAGTTGGCGGACAAGAACTCTGAGTTCCTCTTGTCTTTGAGATAGGTCTTGGATGAGAGCCATCTGGCCCACCAACTGTCCCATCATTTGAGTCCTCAGTGTTGTCAGATCAAACTGCAGCTCCGCAATCTGATCACTCCTGGCATTGTTGGAATTCCCCAAGCCCTTGGTGAGGAGAGCTTTCATCTCTTCTTGCCCCAGAGACAAGTTCAGGAACATCTCCTGCAGCTGAGCAGTCTGGTCTTGGATGTCTTTGACAGACCTTTCTAGAGCCATCTCTTGCTGAAATAAACAGCAGGAGAGTAAGGAAACCTGAAAAAGGAAAGATTGTCAACATGAAATGCATGATATGTGGATGCATGCTTTCAAGGATCTCTTGGGGTAAACACAAGAAAATGTTAGAGGTTGAACTCTGCTCTTGGATTGGAGATCTCTGCACCAGTGGACGTCCTTCCACGAGAATCAAGCTCACCATATCGAGTGGGTCATAGCCACTGATTCAAGTTGTTGTACTTGATCTTTGATTGGAGAGCTTTGTGTCGGTGGATGTCCTTCCACGAGAATCAAGCTCACCATGTCGAGTGGGTCATAGCCACTGATTCAGGTTGTTGTACTTGATCCTTGATTGGACTGGTTAGAGGAGAAACCTCTTGCCCCTGGATAGATGTCTGGTTCAACGTAATCCTGCATCAACAGAACCCTCGAGATCCTTGAAATGGTTATTGAAAATGCTAAAATGCTATGGTATGATGTTATGATGTTATGTACATGTAGGCACAAACAAGTGAGTGTATATACAGGCAAACAATATTCACACAAAGCACACAAGGCCTTAGGTTTAGGCTTGCATGAGGTTCAGGTACTACCCTCTTTCAGTTTGTTGGTTAAAACCTGTCCTATCAAAAGTAACCGGGTTCTAAGGGTCCCAATATCACTGGATTGCTTTCATTGTTCATCGTTTCGATTTAGCCACTGAACTGGCGACCGAAATATTCCAGGAAAGCAACCCTCAATTGAGTGTAGTATCTAGTATCAACCAACCTCGGACTGCACCAAAGTCAGTTATCTCACTACCCTAAAAAGGCTAAGATGGTCAATTAAGGTTCTAAGGTCAGTTGATGCTTCGCGACACCACGCGGCGGCCCCGTACTCTCCTTGACTGAACTCAAGGGTTACCGGTACACACCAAAGTGCCACATCAACGTAGCAGACTGCTTCAACCATGTCGGTATACCCCGCACAGTTCCCTCACAGCCTTGTTGCTACCTAAAAGGGTTTCCCCAGATCCGGGTTAGGATCTATAAAACTCCGATACAAAACCCACAAATGTAAAGCAAACAAAGCAATCAATTGAAAGTAAAGGTGATCTAAACCCTAAGGTAACCCCACTTTGAGTAGTACTCCCCAGCAGAGTCGCCAGTTCTGTGATACGGTGGGAGAACTGACTAGTGTTTTGCGTTCGTATTCGCACTTGTGCGGTTGAGCAAGAGTCGCCACCGACTTTTTATTTTATCCTAAAGGAAAGGTTAAAAAAGCACAGCAAAAACCTTTTGAGATATTTCGTGGGTTCGGGGGGTAGATTATGAAAAGGGAAGGTATTAGCACCCTTTTCATCCATGGTTATCCATGGGCTCTTAGTTACTTGGTTTTTTAGATCACTTGCCTTGTTTTTCGATTGCTTTAAAAATGGTGTGTGTGTTTTTTGAAAATGTTTTGGAAAAAAGATGCCTTGTCTTAGGCAACTAATGTATTTGACTCGTGATTGAGTGTTTTACAAAAGTGTGGATCTTTTCGAAAAGATGTTTCAAATGTTTTTTGAGAGTTTGTTTGAAAGTGTTGTGGATTGTGGTTTTTGAAAAGAAGGCAAGTGTTTTTGCAAATTGATCTCAAGTAACTAAGAGTTTTATCTACCCTATTGTACTCAAAGGTTTTTGTTATGTTTTAACCCCTTTTTAACAATTTTGTTCCACCATTGAATTTGATGGACAATCTTGCGTTTAGGAAGTTTATTCGGGACGGGCGCGGGTCATCGTATGGACCATGAATGCAATGATGCCAAGTGTCGTTGGCAATTTGCTTTGAAGGGACTATGATCATTCCGTTTAGGCAACACTTTGAGACTTATGATCATTTGATTTTATTTTGCCAAAGATACTCGACGTGCAAGCATGGCCCATTTTGGAAGGCAACATGTGGGATTACCCTAGGGGGTGCAAGTGTGATTGTGTATTGATTACATGTATTTATTTTGTTATTAGGTTATCTAGCGTTTGATTTTATGTACATACAAACCCTAGGTCTAACCATGGTATAATTGAAAAACTGTAAATTGCGGAAATGTAAAATCTACGCTATTACAAAGTAGTATCCGGGAGTGGGGGTACAAGTGTATGAATGGGGATGAGACTTATAGTATCCAAGAAGTTACAACCAAATCGAATGTGCGATCAAATGTAAATATCGAATACACAAATATAAGATAAACAAATGTGTAGAAGCAATGTATTGGGTAAGTGTAAGTGTGAGATGTATATGTATTGTGTATGTGTAAGTGTGGGATGTATATGTATTGTGTAATTATTTTACAGGCGCGATAATACGAAATTGAAGCGTATTAGGGTTTGACCTAGATATGTATTTTAATGAATCTTTGATTTGCATATTTAATATGTACAATAAGAAAAAATGCTTTAATTAAAAGTTCTTGTTTCTAATTAAATTATGTATAAAATGTGTAAGGGTTTATTATATACAAAAAGTATTTAAATGTCAAGAATTGAGTTTTGTATAAAAAAGAGTGTATTTTTTATATTGTTATGTACAAATATATTTCAAGAAATCAAATTATACGAAAAAGTTTATCTACTTATTACGTACAAATATGTATGTTAATTAAAAAGTTTTCAATTTAATTATGTATGAAAAAGTATTTTATTATCTTATATACAAATATATACTTAAGAAAAAGATATTTTAACTATATGATAAAAAATGTATTTTAATGTGTATTTAGAAATTTAATTATGCAACTATATACAAAATATATCTTTAGTTAAAAAAGGGTCATTTTAATTTTAAGTATATGATATAAAAGTGTTTATTATTTATATGATTTTGTGACAAAAAGAGTTTGTATAATATAAAGAAAATTGGTTAGTATTAATGAAAATGTTTGGTTAGAAAATGAAAATCTTAATGGGCTTAGGCGCAGAGTGGGCAAGGCCCAGGTTGAAAACAAATTAGGGTTTGAGGTTTTCGTTCAGTTGGGGGAAAGAATTAGGTTTAGGCGAGGCAGCGGCGGCGTTCACTGAGTTCCATCGTTCCTCTTCATCCTTGCAAGCTTCCTGAGTAACTCATCCCTCCGGCCACCAGTGTCAACCTCCAGACCTTTCTTCCCTCCAAGGCATAAGCTTCGTGTTCTCTTGATACAAGGTTCATTCCAACGTTTTATGTTTCCTTTTTCTTTTCTGAATTCGCGTGTGTTGTTTTAAGTTGAGTCTTAACTTTTATCTTTCATTATGAGATGAAGGAGAAGAGAAGAGGGAGAAGATTATACTACCTGATTTTGGAGAAGGAGGAGAGGCGGAGGAGTGGCGCTCAGGAGGCCGGGACGGCGTGAGGAATGCAATGCTGTGATGAATCTTTGAGCTTTCCTGGTATTTCTGTATTAACCTTCTTGCTTAGGTTTTATGATGCTCCTTAGGGTTTTGATGATGACTTGTGCTGAGAACCCTGTCTTGAAATGTGTTCACTTCTTTACCTCTTCTACTTTTGTCCCTTTGAATTGTTGGCTGCCTTTAGAGTTGATGCCTGTACTGCCCTTGGATTCACTTCCTTTTATGTTCTTCTTCTCTTTGCCACTGTATGCTGCCTTTGGATGTGTTTGCCTGAGTTTGAAATGTGATGCTTTTGGATTATTGATCTTGCCCCATGATGTGTATACTGAGGGCTTAGGAGTTGGTTTTGAATGCTTGGCTATGCTGGATTTGTTTCAGTGAGTCTCAGGTTGAGGAACTGGTTCATGAGGTTTTTGGTTGGTTGTGACAGTAAGTTTTTGCCTTTTGTTGAGGTTTGAACTTGCAGGTTATGGGAGGTTGGATGTTTTTTTATGTGAACTGGACAGGTTTTGGGTGGCTTGGCCTTTAACTGGTTTAGGGGGTTTTGTGACCTTAACAGGGTTGTAGGCAGGTGGTGAGTTATGTGGTGAACTTCAGGCTTGTGCAGGCAGCAGGTTATGCTGGTGCAAGTTCTAGTATATGTTTTTGTTGTTTGCTTTTGCTCTTTGTTTATGTGGTTAGGCAGGTATGAGGTTATGACAGCAAATGAGGCTTTAGGCTTTCTGAGTTTTGTATCAGCTTGCAGGTTTTTTATGCTTTTTGAACTTGGTTTCTCAGGTTTTTAGGATGGGTTTGGAGGTACAGGCCTGGTTTAGGACATTAGCAGGTTTGAGTCTTTGTTGTGTTTGATAACTTATGAGGCCTGCTTGGATTAGGCAGGTTGATGGTTGTTCAGGTTTGAATCTGGTGTTTTTTTATCTGATAGCTGTTTTTAGTTTGAAGCTTAGAGGCTTCAGTTTGTATCTTTTTCAGTGGACAGGTTTTGAGGCATCAGCAGGTTTTTGTATATTTCTCTCTTCTCTCACTGTGTTGTATTCGCTTGTGTATCTTTTCTTTGTGTTATATCCTTTTATTGCTGAACTGAGTTCTTGGGTTATATCTTTTTGTTCTGTCTTCTGCCTAAGCCTAAAACCTGCCTATGCTGCTTTATCTCTCTTCTCTTTTCTCTATGGTACAATTTTGAATATATTATGATTTTATGATGTACTTGTTCTGAAGGGGCCCTGGGAAATGATGATTAAGATATTTAACTTGCATAACACATTACTCTGCATCTTTATCCAGCTTTGACAGTTTTGGCACTTTGTGATATCTTTTCCAAAATCTTCTTTGACAGCTTGTGTGCTTTTGACAACAATTGTACTTCTTGCTTTTTTTCTTTGATATCTTTTGAGTAGATTTTGGCATTTTGACAGTAACTTGCCTTTTGCTTTGGATAGAAAGTGGAATTGGATTTTTCAGTTTAGTTTGAATTGGAAGTTTGCAGTTTGAACTTTTAGAAATTATGCATTTTTGACATTCATGAATAAAAAATGGAATTCTTCCCTCTTTGTGAACCGGGAGAAATCCCGTGATTTGCAGAGAGGGTCAACTGATCCCAATCAGTGGCCCCTAATGATGAGCAAATTTTAACTGTCTTTTCCAATTTAATGCTTTCTGACTTTTCTTCTTCTTTTTGCAGATAAAAAATGGAGCACCGGAGCGGAGTGAAGAATGAAAAATATTAGAAATAGGATAGCTTTTATTTTATGTAATATTTAATTTAATGTAAATTATTGTCTGTAATTTAAATTATAAACAACAATTTGTACAAATAATTCAAATATCAATAAAATCTAAATTATCCAATTAATTCTAATTTTCTTTATTGTTTATTTATTTATTTAAAACTCTTTGAATTAAAACAATTGAAAAATAAATTTCAATCATTCAATTTTAGAATAATAAATAACTTAAATAAAAACAACATTGATCAATTAAACCTGTCTCTTCCAATATCCAAAGCAAAGCAGTAGTCAACCAAAATAAACTGATCAAGCGCATTCCTTCTTCACTGATTTGCCATAAACACTGTGAATCCAATACTGCATACTGTATTTGACCGGCTCAAAGAAAACAACATGAATTCCAACCACTGTCTCTTTCACTAATTAAATCAAAACAATGCGAATTTAACCCCGATCTCAGAATAAACTGCAAAGTGCTGTGGAATTTTAATCTTTCTGAGAATATGCCCACAAAACCTTAATTCCTGATTAAATGCCAAATAACGCTCGCCTGATCAAAATTGAACCAAAAATCAACCAAAACCCTAAGCCAACTGCTTGAAACAATCCAGAGCTCCGAAAATTAGTAAAAACCCTAATTTTGCTTGACTGTCAAGAAAAGTCCGTTTGTCCGATTCTTGAGCCAGTTTGAAAAATTAGAAAAGGTTTGAAGCTGAGATTTCTTGGGGAAAAATGCGAGGGCAAATTTTGGGGTACAACACAATGCATTTAATGAAACAGAGTTTAACATTAAAAGATAATTGTTTGAATAACAAAAGATTACAACTTTGAAAGTTCAAAATGAAACAAACACAATCTCAAAGAGCTGGTATAGAAGCAGTGATCATGCTGGAGTCTCTGGAGGACCAAACTCAATTTCCTTGGCATCAATCAAATTCTGAATCTTGTACTTCAAAGCCCAACAATCGTCAGTGTCATGCCCGGGACTGTCAGAATGATAAGCACAAGTTGCATTAGGATTGTAGTTAGGAGATGAAGTATTGGGGTTGGGATGAGGCCCTATCAATGCAATCAGATTCATCCTTAACAAGTGTTGTAGTGCTTGAGACAACGGCATGTTGATGTTGGTGAACTGTCTCTTAGGATCGTCTGGTCGTTGTTGACTTCCCCTTGGTTGTTGTCGGCGTGATGTAGAACCAGAGATCAGGACTGCCCCTGCCTGTTGATCATGACGACTCCTTTGACTGTTCCCAACATTAGACTCTTTCTTTCTGTTGTAGGGAGTTATCTGAGTATCGGAGGTTGTAGATCCATGGATCTTTCCACTTTTGATGCCAGCTTCGACCCTTTCGCCGGTCAGTATTAGCTCGGTGAATCCAGCTGAGGAGCTTCCAATTAAGTGCTTGAAGAAAGGCCCTGTCAAAGTTCCCATGAAGATGTCAACCAGCTCTCTGTCAGTTAAAGGGGGTTGCACCCTACCAGCCAGATCTCTCCACTTTTGAGCGTATCCCTTGAAGCTCTCGTCAGAACCCATGTTCATGCTCTGCAATTGCACTCGAGTTGGTGTGAGATCAACATTGTACTGATATTGTTCGTAAAAAGCCCTGGCTAGATCTTCCCAGGTGTGGATGCTAGAACTCTCCAATTGATAGAACCACTCGAGTTGAGCCCCTACCAGACTTTCTTGGAAGAAATGGATCCAAAGCCTCTTATCAGCTGTGTATGGTTGAATCTTGCGGACATAAGACCTTAGATGCATCTTAGGGCAAGAAACTCCATCGTATAGAGCAACGGTAGGAACTTTGAACTTTGAAGGGATGACCAATCCAGGAACTAGGCCCATGTCTCCTAGATCCAAGCCAGGTATTTGTTGGATCTCCATAGCACTGAGGCGATCCTCCAACTCTTTGTATTTGTCATCAACGAGAGGATATTGCCCCTCGGAGTAGTCAGCTTCTTCTTCAATAATCTCCACATTGTGGTCTTCTTCAAGACTACCTCCTGTGTTGGATGGAGTTGCAAGGTCTTGGGTCTTAGGTCTTCTCCTCAAGTTCAGGATGCGGACTGCCTTCTTGGACTTCTTCTTCTTGTCTTCGAGAAGAAGAGCTGTCAGATCCTCTTGCCCTTTACCCATAGCCAGCAGCATTTGTTGGAATTGAGCATTTTGAGCTTGAAGATCTTTCACTGTTTGTTCTATATCCATCTTAATGAAATAAACAGTAGGAAGAATAAGGAGACCTGTATGGGAGAAACCTGTTATGCAATGATATGTGTGATATATATGCCATGTTTTCAAGGATCTCTTGGGGTAAACACAAGAGAATATTAGAGGTTGAACTTCGATCTTTGATTGGAGAACTTTGCACTGGTGGACGTCTTTCCACGAGAATCAATCTCACCATGTCAAGTGGGTCATAGCCACTGTTGTACCCCAAAATTTGCCCTCCCATATTCTCCAAGAAATTGCCAAGTCAAGCCTCAAAATTCCCCAAGGGTTGCACAGTGAAAGGGCCTCCTAAACAGTCAAAATTAGGGTTTTTGTTCTGATCAAGAAAATGAAGTTTCCAAGGGTCCAATCAAGTCCCACATGCTTATAAATATGGTCAAGCATCCTCATGCCAAGTTTCAAGACTTTTAGCACAAAATTGCACAGTCAAAACCCTAATTGCACTACAGTTAACTGTAGGGGCAAAATGGTCATTTGATAGTCAAAAGTTCAAATCTTTGGTCAACATTTCATTTTGAAGCCACAAACATCATTTGATCAATGCTTGATCATGATTCTCAAAGCTTGGCTCAAAAATCACCAAAATGCAAAAGTTTCCTTATTTGGACAGTTGAAAAAGTCAACTGTAAATTGACCAGGGCATAACTTTCACATGGATTATCAGAAAAATTCCATCCAAATCTCATTTTGAAGATAAAGACATTTCCTACAACTCATCTTCATACTTCAAGTCCAAGAAATGCTCTCACAAAAAGTTATCAATTTCAACATTATAGGTCATTTTCAAAAGTCAACAAAAAGAGACTTTAAGTCAAAGGCCATAACTTGAGATTGGTAAATCAAAATGACATGGGACAAAAGGCATTGGTTAGAGGACTCAAAGACCTTTCCAAAATGTCCAAGAACATGAGCAAAGCTTAAACATTGAGCAAGATATGCCTTGTGGAAGTTGGGAAATTTTTGGATATTTTGAAAAGTCAACATTGATTCAAATGACCTAAAATTGCTAATGGGCCCATTTTTCTTCCACAATTCATTATCCCAAGCATGTGCACGACCACTTGGCCCAAAGGGAAGTTTTTATTCATTTTTTATTTATTTATTTGGATTTTTATTAATAATAATTCATTTAAATTAAAATAAATACATGAAAAATGCTAAACCTAGTTTTTCAATCTTTTTGTGCATATTATATCCTCAAGATTTCGTGCCTAGCTAAATATGGAAAGAACCAATGCAATTGGAGGTGATTTGTATCAAAAAGCATGTGAAAAAAGATTTGAAAATCATGGTGAAAAAATCAAATATTGCATTCATTAATTCATGGATTTTGATCAAATTTCTTGACCTAATTCACTCTTACATAAGTTCAGAATGCAACCCTAGTAAGATTGACAATAAGCTGCGCCAGAAACCCTTGCATAAACTTGAAATTTTATCAAGAAAACTCAATTCTGAAAACCTAATTCTAAGGCGATTCAGGGCCAAATAGCTACTCCATTAGCTTCCTTAAGGATCATAGGACGTGTTCCAATCATTCCCTAAGCCACATACTCAAGAAAACGTGAAATCACCATTGAAGTTGGTAAAGAAAATTTCAGAATCGTTTTCTATCATTCATGCATTGTTAACATGTTTCATTGTTATTTTTGTGTTTAGAATAATGTTTGCAAGCTAACCATATGCTTTGATTGGATTATTATGCACTCTATGCGAATCTACCATTATCAAATTCTAGGGTTTGCAGAACTGTGAATTGGGCGTTTTCAGATAGTGTAAAATTAGACTACCACGATGCCATGGCCATGATCAGCACACTTGGACGAAGACAAGGCCACCCTCGCGCCTAATTTATGGAGCCCCAGGAGCTATTCGCTATTTTCTGATATGTTGCCTAAAAGAACGGTGTAAAAACCGTTGCCTGTTTATTTTATATTTTCAGGAAAACAAAATCAATGAAGAAGATGATCTCGTGGCAGGCGATGAATGGCTGGTTCAAATTTTCGCGCTCAAACCCACTAACGCTTTTGTTTTACTTGATATTATTTGTTTATTGTTTAAAGTACAACACGCGCATCTGGAACGGTTGGCAAGCATAGTGACTGGTAAACCATAGGACCTGGGTTCGAGCCCCAGGTCCTCACCCCCTTTCATATTTTTCTTCATTTAACGTTCATATGCAGCGTCAGCATGAGGGAGTACCATACATCCATGAAACCTGGCCATCCACGTGCCTACGGAGATAGATCAAACGGCCATAATCTGAGGCGCACCATGGACTCTAGTCAACGCATACACACGCTAGTGCTAGAGTCAACGAGGCCAAGCTTATTTGGGCTCAAATTCCTGGGCTTTCACCTCCACTTTGGGGACTGATACCCCCCTAGGTTTGCAAATATTTTACTTTCTTTATTTTTTTCACTTTTACTCTTTTTAATTATTGTTTTTATTAATTAATTTAATATTTGCATAATATATAAAAAAACACAAAAAAAATCAGAAAAGATCAGAAAAATAATAAATGTTGTTATTTTAAGTATTCTTGTAATTAAATTACATATAATTAAATTTAGTTATTAAATTAGGTTTTAATCTTAACTTTTTCATAAAGAATCTAAAAAATATAGAATTAGGGTTTAATTAATTTTTATCTTTTTTTATTTTTCTTTCATAATAATTAAATAATTAAGTATTTATTTTTGTAATTAAAATTGCATGTAAATTAAATAGGGTTAATTTTAGGGTAAAACTTTAATCTTCTTTTTTTAATAAATTAAAATAACTAGAATTAGGGTTAGCGTTTATTTTAATTAATTCTTTTTTTCATAAAAACCAAAAAATACCAAAAAAACAATTCCTTTTCTTTTTTATTATTAATTAATTTCATCATTTAATTTAATTTTGCAAAAAGGGTCCAATGCCCTCGTTTTAATTTTTATTTAATTCGCATATTTATTTTATTTCTTTTAATATTTATGTATCTCTCCCAAGGCCTTGTAATTAATTTCTCGCACTTTTAATTCTTTACTTTTCTTTCTTTATTTATTTTCTGTCAAATCGGGTTCAAGAAATTTTGGCGATGTGGACCCGCGCCTTTTGTAATAGCTTAGAATCTTTTACTTTTCGCAATTTTTAACTGTTAAATAATGGCATGAAAGAATGTATGGACAAAAATAAAAACAAACGCTAGATCACCAATAACATGACAAAAGACAAAATATTTGAAAGCGACACACAAATCACACACCACCCCTAGGGTACGCCTCACTGTTGCCTTGCCTCGAAAGGTGATCGTCGAGTAGAGGATGTCTTAGTAAGTCCTCATGATCCGGGAACCTGGCATGAGGGTAGCTTCTAAGGTGTCTTCCCATTGCTCTGGTGATCACCATGTCCCGAACCTCGAATTGACCCGAACACCTCCAACGGTGGTGCTACCTACCTCTCAATGGTGGGATGACACTACTTTAAAGGACATTTACACAGACGAATTCCTTAGGGTAGGTAGACGAATCTAGATACTTGCTCTAATTTCAAAAACAAATCAAAAAATACTTTTCACACCAACACATTTTCAAAAAGCTTTCGAAAGCAATTTTTCAAACACTCTTGAGGACCGATACAAGAGTCGAACTGGAATTTTCAAAGAAACTTTTTTAAAACCCACATTTGAAAAGCAAACAAACCATTTTTGAAAACACAAGTGAGCAAGTATCTAAGAGCCCATGGATAACCATGGATAGAAAGGGTGCTAATACCTTCCCTTTCTATAATCTACCTCCCGAACCGAGAGCAATCTCTATAAGGAATTTTTCTGTGCTTTTGTCCTTTCCATTTGGAGAAAATAAAAGACGGTGGCGACTCTTGCTTCCGCGACATTTCGCGAACCAGCGTTAAACAGTCTGTTCCAGATCCACCGATCACAGAACTGGCGACTCTGCTGGGGACTAAAAATAAAGTGAGGTGTACCTTAGGGCTAGTTCATAACTGTGTTTTCAATTGTTTTCCTTGTGTGCTTTAAATTGTGGGTTGCTTGGGAGTTCTATAGATCCTAACCAGGATATGGGGATACCTTCTTAGAAAGTAGCAACAAGGCTGTGAGGGAACTGTGCGGGGTATACCGACATGGTTGAAACAGTCTGCTACGTTGATGTGGCACTTTGGTGTGTACCGGTAACCCTTGAGTCCAGTCAAGGAGAGTATGGGGCCTCCGCGTGGTGTCGTGAAGCATCAACAGACCTTAGGAACCTTAATTGAACCATCTTGGCCTCTTTAGGGTAGTGAGATAACTGACTTTGGTGCAGTCCGAGGTTGGTTGATACTCGATACTACACTCAATTGAGGGTTGCTTTCCTGGAATATTTCGGTCGCCAGTTCAGTGGCTAAATCGAAACGATGAACAATGAAAGAAATCCTGTGATATTGGGACCCTTAGAACCCGGTTACTTTGATAGGACAGGTTGAACCCACCAACTTCAAGAGGGTACTACCCAGACCCCATGCTGGCCTTAAACCCTAAGGGCTTGTCTTGTGTGCCTTGTGTGCCTTACATGTTTGTCTTTGTAAATATCTGTGGTGTGTTTAATCATAGCATCATGACATCATCCAGCATCATATGCATTGACTAACCATTTCAGGGGTTCGAATTTTCATCTTTGTTCTTGTTTTATAGGACATGGAAACCGTTCGCAGAAAGACAATTCAAATCAGTCCTGTAAGGATCCCTCCTCAGCTTAAGGAGCTTATGTCCAGGATTCCCGAGAACTCTTCATTCAGTGAAAGACATGGAAGTCTCATCAGCTTGGTCAATGCCAACATTGAGGAAGACATGATAAAGGTCCTGTTCCAGTTCTTTGACCCTCTGCATCACTATTTCATCTTCTTGGATTATCAGTTGGTACCTACATTGGAGGAGTTCTCCCGGCTCCTGAAGATCCCTATCCTTGATCAGCTACCCTTCAATGGTACGGAAAAGGAACCTAAGCTTGAAGAGATTGCTAAAGCCTTGCACCTACAGTCATCTGACCTCAAGGGACACTGGGAAGTTAGAAGTGGTATCAAAGGGTTCTTAGCCAGGTTTCTGTTTGAAAAGGCCCATGAATGTTGGAACTCCCTTGACTTGCAAGCTTTTGAAGAAGTTGTGGCCCTCCTTGTCTATGGTTTGGTGTTGTTCCCTAACCCAGATCAACTTATAGATATCAGTGCTGTCCAGATCTTTATGTCCAGGAATCCTATACCTTTGTTGCTGGGGGACATCCTTCACTCATGTTACACTCGAACCATGAGAAAAAGAGGTGTCCTTATGTGTTGCACTCCCCTCCTGGGAAGGTGGTTTATTTCACACCTTCCACAATCAGTCCTGAAGAATGAGCGGGGTTTGAGATGGTCACAACGGTTGATGACTCTTACACATGCAGATATACATTGGTACCCTAGGTCTAGAGAAGATGTCACTATCATTGATCGTTGCGGGGAGTACCCTAATGTTCCGTTACTTGGAATCAGAGGAGGTATTACTTACAGCCCATGCCTGGCTTGGAGGCAGTTTGGTTATGCTCGGAGGGATGGTCCTCATGACATGTTAATTCCTGACATAGTTTTTGACTTTGACAACGATACTCAAGGACTTCGCCAGAGATTTATCAGAGCCTGGAGGATGCCCAGTAGGATAAACAGCAAGACACTGGGGCACAGGAACTCCATCCCGTTGGAACCTTATCTCAAGTGGGTACGAGCCTGCTCCTAGAAGTTAGTGATGCCTTATCCCCATATGCTACCTGTGATCAAAGAGCCAGTCTTGGAAGGAGAAGTGTCCTACACTATTCAGCACCCGGATATGCCCACATCCTGGGAAGAGATGCAGAAGAGCTGGATCCAGCTTAAGGAAGAACGGAATTCTCTTGAGACCAGTTTACATGCTAGTGAAAATAAGGTCTTGGAGCTCACCCGCCTGTTGCATGAGGAGAGGAATCTCAACACTTACATAGCTCCAAAGAGGATGCGCAGTGTATTTTGGGATTGATTTACTTTTGTAATTTATGCCCATGAGGCTTTGATGTACTAAAACAGTTATTTCCTTAAGGATAACGTGTGTTCCTTTTGTCTACAACAAATTTGAACTTTCGAACCCTTGAATGCATTGCATAAACACATATCATTCATCATGTGCATAGCAGGTTTTTCTTCTTTTCAGGTTACTTACAGTTCTTCGTTGTTTATTTCAGCATCATGAATCCTGACTCGTCATCAACTGAGACATCCAACAAAGCTCTTCAGGCGCAGAATGCGCAATTTCAGGAATTAATCAAGGGTTTGGCTCAAGGCCAAGAAGAGCTGAAGGCTATGCTCCTGAAGAAGGAGAAGAAGAAGAAGAGAAGGACTATTTTGTTCAGCTCGGGCCGAAGGTCTGGCAACACCTTGCAGAATGAAGAGGCTGGTTCTTCCGTGGGCAAGGGTACTCCTCAGGCAGAAAAGGGTCCTAGTCCGGTAGTCTCCGACAACGAGACTGATTTTGATGAAGAGCAGTACCCTCCGCCAGAAGACCGTTACAAGCAGCTGGAAGACAGGTTGAATGCTATGGAGATACAACAGGTACCTGGGCTGGATTTTGGAGATCTGGGTTTGTCTACTGGTGTGATCATTCCTCGGAAGTTCAAAGCACCATCTTTCACTAAATATGACGGAGCGTCTTGTCCCAAGCTACATCTCAGGTCCTATGTTCGGAAAATCCAACCGTACTCAGCGGACAAGAATTTGTGGATCCACTTCTTCCAGGAGAGTCTTTCAGGGACTCATCTCGAATGGTTCTATCAGCTGGATGGGACCAAGGTTCGTAACTGGGAGGAGTTGGCTACTGCTTTCTATAAGCAGTATCAATATAATGCCGACCTTGCCCCTACACGTACCCAACTCCAGGGTATGTCGTTAGGTTCAAGTGAAGGTTTTAAAGAGTACGCTCAGAAGTGGAGAGACCTGGCTGGCAGGGTGCAGCCACCGTTGACTGATCGGGAGTTGGTAGACATGTTCTTGGGGACCCTATCTGGTCCGTTTTTCAACCATCTTATCGGGAATTCGTCTGCAGGGTTCACTGATTTGATTCTGACTAGAGAAAGAATTGAGGCTGGGTTGAAGTCTGGAAAATTCTGAAGGGTGCATCGTCTAGTTCTGAGAAGAAACCCTTCAAGAAGGAGGCCAGTGCCGTGTATGGTTCCAGGAGATCAGAAAGATTTGAGTGCCGCCAATCTGTCAGTGCGGTAACGATTGCCAAGCCTGCTGCCGCTCCTCGGCCGACCAATCCTCAAAGGGCTGAAAGACCCCGGAGAGAGTTTACCCGTTTGAGCATGACCTTATCACAGATCCTGCCACAGTTGCTATCCACCAATTTAGTGACTGTCAGAGAGGCTCCGAAGTTCCCCAATACTACATCTCCTAAGTACAACCCAAATGCTCGTTGTGCTTACCATTCAGATAGCCCGGGGCATTCTACTGATGACTGTTGGGCATTAAGGAGTAAGGTGCAAGACCTTATTGACGCAAAGGAGATACAGTTCGAAGCGCCTGAAAGGCCGAATGTAGTTACTGCTCCTATGCCTCAGCATGGGGTAAATGCTGTTGACGAAGATGTTTTATGCTGTTTTTGTGGATGATCTAGCCACTCCTCTGAAGACTGTCAAGAGGAACCTACTGCTGGTCGGTTTATTTCCGGGTTGCAGTGAGGGTTGCCTGTTCTGCGCTGTTTCCCTATCTGGTTGTCCCTTGCTGAAGTTAGGCATCCAAAGCCTAATGGATAGCAAGGAGATTCTGTTTAAGAAGTCTGCTGTTCAGTTGGTTCCGGTGGAAGAAGTTTATGTGGTTACCATCTTCAATAATCCAATCCAGGTGCTCCCGAAGAAGCCTGTCCAAATCATGACTGTTGCACCTGTTGTTATCACTGTTCCAGGGCCCCTGCCCTATGTATCTGATAAAGTTGTCCCCTGGCATTATGGGGCAGATGTGTATGTGAAAGGGATTAAACAAGAATTCAGCACTGGCGCCAGCATCTGTGATATCACTGGCCCAGCCAAAGTCACCCGCAGTGGCAGGCTCTTCTCGCCTGACATTGCACCGCCTGCTGCTCGAAGACCACTCCTTATAACTCCTACAAGTGTACCTGTTCCTGTTGCTGATCAAGCTGTTTCTCCTGCTGCCGAGTCATCCAATGCTCGGGGCAAAGGAATTGAAGTTGAGCCTGCCCAGATGGAGGCACCTATACCTATAACTGCTGAGGCCTCCCAACAAGAGATGGAGGAAATCTTGAAAATTATAAAGAAGAGTGACTTCAATGTTGTAGAACAGCTGGGGCACACGCCCTCCAAAATCTCCATGCTCTCTTTATTGCTGTGCTCCGAGGCCCATGCTAAGGCCTTAATCTCATTCCTCAAGACGGCCCATGTGCCACAGGAGACATCTGCAGTCCAGTTCACTGATTGCGTAGCAAATCTGACAGCAGACAATGGCTTGAGTTTCTCAGATGCTGACTTGACTGCGAAGGGAAAAGATCACCACGATGCTCTGCATGTCTCTATCGAATGCAGGGGCACTACTCTGGCACATGTATTGGTGGATACTGGTTCGTCCTTGAATGTGCTACCAAAGAAGGCTTTAGACCGTTTAGATTGTGAAGGCTTGGAACTGAAACCCAGCAATATCATCGTCAGGGCCTTTGACGGTTCAAAAAGGACGGTTCGTGGAGAGGTTGACATCCCAATTCGTGTGGGCTCTCAGGTGTTTGACTCTACATTTTATGTGATGGATATCCGTCCATCGTACTCTTGTCTACTGGGTCGACCTTGGATCCATAAAGCTGGGGCAGTGACCTCTACCTTGCACCAGAAGCTGAAGTACCCTGTCAGAGGGAAGATCGTCATTGTGCAAGGAGAGGAGGAATACATGGTGAGCCATCTGAATTCCTTCAGATACATTGAGATGGATGGGGAGTTTATTGAAACCCCCTTTCAGCATTTCGAGGAGGTGCTTCCAATTTCAGCGGCAGCAGAGACAGCGGTCAAGGAGAGTGTTCCTTTGAAGATAGCTTCCCTGAAGGATGCCCGGGCTGTGGTTCAGAAAGGTGAATGTGCTAACTGGGGCAGGCTTCCAGACTTTACACAGAAGACTGACAAATTTGGGCTGGGTTTTACTACAGAGGGTCAGAAAGCTATGCGGAAAGCGAAGACCGGAAGACCTCCTGTGTTCATTACAAATCCAGGAGTGAATGATGTTGAAGAAGACAACGAAGTGGATGAAGCGGAATTCAATAGCTGGATCTACCCGACGACCGAAGGCGGATTGACCAATTGGATTGCCAAAGACCATACTCCTGTTACCTTTGTGACGCAATAATAAATTTCTTTGTTTCGTTATTTGTAATAAACAATAATAAACTCTATGGCCCGGTGTCTTACCCGAGGCACCGTGGTTTCATTTGTGAGGGCATATAAATTATCATTTCATATATCATGAATGAAAATCTTGGACGTTTTCTCGCATTGCAAATCTTATGCTCCTTTTCTGTCTTTCTTTCCTTTACATATATTTCAAAACAGCTGTATTTACACACACACTCACTCATACAGGTTTCAATCCACTCTGGATCTCACTGATAATGACTCTGCTACTGCCAGTTATGACTTCGAAAATCCGATCAACTTAGCCGAAGACGAAGGTGAAGATGATTGCGAAGTGCCTGGCGAGCTTGCAAGACTGTTGCTTCAGGAAGAGAGGGAAATCCAACCACACGAAGAGCCAGTAGAAATAATAAACTTGGGTACTGAGGCAGACAGGAAAGAGGTAAAGATTGGTGCCAACCTAGAGCTCAGCGTGAAGCGACGGTTGACTCAAATGCTACATGATTATATGGAGATCTTTGCCTGGTCCTACGAAGACATGCCCGGGTTGGATACCGATATTGTGGTTCATCACTTGCCAACTAAGGAAGATTGCCCTCCAGTTAAGCAAAAGGTCCGTCGGATGCGCCCAGAGATGTCTGAGAAGATCAAAGCCGAGGTTATGAAACAGTTTGACGCTGGGTTCCTTGCAGTGACTTCTTACCCTCAGTGGGTTGCTAATGTGGTGCCGGTACCTAAGAAGGACGGTAAGGTCAGAATGTGTGTCGACTACAGGGATCTAAACAGGGCCAGCCCCAAAGATGACTTCCCCTTACCTCACATTGATGTCCTTGTTGATAATACAGCTCAGCACAAGGTGTTCTCTTTCATGGATGGCTTTTCAGGTTACAATCAGATCAAGATGGCTCCTGAAGACATGGAAAAGACTACATTTGTTACTCAGTGGGGCACCTTCTGCTACAAGGTCATGCCTTTTGGACTAAAGAATGCTGGGGCAACCTACCAACGTGCCATGGTTGCTTTATTTCATGACATGATCCATCATGAGATAGAAGTGTATGTGGACGACATGATCGTAAGGTCCCAGACTGAGGAAGAACATCTAGACCATCTGCAGAAGTTGTTTGACCGGTTGAAACTGTACAAGCTGAGATTGAACCCGAACAAGTGCACCTTCGGGGTAAGATCTGGAAAGTTGCTAGGCTTCGTTGTAAGTGACAAAGGAATTCAAGTGGACCCTGCCAAGGTCAAAGCCATACAAGAGATGCCAGTTCCTAAGACAGAGAAGGAAGTCAGAGGCTTTTTAGGACGCCTGAATTACATTGCTCGGTTCATTTCACACCTAACTGCTACCTGTGAGCCAATCTTCAAGCTGCTGAAGAAAGATCAGGTAGTACGTTGGAATGATGAATGTCAGGCCGCTTTCAACAGAATCAAAGAGTATCTCCAGGAACCACCCATCCTTATGCCACCGGTTGAAGGGAGACCTCTGATACTATATCTAACAGTGCTTGACAACTCAATGGGGTGTGTGCTGGGGCAGCATGACGAGTCTGGCCGAAAAGAGCATGCCATTTATTACCTTAGCAAAAAGTTTACCGACTGTGAGACCCGATACTCACTGCTTGAGAAAACTTGATGCGCTTTGGTATGGGCTGCTCGCCGACTGAGACAGTATATGCTGACTCACACTACCTTGTTGATCTCAAAGATGGATCCTATAAAGTACATATTCGAAAAGCCTGCTCTGTCTGGGAGAATTGCAAGATGGCAAATGATCTTGACAGAATACGACAATCAGTATACGACCCAGAAAGCCATCAAGGGAAGTATATTGGCAGACCACTTGGCACATCAGGCCGTAGATGACTATCAGTCAATGAACTTCGAGTTTCCGGACGAGAGCATCATGATAGTAACTGATTGTGAAGTACCTGGACCGGATGAAGGACCTGAGGAAGGATCCCGATGGTCTATGCACTTTGACGGAGCCTCCAACGCTTTGGGAAATGGTGTCGGCGCCATAATCATATCACCTCAAGGCACTCATACTCCGCTCACTGCCCGACTATGTTTCAATTGTACCAACAACATGGCAGAGTATGAGGCGTGCATCATGGGTCTTCAAGCTGCGATCGACCTAAGAATCAAGTTTTTGAGTGTCTTCGGAGATTCCGCTCTTGTGATCAATCAGATCAAAGGAGAGTGGGATACGAAACATCCGAATCTTATCCCTTACAGAGAATGTGTATTGACCTTGATCCCCCACTTCACAGAGATAACCTTTGAACACTTCCCGAGAGAAGAGAATCAATTAGCGGACGCGTTAGCTACAATGTCTTCTATGTTCAAGGTCAAATGGGACAATGAGGCTCCCCGGATCATCATCTGGAAACTGGACGAACCGGCATACTGTTGCGATCTCGAGACTGAATTTGTGACTGAGAAGCCTTGGTACCATGAGGTGAAGAGATATTTGGAAGCTCAGGAATACCCTGAAGGTGCCTCAGTCAATGATAAGAAGTTCCTGAGAAGGTTCGCAGTAAAGTTCTTCCTTAGCAACGGCATCTTGTACAAGCGAAACCATGATTCAACCTTACTGCGTTGTGTGGATAAGACTGAAGCAGAAAGGATCGTGGAAGAGCTACATAAAGGGACCTTTGGTACACATTCCAGTGGACACACTATGGCTAAAAAGATCCTTCGGGCAGGGTATTACTGGTCCACAATGGAAGCTGACTGTTACCAACATTCTAGGACATGCCATAAGTGCCAAATTTACGCAGACAAGGTGCATGTTCCTCCAGTTCCTTTGAATGTTCTGACTGCGCCTTGGCCGTTTGCAATGTGGGGCATAGACATGATTGGCGAGATTAAACCTACGGCATCTAATGGGCATCGCTTCATTCTGGTAGCGATTGATTATTTTACGAAGTGGGTCGAAGCAGCTTCCTACGCTACGGTAACCAAGACTGTTGTGGCACGGTTCATTCGGCACAATCTGATCTGTCGGTACGGCGTCCCTGAGAGAATTATTACAGACAACGGTACCAATCTGAACAACAAGATGATCACTGAGCTCTGCGAGCAGTTCAAAATACAGCACCACAATTCTTCTCCTTACAGACCGAAGATGGATGGGGCTGTAGAAGCAGCAAATAAGAACATCAAAAAAATCGTGCAGAAGATGACAGTGACTTATAAAGATTGGCACGAGATGTTACCGTTCGCTCTACATGGGTACCGTACTTCAGCTAGGACGTCAACCGGGGCAACTCCTTTCTCTTTGGTTTATGGGATGGAGGCATTCTTACCGATCGAAGTGCAAATACCCTCTCTCCGGATAATGAAGGATGCAAATCTGAACGAAGATGATTGGATCCAGACACGACTTGATCAGCTCAACCTTATTGATGAAAAGAGACTTGCTGCTATCTGTCATGGTCAGACGTATCAGAAACGGATGATCAGGGCATTTAACAAAAAGGTCAGACCACAGGAATATCAAGTTGGGGATCTGGTAATCAAGCGAATCATCCTTCCTCAGAGTGATCCAATGGGCAAATGGACCCCTACGTACGAAGGGCCATTTGTGGTTAAGCATGTGTTCTTAGGAGGAGCCATGATTCTAACCAACATGGATGGTGACGACCTTCCTCACCCCGCCAATGCAGACACAGTAAAAAGATACTACGCATGAAAAAAGACCCGCTAGGATGACATGCCTAGGCAAAAATTAGGGCTTCCCGGCGAACCAAAAGGGTTCGGGCAAAATGAAGGGATGAAATGAAAAAAACTGTACACCCGGCAAGTCGAAAACCTGAAAAGGCGGCTTGGGCAAAAATGGGTATCCCGGTGGACCGAAAACCCGAAAGGGCGGTCCAGGCAAAAGTTAGGGATAAAAGCGTAATACTATGTCTCATTGATCACTTTGCATCCAGAATCCGGTATCTACATCAAGCTCAGACGGCATCGATCAGTCAGCTTCATCTTCGTTTAGGTCATCAAGTGATGAGACGCTCGGAGTTATAAAGGCAATAGCAGAGTTGAAACCCAGTGGATCATTCATATTTCACACATCTGTTTTATTTTCTTTTGTACAAAATTTGTATAAACTCTTTTTCTCGGTGGCGTTCTCTTACTAGGACGTCAACCTCTTGTACACAAAACGCCTATTTTCAGGCCATTCAAAATCAATACAAATATACTTTTCAGTTAAAAGTTCCAATTGTTTTTCTTTTCCTGTTTTGTTTTGCGAAGAACGTCCAAGGTTCAATTTGTGATATATGCATTGACAATAATTTGCTAACTCATAAATATTTGCATACGAAACAAAGGATTAATTACAGGTAACACTAGAAACAGGGGCAATAAAGAGTTGTCTAAGCAATCTAATTGTTCTGTCCTCCAAGGTACCAAGGTGGGTTCAGCTAAAGAACATAACCAGATATCCTAATTCCCTAGAGAATGAGTCAGCCAGTCAGTACACTCTCTCCAAGTCATATTATCAGGCCTTAAGGAAATTGGGTATCCTCCAGCAGATCTCAACCTTCCCCAGCATTATACATATATTCTTAACAAGCATCCCCGACAGTCTTGGTCTAAAGATTGTTCCTCGGTGGCATATCAACATTCAAAGGAATCACTTCCCCCGCAATTCAAAACTTCCCAAGAGAGTCCGATCCAATTTCCCCAGGAAAGTTGGAATCCATCTCCCCAAGCAGTAAGCTTATCCCCAGTAGATTCTGGAAGCTTATCCTCGCAGAGCACGAACGCGTCTTCCGGCTTTATCCAAAGAGTTATTTCCTTACTAGGATATAACTGGGTTATCCTCAGCTAAAAGCCACGGAAAGATCGTCATCAACGCAGTCTTCTTATCCCCAACAAATTACCATCAACTCAGCAAAATACCTCTCTCCCCACAGAGTATTGCTTCCCAGCAAGATCGTTAGAGTACTTTCCTCCCTGCAGAATTATTCAGTCGCCAAGTTTATTCCCCAACGGAGTTATCTTCTCCTATCGGTATTCTTGCAACTATCATCCCCAGCGGAAGTAAAAGCTTATTCTTCAACATCAGCCCAGGAGTGACTTCCCGGCATCCGTCAAGGATTTACTTTCCTAGACGAAAACATACATAAACATCACATACATCATTATAGCATGCATAGACGCATCATATCTTACAAATCTCATTTATGTTGAGAACATCATTGCTTGATCCATATCATGCATTGCATATGACTGACCTTTATCTTTCAGGAAAGATTCAGTTAAGTTCTCAATCATATTTCAAGACCTAGACCGGTTCAGTTAATCGACTCCAAAGATTTCTTGTCCAGTCCAAGGCCTTCTCTAGTCCAGCTAAATCGACCCCAAACAGATTTTTCTGATGAAGACTCAGTAGAAGTTATCAAAGGTTTTTCTCAAACGTCCGCTTTTGAGATTATAATTTCCTATGGTTCTCTCCCCAATGTTGTGGAGATGATAATTCCAACCCAGGTTTTTCTCAAACGTCCGCTTTTGAGATTATAATTTCCTATGGTTCTCTCCCCAATGTTGTGGAGATGATAATTCCAACCCAGGTTTTTCTCAAACGTCCGCTTTTGAGATTATAATTTCCTATGGTTCTCTCCCCAACGGTGCGGAGACGATAATTCCACTCCAGGTTTTTCTCAAACGTTCGCTTTTGAGATTATAATTTCCTATGGTTCTCTCCCCAACGGTGCGGAGATGATAATTCCATCCCAGGTTTTTCTCAAACGTCCGCTTTTGAGATTATAATTTCCTATGGTTCTCTCCCCAACGGTGCGGAGACGATAATTCCACTCCAGGTTTTTCTCAAACGTCCGCTTTTGAGATTATAATTGCCTATGGTTCTCTCCCCGATCCTGCGGAGATGGTAATTCCCACCAAGATTTTCTCAACGATTGCTGTTGAAGTTAAAGTCATCCAAGGTTCTCTCACTGTTCATGCTGAGGTAGTAACTACCCCTGGTTTATTCATCATCTTTTGAAGCTCCAAACTCAGCTCCTGTAACCAGTCAGGACACATCTATACAAAGCATCTGAAGACCAGCTCCTGCAACATGTCAGGTACTCATTTTTCTTTTGCAGGTACGCAGGTTCTCGCTAAGGAATCTCTTATGCGATCAACATCCAGATGGAATCTATAAGCCCATCATCCTATCCATCAATCTCCAAATGGCATCTATAAGCCCATTCCCATCATCACACTGCTACTATGTGAGCGCAAATTTCTGGGCACTCTAGTGTTCAATCATCTTCTACCCTCGAATTACGAAAGGCACGTCAGCCAATCTGCATCCTCAGGTCTAAGAAGATTGAACAGGGGCAACTGTTGTACCCCAAAATTTTCCCTCCCATATTCTCCAAGAAATTGCCAAGTCAAGCCTCAAAATTCCCCAAGGGTTGCACAGTGAAAGGGCCTCCTAAACAGTCAAAATTAGGGTTTTTGTTCTGATCAAGAAAATGAAGTTTCCAAGGGTCCAATCAAGTCCCACATGCTTATAAATATGGTCAAGCATCCTCATGCCAAGTTTCAAGACTTTTAGCACAAAATTGCACAATCAAAACCCTAATTGCACTACAGTCAACTGTAGGGGCAAAATGGTCATTTGACAGTCAAAAGTTCAAATCTTTGGTCAACATCTCATTTTGAAGCCACAAACATCATTTGATCAATGCTTGATCATTATTCTCAAAGCTTGGCTCAAAAATCACCAAAATGCAAAAGTTTCCTTATTTGGACAGTTGAAAAAGTCAACTGTAAATTGACCAGGGCATAACTTTCACATGGATTATCAGAAAAATTCCATCCAAAGCTCATTTTGAAGAGAAAGACATTTCCTACAACTCATCTTCATACTTCAAGTCCAAGAAATGCTCTCACAAAAAGTTATCAATTTCAACATTATAGGTCATTTTCAAAAGTCAACAAAAAGAGACTTTAAGTCAAAGGCCATAACTTGAGATTGGTAAATCAAAATGACATGGGACCAAAGGCATTGGTTAGAGGACTCAAAGACCTTTCCAAAATGTCCAAGAACATGAGCAAAGCTTAAAAATTGAGCAAGATATGCCTTGTGGAAGTTGGGAAATTTTTGGATATTTTGAAAAGTCAACATTGATTCAAATGACCTAAAATTGCTAATGGGCCCATTTTTCTTCCACAATTCATTATCCCAAGCATGTGAACGACCACTTGGCCCAAAGGGAAGTTTTTATTCATTTTTTATTTATTTATTTGGATTTTTATTAATAATAATTCATTTAAATTAAAATAAATACATGAAAAATGCTAAACCTAGTTTTTCAATCTTTTTGTGCATATTATATCCTCAAGATTTCGTGCCTAGCTAAATATGGAAAGAACCAATGCAATTGGAGGTGATTTGTATCAAAAAGCATGTGAAAAAAGATTTGAAAATCATGGTGAAAAAATCAAATATTGCATTCATTAATTCATGGATTTTGATCAAATTTCTTGACCTAATTCACTCTTACATAAGTTCAGAATGCAACCCTAGTAAGATTGACAAGAAGCTGTGCCAGAAACCCTTGCATAAACTTGAAATTTTATCAAGAAAACTCAATTCTGAAAACCTAATTCTAAGGCGATTCAGGGCCAAATAGCTACTCCATTAGCTTCCTTAAGGATCATAGGACGTGTTTCAATCATTCCCTAAGCCCCATACTCAAGAAAACGTGAAATCACCATTGAAGTTGGTAAAGAAAATTTCAGAATCGTTTTCTATCATTCATGCATTGTTAACATGTTTCATTGTTATTTTTGTGTTTAGAATAATGTTTGCAAGCTAACCATATGCTTTGATTGGATTATTATGCACTCTATGCGAATCTACCATTATCAAATTCTAGGGTTTGCAGAACTGTGAATTGGGCGTTTTCAGATAGTGTAAAATTAGACTACCACGATGCCATGGCCATGATCAGCACACTTGGACGAAGACAAGGCCACCCTCGCGCCTAATTTATGGAGCCCCAGGAGCTATTCGCTATTTTCTGATATGTTGCCTAAAAGAACGGTGTAAAAACCGTTGCCTGTTTCTTTTATATTTTCAGGAAAACAAAATCAATGAAGAAGATGATCTCGTGGCAGGCGATGAATGGCTGGTTCAAATTTTCGCGCTCAAACCCACTAACACTTTTGTTTTACTTGATATTATTTGTTTATTGTTTAAAGTACAACACGCGCATCTGGAACGATTGGCAAGCATAGTGACTGGTAAACCATAGGACCTGGGTTCGAGCCCCAGGTCCTCACCCCCTTTCATATTTTTCTTCATTTAACGTTCATATGCAGCGTCAGCATGAGGGAGTACCATACATCCATGAAACCTGGCCATCCACGTGCCTACGGAGATAGATCAAACGGCCATAATCTGAGGCGCACCATAGACTCTAGTCAACGCATACACACGCTAGTGCCAGAGTCAACGAGGCCAAGCTTATTTGGGCTCAAATTCCTGGGCTTTCACCTCCACTTTGGGGACTGATACCCCCCTAGGTTTGCAAATATTTTACTTTCTTTATTTTTTTTCACTTTTACTCTTTTTAATTATTGTTTTTATTAATTAATTTAATATTTGCATAATATATAAAAAAACACAAAAAAAATCAGAAAAGATCAGAAAAATAATAAATGTTGTTATTTTAAGTATTCTTGTAATTAAATTACATATAATTAAATTTAGTTATTAAATTAGGTTTTAATCTTAACTTTTTAATAAAGAATCTAAAAAATATAGAATTAGGGTTGAATTAATTTTTATCTTTTTTATTTTTCTTTCATAATAATTAAATAATTAAGTATTTATTTTTTTAATTAAAATTGCATGTAAATTAAATAGGGTTAATTTTAGGGTAAAACTTTAATCTTCTTTTTTTAATAAATTAAAATAACTAGAATTAGGGTTAGCGTTTATTTTAATTAATTCTTTTTTTCATAAAAACCAAAAAATACCAAAAAAACAATTCCTTTTCTTTTTTGTTATTAATTAATTTCATCATTTAATTTAATTTTGCAAAAAGGGTCCAATGCCCTCGTTTTAATTTTTATTTAATTCGCATATTTATTTTATTTCTTTTAATATTTATGTATCTCTCCCAAGGCCTTGTAATTAATTTCTCGCACTTTTAATTCTTTACTTTTCTTTCTTTATTTATTTTCTGTCAAATCGGGTTCAAGAAATTTTGGCGATGTGGACCCGTGCCTTTTGTAATAGCTTAGAATCTTTTACTTTTCGCAATTTTTAACTGTTAAATAATGGCATGAAAGAATGTATGGACAAAAATAAAAACAAACGCTAGATCACCAATAACATGACAAAAGACAAAATATCTGAAAGCGACACACAAATCACACACCACCCCTAGGGTACGCCTCACTGTTGCCTTGCCTCGAAAGGTGATCGTCGAGTAGAGGATGTCTTAGTAAGTCCTCATGATCCGGGAACCTGGCATGAGGGTAGCTTCTAAGGTGTCTTCCCATTGCTCTGGTGATCACCATGTCCCGAACCTCGAATTGACCCGAACACCTCCAACGGTGGTGCTACCTACCTCTCAATGGTGGGATGGCCCTACTTTAAAGGACATTTACACAGACGAATTCCTTAGGGTAGGTAGACGACTCTAGATACTTGCTCTAAATTCAAAACAAATTCAAAATACTTTTCACACCAACACATTTTCAAAAAGCTTTCGAAAGCAATTTTTCAAACACTCTTGAGGACCGATACAAGAGTCGAACTGGAATTTTCAAAGAAACTTTTTTAAAACCCACATTTGAAAAGCAAACAAACCATTTTTGAAAACACAAGTGAGCAAGTATCTAAGAGCCCATGGATAACCATGGATAGAAAGGGTGCTAATACCTTCCCTTTCTATAATCTACCTCCCGAACCGAGAGCAATCTCTATAAGGAATTTTTCCTGTGCTTTTGTCCTTTCCATTTGGAGAAAATAAAAGACGGTGGCGACTCTTGCTTCCGCGACATTTCGCGAACCAGCGTTAAACAGTCAGTTCCAGATCCACCGATCACAGCCACTGATTCAAGTTGTTGCACTTGAACTCTGATTGGGGAACTGTGCACTGGTGGATGTCTTTCCACAAGAATCAAGCTCACCATATCCAGTGGGTCATAGCCACTGATTCAAGTAGTTGTACTTGAACTTTGATGGCATTTGTTTAGAGGAGAAACCTCTTGCCCTTTGGTAGATGTCTGGTTCAACGTAACCCTGCTGTTGTACCCCAAAATTTGCCCTCCCATATTCATCAAGAAATTGCCAAGTCAAGGTCACAAAATTCCCCCAGGGTTGTGCAGCTCAACTGTCTCCTATACAGTCAAAACTAGGGTTTGAGTTCTGGTCAAGCAAATGAACTTTTCAAAGGCCCAATCAAGTCTCACATGCTTATAAAGATGGTCAAGTATCCTCATATTAAGTTTCAAGACATTCAGCTCAAAATTGCACAGTCAAAACCCTAGATTGCACTACAGTCAACTGTAGGGGCAAAATGGTCATTTGACAGTCAAAAGTTCAAATTTTTGGTCAATATATCATTTTGAAGCCACAAACATCATTTGATCAATGCTTGATCATGATTCTCAAAATTTGGCTCAGAAATCATCAAAGATGCAAAAGTTGCTATATTTGGACAGCTGAAAAAGTCAACTGAAATTGACCAGGGCATAACTTTCACATGGATTATCAGAAAAATTCCATCCAAAGCTCATTTTGAAGAGAAAGACATTTCCTACAATTCATCTTCATGTTCCAAGTCCAAGAAATGCTCTCACAAAAAGTTATCAATTTCAACATTATAGGTCATTTTCAAAAGTCAACAAAAAGTGACTTTAAGTCAAAGGCCATAACTTGATATTGGTAAATCAAAATGACATGGGACCAAAGGCATTGGTTAAAGGACTCAAAGACCTTTCCAAAATGTCCAAGAACATGTGGAAAGCTTAAAAATTGACCAAGTTATGCCTTGTGGAAGTTGGGAAATTTTTGGAAATTTTTGAAAGTCAACATTGATGCAAAAGGCCTAAAAATGCAAATGGGCCCATTTTTCTTCCAAATTTCTTCATGCCAAGCCTATGCACGACCATTAGGCCCAAAGGGAAGTATTCTCATATTTTTTAATTATTTATTTGAATTAATATTAGTTTATATTCATTTAAATGATTTTAATATATGAAAAATATCAAACTAACCTAAAAAAATCTTTTCATGCACATTATAAGCTCAATATTTCGTGTAAGTCTTAAATAGGCAAGTTTTGGTGTGATTGGATCATGATTGAACAAAGAAACATGAGAAAAAGATTGAAAAAGATTCTTAACAAATCAAATATTGAAATCCATTATGGCATGAGATTTTGTTCAATCTTTTTGACCTAACATGCTCTATACATACACAGCATCACAACCCTAATCATCCTAGACTAAAAGCTGCGCATAAACAAGCATTACAATATTGAAAATTCTCCTAAAAACTCAAACACTGAAATCTAGGTTTGAGGTCGATTCAAGCTTTGATTTTTGTTTCATTAGCATCCTGAGATATCCCTAAACGTTCATCAATCAAAAACAACAAGCCAAACGCATTGAAACGGTACCAGGACCTCAAACTGTGAAGCAAAAATTTCCAAATCGCATCTCATATTCTAAGCATCTTTCATGAATTTTGTTTGTTGATTCTTATTCTTTGTGAAATTCTAAAGCTAACTGTGGTGTTTAATTGTATTTTTATTGACTATATACGATTATGCCATTGCCAAAAGTTAGGGTTTTCAGGAGCTCGAATTAGGGATTTTGTGTAGAAGAAAAATTAGGCCATCTCAATACCATGGCTGGACTCAGCATATCAAGACGAAGCAATTTGAACCCTCGCGATAAATTTATGGTTCATAGGGAGCTATTCGCTATTTTTTCGAAAGGCCTCTAACACCACGGTTGCAAAACCGTTGCCCATTAGTTTTGTTTTACAGGGAAGGGGAAGGAGACGAAGACGTGTCCATTGGTGACAGGTCCATTTGAATTTCGCGCGGAATTCCAAAGCATTAGCGTTTTCTTTTTATATTATTTATGTATTATTATATATTAAATGAAATGCATGTGGTTCAGTGGTAACGTGTTAGGCATGTGACCTCAAAGACCTGGGTTCAAGTCCCAGGTCTGGCAAAAGTTTCACATTATTTTTCATAAAAAATTCTTATGCAGCGCGCTTGAGGACGTTCACCATACACACTCAATATTCATCGCCCACGTGTCCCAGGCAACCAAATCAAGGGCATGGATTCCAGGAGTGCAATGAATATCAGTCAACGCATGACACATGATCCAGAAAGTCAATGAAATTCCATGCTTATTGGGCCAGGCTTTCCAAATTCATACCTCCTAAATTGGGGACTACACCCCACTCTGGTTTGATTTCCTTTTTATTTCATTTATTTTAATTGTTATGTTTATTTTAATTATTTGTTTTAATTAATTATTTTTAACAAAAATCTAAAAACATTATAAAAATCAGAAAATACAAAAAAAACATAATATTTATTTTATTATAATTATTTTTCATAAATAAATTAGAATGTAAATTATGTAGTGTAATTAGGTTTTAATTTTAATTCCTTTTTTAATAAAAATCCAAAAATGTAGAATTTAGGTTTAATTGTTAATTCTTTTTTATTCCCTTTTTCCACAATAATAATTATTATTTATTTATTTATTTTTTTTAAATTGTACATAAATGAATTAGGTTTAATTTAGGTCATATTTTAATTCTTTCACAGTAAATAAAAAATATTAGAATTAGGGTTTGCCGTTTAATTTAATCTCAATTAATTTCTTTTTTCATTAAATCTAAAAAACACAAAAATATCATTCTCATTTAATTTTAATTTTTAAATCCTTATTAATTTTAATTATTTGCAAAAAGGGTCCAACGCCCGTCATTAATCATTTAATTGCGCATTTATTTTATTATCGCTTACTATAATTTTGTAAATATCCCTAAGCCATGTAATTTACTTTTTCGCACTTTATTTCTTCGCATTATTTATTTTTCCGCTAAATCGGGTCCGGTTTAATTTTGGCGATGTGGACCCGCGCCATTTGTAATAGTCTAGCTTTATTTCCCCGCAACTTATAACTGTTAAATATACATGCAAGAATGATTGGTCTTAATTAAAATCAAGCGTAGAACATGACAAATATGACAAGATAAATAACTGAAACATGACACACAATTCGCACACACCACCCCTAGGGTACGCCTCACTGTTGCCTTTCGAAAGGTGGTCGTCGAGTAGAAAACGTCTTAGTAAGTCCTCATGATCCGGGAACCTGGCATGAGGGTAGCTTCTAAGGTGTCTTCCCATTGCTCCGGTGATCACCACGTCCCTAAAATCGAATTGACCCGAACACCTCCAACGGTGGTGCTACCTACCTCTCAATGGTGGGATGGCACTACTTTTAAGGACTCTTACACAGACGAATTCCTTAGGGTAGGTAGGTTCTCGAGGATACTTGCTCTAATCTCAAAACAAACTCAAAAAAGACTTTTCACACCAACACATTTTCAAAAGCTTTCAAAGCAAATTTTTCAAACACTCTGACGTACGAGTCGAACTGAAATTTTTCAAAGAAACTTTTTAAACCCACATTGAAAAGCAAGCAAACAATTTTGAAAACACATTGAGCAAGTATCTAAGAGCCCATGGATAACCATGGATAGAAAGGGTGCTAACACCTTCCCTTTCTATAACCTACCTCCCGAACCGAGAGCAATCTCTTTAAAGGAATTTTTCTGTGCTTTTGTCCTTTCCTATTGGAGAAAATAAAAGACGGTGGCGACTCTTGCTTCCGCGACATTTCGCGAACCAGCGTTAAACAGTCAGTTCCAGATCCACCGATCACAGAACTGGCGACTCTGCTGGGGATACAAACTTAAAGTGAGGTGTACCTTAGGGCTAGCTCATAACTATGTTTTCAATTGTTTTCCTTGTGTGCTTTATCATTGGGGGTTGCTTGGGAGTTCTATAGATCCTATACCCGGATCTGGGGGATACCTTTCTTAGAAAGTAGCAACAAGGCTGTGAGGGAACTGTGCGGGGTATACCGACATGGTTGAAACAGTCTGCTACGTTGATGTGGCACTTTGGTGTGTACCGGTAACCCTTGAGTTCAGTCAAGGAGAGTACGGGGCCTCCGCGTGGTGTCGTGAAGCATCAACAGACCTTAGGAACCTTAATTGAACTATCTTGGCCTCTTTAGGGTAGTGAGATCACTGACTTTGGTGCAGTCCGAGGTTGGTGGATACTCGATACTACGCTCAATTGAGGGTTGCTTTCCTGGAATATTTCGGTTGCCAGTTCAGTGGCTAAATCGAAACGATGAACAATGAAAGCAATCCCGTGATATTGGGAACCTTAGAACCCGGTTACTTTGATTAGGACAGGTATGAACCCACCAACTCAAGAGGGTACTACCCAGACCCCATGCTGGCCTTAAACCTTAAGGGCTTGTCTTGTGTGCCTTGTTTGCCCTACATGTTTGTCTTTGTAAATATCTGTAGTGTGTTTAATCATAGCATCATGACATCATCCAGCATCATATGCATTGACTAACCATTTCAGGGGTTCGAATTTTCATCTTTGTTCTTGTTTTGTAGGACATGGAAACTGCTCGTAGAAAGACAATTCAGGTTAATCTTGTAAGGATCCCTCCTCAGCTTAAAGAACTTATATCCAGGATTCCCGAGAACTCTTCATTCAGTGACAGGCATGGAAGCCTCATCAGCTTGGTCAGCACCAACATTGAAGAAGATATGATAAAGGTCCTGTTCCAGTTCTTCGATCCTCTGCATCACTGTTTTACCTTCTTGGACTATCAGTTGGTACCTACATTGGAGGAGTTCTCCCGGCTCCTGAAGATCCCTATCCTTGATCAGCTGCCTTTCAACGGCACAGAAAGGGAACCTAAGCTTGAAGAGATTGCTAAAGCCTTGCACCTACAGTCATCTGACCTCAAGGGACATTGGGAAGTTAGAAGTGGCGTCAAAGGGTTCTTAGCCAGGTTTCTGTTTGAGAAAGCCCTTGAATGTTGGAACTCTCTTGACTTGCAAGCTTTTGAAGAGGTTGTGGCCCTCCTTGTTTATGGTTTGGTATTGTTCCCTAATCCAGATCAGCTTATTGATATCAGTGCCGTTCAGATCTTTATGTCCAGGAATCCTATACCTACATTGCTGGGGGACATCCTTCACTCATGTTACACTCGAACCATGAGAAAAAGAGGTGTCCTTATGTGTTGCACTCCTCTCCTGGGAAGGTGGTTTATTTCGCACCTTCCCCAATCAGTCCTGAAGAATGAGCGGGGTTTGAGATGGTCACAACGGTTGATGACGCTTACACATGCAGATATACATTGGTGTCCTAGATCCAGAGGAGATGTCACTATCATTGATCGTTGTGGGGAGTACCCTAATGTTCCTTTACTTGGAATCAGAGGAGGTATTACTTATAGTCCATGCCTGGCTTGGAGACAGTTTGGTTATGCTCGGAGGGACGGTCCTCATGACGTGTTGATTCCTGACATAGTTTTTGACTTCGACAGTGATACTCAAGGACTTCGTCAGAGATTTATCAGAGCCTGGAGGATGCCTAGTAGGATAGACAGCAAGACACTGGGGCATAGGAACTCCATCCCTTTGGAGCCTTATCTCAAATGGGTACGCGCCCGTTCTCAGAAGTTAGTGATGCCTTATCCTCACATGCTTCCAATAATCAAAGAACCTGTCTTGGAAGGGGAAGTGTCTCATGTTATTCAGCACCCTGATATGCCCACATCCTGGGAAGAGATGCAGAAGAGCTGGATCCAGCTTAAGGAGGAAAGGAATTCTCTCGAGACTAGTCTGCATGCCAGTGAAAAGAAGGTCTTGGAGCTCACCCGTCTGCTGCACGAGGAGAGGAACCTCAACACCTACATAGCTCCGAAGAGGATGCGCAGTGTATTTTGGGATTGACTTGATTCTTGTACTTTTGCCCATGAGGCCTTGATGTATTAAACAATGATTTCATTAATGATAACGTGTGTTCTTTTCTTGTCTACAACGAATTTGAACTTTCGAACCCTTGAATGCATTGCATACGCATTTCATACATCATGTGCATAGCAGGTTTCTCCCTTTTCAGGTTGCTTACAGTTCTTCGCTGTTTATTTCAGCATCATGAATTCTGGATCTGAATCAACTGAGACTTCAATCAAGGCTCTCCAGGCGCAGAATGCGCAGTTTCAAGAAATGATCATGGGTCTAGCTAAAGGCCAAGAAGAACTGAAGACTATGCTCCTAAAAAAGAAGAAGAAGAGAAGAACTGTTCTGTTCAACTCGGGCCGAAGGTTGGGTAATACTCTGCATCAGGAAGAGGCTGGTTCTTCTGTTGGCAGGAGTCCTTCTCAGGCAGAAGTCAAGGTTCCTACTCCAGTGGTCTCCGACAACGAGACGGATTTTGATGAAGAGCAGTACCCTCCTGAAGACAACAAGTACAAACAACTGGAGGACAGGTTGAAGGCTATGGAGGTGCAACAGACACCTGGGCTGGATTTCGGAGATCTGGGTTTGTCGACTGGTATAATTATCCCGCACAAGTTCAAAGCTCCAACCTTTTCCAAGTATGACGGGGCATCCTGTCCCAAGCTGCATTTGAGGTCCTATGTTTGAAAGATTCAGCCGTACTCTGCGGACAAGAATCTATGGATCCACTTCTTCCAGGAGAGTCTTTCAGGGACTCATCTCGAATGGTTCTATCAGCTGGATGGGACCAAAGTTCGTAACTGGGAGGAGCTGGCTACTGCTTTCTACAAGCAGTATCAGTATAATGCCGACCTTGCCCCCACACGTACCCAACTCCAGGGTATGTCGTTGGGCGTAAGCGAAGGTTTTAAAGAGTACGCGCAGAAGTGGAGAGATCTGGCTGGCAGGGTGCAGCCACCTTTGACTGATCGAGAGTTAGTGGATATGTTCTTGGGGACCCTATCTGGGCCATTCTTTAACCATCTCATTGGGAATTCTTCTGCTGGTTTCACTGATTTAATCTTGACTGGAGAGAGAATCGAAGCTGGGCTGAAATCTGGGAAGATTGCAAAGGGGGCATCATCCTCTAGTTCAGAAAAGAAGCCGTTCAAAAAGGAGTCTAGTGCCGTGTATGGTTCTAGGAAGTCAGAAAGACCTGATCGCCGCCAATCTGTCAGTGCGGTCATGATTGCTACGCCTGCTGCCGCTCCCCGGCCAAACAATCCCCAAAGGGCTGATAGACCTCGGAGAGAGTTTACCCGGTTAAGCATGACCCTATCGCAGATTCTGCCACAGCTGCTCGCAACCAATTTGGTATCTGTCAAGGAGGCACCAAAGTTCCCTAACACTACCTCTCCTAAGTACAACCCGAATGCCCGTTGTGCTTACCATTCAGATAGCCCGGGGCATGCCACGGATGACTGTTGGGCACTAAGGAACAAGCTGCAGGACCTCATTGATGCTAAGGAGGTACAGTTTGAAGCATCTGACAAACCTAATGTGGTGACAGCTCCCCTGCCTGCTCATGGAGTTAATGCTATTGTTGATGAAGAGGAAGTTGATGAAGCTGAGTTCGATAGCTGGATCTACCCGGCTGCTGATGGTGGACTTAACAATTGGAGCGCCAAGGACAATCTCTCTGTTTCTTTTGACACTAAGTAATAAATTTCTTTGTTTTGATATTTTGTAATAAACATTGATAAACTCTATGGCCCGGTGTCTTACCCGAGGCACCGGGGTTCTATTTTGTGAGGGCATATGAACTGTCATTTTATACATCATGAATGAAAATCTTGGACTATTTTCACATTACAAATATTGTGTTCCTTTTCTATCTTTCCTTTTCCTTTACATAATTTTCAAAACAGCTGTATTTACACACACACTCACTCATACAGGTTCCAATCCACTCTGGATCTCGCTGATAACAGCTCTGCTAATGCCAATTATGACTTCGAAAATCCGATCAACTTAGCCGAAGACGAAGGTGAAGATGATTGTGAAGTGCCTGGCGAGCTTGCAAGACTGTTGCTTCAGGAAGAGAGGGCAATTCAACCCCATGAAGAGCCAGTGGAAACTATAAACCTGGGTACTGAGGCAGACAGAAAAGAGGTAAAGATTGGTGCCAACCTAGAGCTCAACGTGAAGCAACGGTTAACCAAGATGCTACATGACTATATGGAGATCTTTGCCTGGTCCTACGAAGACATGCCAGGGTTGGATACCGATATTGTTGTCCATCATTTGCCGACTAGGGAAGACTGCCCTCCAGTTAAACAAAAGGTGCGTCGGATGCGTCCAGAGATGTCCGAGAAGATCAAAGCCGAGGTCATGAAACAGTTTGATGCCGGGTTCCTTGCAGTAACTTCTTACCCTCAGTGGGTTGCTAATGTGGTGCCGGTACCTAAAAAGGACGGCAAGGTCAGAATGTGTGTCGATTACAGGGATCTGAACAGGGCCAGCCCCAAGGATGACTTCCCCTTACCTCACATTGATGTCCTCGTTGATAATACAGCCCAACATAAAGTGTTCTCTTTCATGGATGGCTTTTCAGGCTACAACCAAATCAAGATGGCACCTGAAGACATGGAAAAGACTACATTTGTTACTCAGTGGGGGACCTTCTGTTACAAGGTCATGCCGTTCGGGTTAAAGAATGATGGGGCAACCTACCAGCGTGCCATGGTTGCCTTATTTCATGATATGATCCATCATGAGATCGAAGTGTATGTGGACGATATGATCGCTAGGTCCCAGACTGAGGAAGAGCACCTAGATCATCTGCATAAGTTGTTTGACCGGTTGAAACTATACAAGCTGAGATTGAACCCGAACAAGTGCACCTTCGGGGTAAGATCGGGAAAGTTACTAGGCTTCGTGGTCAGTGATAAAGGTATTCAAGTGGACCCTGCTAAGGTCAAAGCTATTCAAGAGATGCCAGTTCCTAAGACAGAGAAGGAAGTCAGAGGCTTTTTAGGACGCCTGAATTACATCGCTCGATTCATCTCTCATCTGACTGCTACCTGTGAGCCAATCTTCAAGCTGCTGAAGAAAGATCAGGTAGTGCGTTGGAACGATGAATGTCAGGCTGCCTTCGACAGAATTAAAGAGTATCTCCAAGAACCACCCATCCTTATGCCACCGGTTGAAGGGAGACCTCTGATACTATATCTGACAGTGCTTGACAATTCAATGGGGTGTGTGCTGGGGCAGCATGACGAGTCTGGCCGAAAAGAGCACGCCATTTATTACCTTAGCAAAAAGTTTACCGACTGTGAGACCCGATACTCACTGCTTGAGAAAACTTGCTGCGCTTTGGTATGGGCTGCTCGCCGGCTGAGACAGTATATGCTGACTCACACTACTTTGTTGATCTCAAAGATGGATCCGATAAAATACATATTCGAAAAGCCTGCTCTGTCTGGGAGAATTGCAAGATGGCAAATGATATTGACGGAATACGACATTCAGTATACAACCCAGAAAGCCATCAAGGGGAGTGTACTGGCAGACCACTTAGCTCATCAAGCTGTAGATGACTACCAATCAATGAACTTCGAGTTTCCGGATGAAAGCATCATGATCGTAACTGACTGTGAAGTACCTGGACCGGATGAAGGACCTGAACCAGGATCCCGATGGTCTATGCACTTTGACGGAGCTTCCAATGCTTTGGGAAATGGTATCGGCGCCATCATCATATCTCCACAAGGTACTCATACTCCACTCACTGCCCGGCTGTGTTTCAACTGTACCAATAACATGGCGGAGTATGAGGCGTGCATCATGGGTCTTCAAGCTGCGATCGACCTAAGGATCAAATTTCTAAGTGTTTTCGGAGATTCCGCTCTTGTGATCAATCAGATCAAAGGAGAGTGGGATACGAAACATCCAAACTTGATTCCTTACAGAGAATGTGTGTTGACCCTGATTCCCCACTTCACAAAGATAACCTTTGAGCACTTTCCAAGAGAAGAGAATCAGTTAGCGGACGCGTTAGCTACAATGTCTTCAATGTTCAAGGTTAAATGGGATAATGAAGCTCCCCGGATCATCATCTGGAAACTGGACGAACCGGCATACTGTTGTGATCTCGAAACTGAATTGGTAACTGAGAAGCCTTGGTACCACGAAGTGAAGAGATATCTGGAAGCTCAGGAATACCCTGAAGGTGCCTCTATCAATGATAAGAAATTCCTGAGGCGGTTCGCAGCCAAGTTCTTCCTAAGCAACGGCATCTTGTACAAGAGGAATCATGATTCAACCCTACTGCGTTGTGTGGACAAGACTGAAGCGGAAAGAATCATGGAAGACCTACATGAAGGGACCTTTGGTACGCATTCCAGTGGACATACTATGGCTAAGAAAATCCTACGGGCAGGATATTACTGGTCCACAATGGAAGCTGACTGCTACCAACACTCCAGGACATGCCACAAGTGCCAGATCTATGCAGATAAGGTGCATGTTCCTCCGGTTCCCCTGAATGTTCTGACTGCGCCTTGGCCGTTTGCAATGTGGGGCATAGATATGATTGGCGAGATCAGACCTACGGCATCCAACGGACATCGCTTCATCCTAGTGGCGATTGATTATTTTACAAAGTGGGTTGAGGCAGCATCCTATGCTACGGTAACCAAGACTGTTGTGGCACGGTTTATTCGGCACAACCTGATTTGTCGATACGGCGTCCCTGAGCGAATTATTACAGACAACGGTACCAATCTGAACAATAAGATGATCGCTGAGCTCTGCGAACAGTTCAAAATACAGCACCACAATTCTTCTCCTTACAGACCGAAGATGAATGGGGCTGTAGAAGCAGCGAATAAAAACATCAAGAAGATCGTGCAAAAGATGACAGTAACTTACAAAGATTGGCACGAGATGTTACCGTTCGCTCTGCATGGGTACCGTACCTCAGCCAGGACATCAACCGGGGCAACTCCTTTCTCTCTGGTTTATGGCATGGAGGCAGTCTTGCCGATCGAAGTGCAAATTCCCTCTCTCCGGATAATGAAGGATGCAAATCTAGACGAAGATGATTGGATCCAGACACGACTTGATCAACTCAATCTCATTGACGAAAAGAGACTTGCTGCTATCTGTCATGGTCAGACGTATCAGAAACGAATGATCAGGGCATTTAACAAAAAGGTCAGACCACAGGAATATCAAGTTGGGGATCTGGTTATCAAGAGAATCATCCTTCCTCAGAGTGATCCAAGGGGCAAATGGACCCCTACATATGAAGGGCCATTTGTGGTTAAGCATGTGTTCTCAGGAGGAGCAATGATCTTAACCAACATGGATGGTGACGACCTTCCTCACCCCGCCAATGCAGACATAGTTAAAAAATACTACGCATAAAAAAAAAAAAAAAGACCCGCTAGGCTGACATGCCTAGGCAAAAATTAGGGCTTCCCGTCGAACCAAAAGGGTTCGGGCAAAATGTAGGGATGAAAATGAAGAAATCTGTACACCCGGCAAGTCGAAAACCTGAAAAGGCGGCTTGGGCAAAAATGGGTATCCCGGTGGACTGAAAACCCGAAAGGGCGGTCCAGGCAAAAGTTAGGGATAAAGCGTAAAACTATGTCTCATTGATCAGTTTGCATCCAGAATCCGGTATCAGCATCAAGTTCAGACGGCATCGATCAGTCAGCTTCACCTTCAACTAAGGTCATCAAGTGATGAGACGCTCGGAGTTATAAAGACAATAGCAGAGTTGAAACCCAGTGGATCATTCATCTTTCACACAGCTGTTTTATTTTCATTTGTACAAAACTTGTATAAATTCTTTTGATCGGCGACGTACCTCTTACTAGGACGTCAGCCTCTTGTATACAAAACGCCTATTCAGGCCATTCAAAAATCAATAAAAATATATTTCCAGTAAACGTGCCCAAATGTTTTTCTTTTTCTGTTTTGTTTTGCGAAGAACGTCCAAGGTTCAATTTGTGATGTATGCATTGACAATAATTTGCTAACTCATAAATATTTGCATACGAAACAAAGGAACTAATTGCAGGTGACACTGGAAACAGGGGCAATAAAGAGTTGTCTGAGCAGTCCAATTGTTATATCCTTTAAGGTACCGAGGTAGGTTCAGCTAAAGAACACGGCCAAGCGTATCTTAATTCCCCAGAGAGTGGTTCAACAAAACAATACATTCTTCCCCAGCAATATACATATATTCCTAACAAGTATCCCCAGCAGTCTTGGTCTAAAGATTGCTCCCCGGCGGTATATCAACATTCAAAGGAATCACTTCCCCCCGCAGTTCAAAACTTCCCAAAAGAATCCAATCCAGTTTCCCCAGGAAAGTTGGAAGTCATATCCCTCAAGCAGTAAGCTCATCCCCAGTAGATTCTGGAAGCTTATCCCCTCGCAGAACACGAACGCGTCTCCCGGCTTTATTCAAAGAGTTATTTCCTTAACAGGATATAACTGGGTTATCCTCAGCCAAAAGCCACGGAAAGAGCGTCCTCGGCAAAGTATCTTCCTACCCCCAGCGAAGTCTATCAACACTTCCAGCACAACGAGGATCCCCAGCGTGACTCATCAACGGTATCCCCAGCGGAGGTATCTTCATCAACTCAGCAAAGCATCGCTATCCCCACAGAGTAGCACTCCCCAGCATGATCGCTAGAGTATCTTTTCTCCTGCAGAATTATTTCATTTACCAAGTTTATTCCTCAACGGAGTTATCTTCTCCTACCGGTATTCTTGCAACAATCATCCACAGCGGAAGCAAAATCTCTTCCTCAACATCAGCCCAGGATATGACTTCCCGGCACCCGTCAAGGATTTATTTTCCTAGACGAAAACATACATAAAACTTTACATACATCATCATAGCATGCATAACGCACTGCATCATATCATACGAATCTCATTTATGTTGAGAACATCATTGCTTGATCCATATCATGCATTACATATAACTGACCTTTACCTTTCAGGAAAGATGCAGTTGAAATTCTCAAACATATTTCAAGGACTTCTCCAGTCCAGTTAAATCGACTCCAAACAGATTTTTCTGATAAAGACTCAGTAGAAGTTCTCTTGGTCCCCTCTCCAACGGCGTGTGAGGTGGTAATTCCTTCTTCAGATGTTCCCCTCTCCGGCATGAGCGTGAGGTGATATTCTCTTATGGTCCCCTCTCCAACGGCGTGTGAGGTGGTAATTCCTTCTTCAGATGTTTCCCTCTCCGGCATGAGCGTGAGGTGATATTCTCTTATGGTCCCCTCTCCAACGGCGTGTGAGGTGGTAATTCCTTCTTCAGATGTTTCCCTCTCCGGCATGAGCGTGAGGTGATATTCTCTTATGGTCCCCTCTCCAACGGCGTGTGAGGTGGTAATTCCTTCTTCAGATGTTTCCCTCTCCGGCATGAGCGTGAGGTGATATTCTCTTATGGTCCCCTCTCCAACGGCGTGTGAGGTGGTAATTCCTTCTTCAGATGTTCCCCTCTCCGGCATGAGCGTGAGGTGATATTCTCTTATGGTCCCCTCTCCAACGGCGAGTGAGGTAGTAATTCCTTTTTAAGATATTTCCCTCTCCGGCATGAGCGTGAGGTGACATTTCCTTCCAGATTATAATTCCCTGTAGTTCCCTCTCCAACGGTGAGTGAGGTGACTCCCTTTGAGATTATAATGTCCTTTGGTTCTCTTCCTGACACTACAAAGATGGTAATCCTCACCAAGATTTTCTCAACGAGCGTTGTTGAGGTTGAAATCATTCAGGATTCTCTTACCATCTATGCTAAGGCAATAACCATCCCTGGTTCATTCATCAGCGTTTGAAGCTCCAGACTCAGCTCCTGTAACCAGTCAGGACACATCTATACCAAGCATCTAAAATCAGCTCCTGCGACGTGTCAGGTACTCATTTTTCTGTTTTGCAGGTATGCAGGTTCTCGCTAAGGAATCTCCTACGCGATCAACGTCCAGATGGCATCTGTAAGCCCATCATCCTATCCAAGCAACATCCAAATGGCATCTATAAGCCCATTCCCTCATCATCACTGCTACTATGTGAGCGCAAATTTCTGGGCACTCTAGTGTCCAATCATCTTCTACCCTCGGATTACGAAAGGCACGTCAGCCAATCTGCATCCTCAGGTCTAAGAAGATTGAACAGGGGCAACTGTTGTACCCCAAAATTTGCCCTCCCATATTCATCAAGAAATTGCCAAGTCAAGGTCACAAAATTCCCCCAGGGTTGTGCAGCTCAACTGTCTCCTATACAGTCAAAACTAGGGTTTGAGTTCTGGTCAAGCAAATGAACTTTTCAAAGGCCCAATCAAGTCTCACATGCTTATAAAGATGGTCAAGTATCCTCATATCAAGTTTCAAGACATTCAGCTCAAAATTGCACAGTCAAAACCCTAGATTGCACTACAGTCAACTGTAGGGGCAAAATGGTCATTTGACAGTCAAAAGTTCAAATTTTTGGTCAATATATCATTTTGAAGCCACAAACATCATTTGATCAATGCTTGATCATGATTCTCAAAATTTGGCTCAGAAATCATCAAAGATGCAAAAGTTGCTATATTTGGACAGCTGAAAAAGTCAACTGAAATTGACCAGGGCATAACTTTCACATGGATTATCAGAAAAATTCCATCCAAAGCTCATTTTGAAGAGAAAGACATTTCCTACAATTCATCTTCATGTTCCAAGTCCAAGAAATGCTCTCACAAAAAGTTATCAATTTCAACATTATAGGTCATTTTCAAAAGTCAACAAAAAGTGACTTTAAGTCAAAGGCCATAACTTGATATTGGTAAATCAAAATGACATGGGACCAAAGGCATTGGTTAAAGGACTCAAAGACCTTTCCAAAATGTCCAAGAACATGTGGAAAGCTTAAAAATTGACCAAGTTATGCCTTGTGGAAGTTGGGAAATTTTTGGAAATTTTTGAAAGTCAACATTGATGCAAAAGGCCTAAAAATGCAAATGGGCCCATTTTTCTTCCAAATTTCTTCATGCCAAGCCTATGCACGACCATTAGGCCCAAAGGGAAGTATTCTCATATTTTTTAATTATTTATTTGAATTAATATTAGTTTATATTCATTTAAATGATTTTAATATATGAAAAATATCAAACTAACCTAAAAAAATCTTTTCATGCACATTATAAGCTCAATATTTCGTGTAAGTCTTAAATAGGCAAGTTTTGGTGTGATTGGATCATGATTGAACAAAGAAACATGAGAAAAAGATTGAAAAAGATTCTTAACAAATCAAATATTGAAATCCATTATGGCATGAGATTTTGTTCAATCTTTTTGACCTAACATGCTCTATACATACACAGCATCACAACCCTAATCATCCTAGACTAAAAGCTGCGCATAAACAAGCATTACAATATTGAAAATTCTCCTAAAAACTCAAACACTGAAATCTAGGTTTGAGGTCGATTCAAGCTTTGATTTTTGTTTCATTAGCATCCTGAGATATCCCTAAACGTTCATCAATCAAAAACAACAAGCCAAACGCATTGAAACGGTACCAAGACCTCAAACTGTGAAGCAAAAATTTCCAAATCGCATCTCATATTCTAAGCATCTTTCATGAATTTTGTTTGTTGATTCTTATTCTTTGTGAAATTCTAAAGCTAACTGTGGTGTTTAATTGTATTTTTATTGACTATATACGATTATGCCATTGCCAAAAGTTAGGGTTTTCAGGAGCTCGAATTAGGGATTTTGTGTAGAAGAAAAATTAGGCCATCTCAATACCATGGCTGGACTCAGCATATCAAGACGAAGCAATTTGAACCCTCGCGATAAATTTATGGTTCATAGGGAGCTATTCGCTATTTTTTCGAAAGGCCTCTAACACCACGGTTGCAAAACCGTTGCCCATTAGTTTTGTTTTACAGGGAAGGGGAAGGAGACGAAGACGTGTCCATTGGTGACAGGTCCATTTGAATTTCGCGCGGAATTCCAAAGCATTAGCGTTTTCTTTTTATATTATTTATGTATTATTATATATTAAATGAAATGCATGTGGTTCAGTGGTAACGTGTTAGGCATGTGACCTCAAAGACCTGGGTTCAAGTCCCAGGTCTGGCAAAAGTTTCACATTATTTTTCATAAAAAATTCTTATGCAGCGCGCTTGAGGACGTTCACCATACACACTCAATATTCATCGCCCACGTGTCCCAGGCAACCAAATCAAGGGCATGGATTCCAGGAGTGCAATGAATATCAGTCAACGCATGACACATGATCCAGAAAGTCAATGAAATTCCATGCTTATTGGGCCAGGCTTTCCAAATTCATACCTCCTAAATTGGGGACTACACCCCACTCTGGTTTGATTTCCTTTTTATTTCATTTATTTTAATTGTTATGTTTATTTTAATTATTTGTTTTAATTAATTATTTTTAACAAAAATCTAAAAACATTATAAAAATCAGAAAATACAAAAAAAACATAATATTTATTTTATTATAATTATTTTTCATAAATAAATTAGAATGTAAATTATGTAGTGTAATTAGGTTTTAATTTTAATTCCTTTTTTAATAAAAATCCAAAAATGTAGAATTTAGGTTTAATTGTTAATTCTTTTTTATTCCCTTTTTCCACAATAATAATTATTATTTATTTATTTATTTTTTTTAAATTGTACATAAATGAATTAGGTTTAATTTAGGTCATATTTTAATTCTTTCACAGTAAATAAAAAATATTAGAATTAGGGTTTGCCGTTTAATTTAATCTCAATTAATTTCTTTTTTCATTAAATCTAAAAAACACAAAAATATCATTCTCATTTAATTTTAATTTTTAAATCCTTATTAATTTTAATTATTTGCAAAAAGGGTCCAACGCCCGTCATTAATCATTTAATTGCGCATTTATTTTATTATCGCTTACTATAATTTTGTAAATATCCCTAAGCCATGTAATTTACTTTTTCGCACTTTATTTCTTCGCATTATTTATTTTTCCGCTAAATCGGGTCCGGTTTAATTTTGGCGATGTGGACCCGCGCCATTTGTAATAGTCTAGCTTTATTTCCCCGCAACTTATAACTGTTAAATATACATGCAAGAATGATTGGTCTTAATTAAAATCAAGCGTAGAACATGACAAATATGACAAGATAAATAACTGAAACATGACACACAATTCGCACACACCACCCCTAGGGTACGCCTCACTGTTGCCTTTCGAAAGGTGGTCGTCGAGTAGAAAACGTCTTAGTAAGTCCTCATGATCCGGGAACCTGGCATGAGGGTAGCTTCTAAGGTGTCTTCCCATTGCTCCGGTGATCACCACGTCCCTAAAATCGAATTGACCCGAACACCTCCAACGGTGGTGCTACCTACCTCTCAATGGTGGGATGGCACTACTTTTAAGGACTCTTACACAGACGAATTCCTTAGGGTAGGTAGGTTCTCGAGGATACTTGCTCTAATCTCAAAACAAACTCAAAAAAGACTTTTCACACCAACACATTTTCAAAAGCTTTCAAAGCAAATTTTTCAAACACTCTGACGTACGAGTCGAACTGAAATTTTTCAAAGAAACTTTTTAAACCCACATTGAAAAGCAAGCAAACAATTTTGAAAACACATTGAGCAAGTATCTAAGAGCCCATGGATAACCATGGATAGAAAGGGTGCTAACACCTTCCCTTTCTATAACCTACCTCCCGAACCGAGAGCAATCTCTTTAAAGGAATTTTTCTGTGCTTTTGTTCTTTCCTATTGGAGAAAATAAAAGACGGTGGCGACTCTTGCTTCCGCGACATTTCGCGAACCAGCGTTAAACAGTCAGTTCCAGATCCACCGATCACACCTGCATCAAAAGAACCTTCGAGATCCTTGAAATGGTTATTGAAAATGCTATGGTATGATGTTATGATGTTATGTACATGTATGCGAAAAGCAAGTGAGTGTATATACAGAAAAACATATTCACACAAAGCAAACAAGTCCTTAGGTTTAGGCTTGCATGGGGTTTAGGTAAGTACCCTCTTGAAGTTAGTTGGCTCATCCTGTCCTAAAATAGAAACCGGGTTCTAAGGAGCTCAATATCATTGGATTGTTTTCTGTGTTCATCGTTTCGGTTTAGCCACTTACTGGCGACCAAAATATTCCAAGAAAACAACCCTCAAATGAGTGTAGTATCGAGTATCTACCAACTTCAGACTGCACCAAAGTCGGTCATCTCACTACCCCTAAAAAAGGCTAAGATGGTCAATTAAGGTTCTAAGAGTTCGTTAGTGCTTCACGACATCACTCAGCGGCCCCGTACTCTCCTTGACTGAACTCAAGGGTTACCGGTACTCACAAATATGTCACACTAACATAGCTTACTGCTTCAACCATGTCGGTATACCCCGCACAGTTCCCTCACAGTTTTTTTTGCTATTTACCTAAGAAGGTGCCCCAAATCCGGGTGTAGGATTTACAACAAACCCAAACAAGAACCCAAAAGATAAAGCAATCAAGTCAATCAAAGCAAGAAAGTAAAGGTGATCTAAACCCTAAGGTAACCCCACTTTTAAAGAATTCCCCAGCAGAGTCGCCAGTTCTGTGATACGGTGGGAGAACTGACTTGAGTTTTTGCGTTTGTATTCGCACTTGTTCGGTTTAGCAAGAGTCGCCACCGACTTTTTATTTTATCTTAAAGGAAAGGTTAAAAAGCACAGCAAAAACCTTTTGAGATGTTTCGTGGGTTCGGGGGGTAGATTATGAAAAGGGAAGGTATTAGCACCCTTTTCATCCATGGTTATCCATGGGCTCTTAGTTACTTGGTTTTTTAGATCACTTGCCTTGATTTTCGATTGCTTGAAAATGGTGTGTGTGTGTGTGTGTGTTTTTGAAAATGTTTTTTTTTTGAAGAAGACGCCTTGTTTTAGGCAACCAATGTAATGACTCGTGTTTGAGTATATACGAAGGTGTGTATCTTTTCGAAAAGATGTTTCAAAATGTTTTTTGGAAGAGTGTTTGAAAGTGTTTGTGAAGTGTGGTTTTTGAAAGTGTGTATGAAGTGTGGTTTTTGAAAAGAAGGCAAGTGTTTTTGCAAGTTGATCTCAAGTAACTAAGAGTTTTGTCTACCCCTATTGTACTCAAAGGTTTTCTCTATGTTTTTAACCCTTTTTAACAATTTTGTTCCACCATTGAATTTGGTGGACAATCTTGCGTTTAGAAAGTTTAACGGGACGGGCGCGGGTCATCGTATGGACCATGAATGCAATGGTGCCAAGTGTCTTTGGCAATTTGCTTTGAAGGGACTATGATCATTCCATTTAGGCAACTTTCGAAAGCGTCATCGAGGGACTTATGATCATTTGAATTTGTTTTGCCAAAGAAACTCGACGTGCAAGCATGGCCCATTTTGGAAGGCAACATGTGGGATTACCCTAGGGGGTGCAAGTGTGATTGTGTATTGATTTCATGTATTTGTCTTGTATTAGGTTATCTAGCGTTCGATTTTATGTACATGCAAACCCTAGGTCTAACCATGGTATAATTGAAAGCGGTAAATTGCGGGAATTTAAAAGTCTACGTTATTACAAATAGTATCCGAGAGTGGGGGTACAAATTTACAAATAGGGATGAGACTTTAGGAGTGTAGTGTCCAATAATTTACAACCAAATTGAATCGCGATCAAATGTAAACAATGTAATGTAAAGTATAAGAATAGAAAATGTATATTGTCAAATGTAAAGTGTATTGTGTAGGTGTACGTGTAAGTGTATGTATGTAATTTATTTACAGGTGTGGAAATGTGAATTTAATGTGCATTATTAAGTATTGTTTAACTTAAATGAAAAGAATTAGATGTTTATTTATTTAATCTTTGTAATCTTGTATTTTTCTTTAATATGTACAAAAATAAAATTTAATAAAATAAAAGAAAATGTTTTAAATTTTAATTAAATTATGTATATTAAAAAAAATGTATTTTAATTGATTATGTACAAATCATTTTTAGGAAAAGAAAATGTATTAACGTAAAGAGAATTTATGTATAAAATAGGTTAAATAAATAAAAAGGTGTTTTTGCATAATTCTAAATCTTATGTATTTTTAGTATTAATGTAAAGTATTATTTTAAGAAAAGAAAGGTATTTATCTTAAAGAAAATTAACATTTCATGTAAAAAAAAGAATTAATTAAAGAAAGTGTAAGTTTCAAGTTTTAAAAAAAAGAAAAATATTGTTTTTTATTAGTTTCTATATGATATTTAGTTATGATATATATGTAAAAGTATTGTTAATATAAAAATTGAAATTAGTATTAATAAAATTATAAAAAATATGGTTAATTAAAACCATAAAAGGGTGAGAAAAAATTGTTAGCAAAAGAAAAGTATGGGCTTTAGGCATTTCAGAATATTTGGGCTTGGGATTGTGAGAATAGGGCGAGGCCCAATTGTTTCATGCGTTAGTTTTAGGGTTCACAGTTTTGTGCAGGATGTAAGAAGCTTCAGCAGGTTTGTTGTTTTTTGTTCTGGGTTTTTGGTAAGGCTTTTTGTGCTTGGATACAAGTTTGTTTGAAAAGGTTGAGCTTGATAGGCTTGAATCAGTTTTAGGCTTAAGCTTTATGCAGGTTATGTGCTTGGATCGTTTTCTGGTTAGGCTTTGAATGTTTATGGTTTTTGAACTTGTTTGAGAACAGGTCCCATGGTTTAAGGCTTATGTGCTAATGCAGGTGATGCTATTGTTGTTGGATAGTTCAGGCTTGCTCTGGTACAGGTTTTTGGGTGAACTGGTTTTTCTTTTGTTTATGTTGTTTTGCTGCCTCTCTCCTGTACTGTGTTATGAACAGATTGTTTTATATTTTGTTTTTCATGCCTCAGCCTGCAAACCTGTCCTATTTTCTCTCTTCTTCTCTCTCCAGTACCATTTAAAACATTAAACAATGTTTATGTTAGTACTTTTAATCTGAAAAGGCAGCTGCTTGGGAAATGATGAAAATGAAAAGCTTGCTTGCAAAACTAGTTTTAGCCTGCATACTTTATCTTCTTTTCCATATTCTATGCTTCTTAGTGACAACATTTTTGACAGCCTTGTACTTGTTTGATATCTTTGACAGTTTGTGGACAGTTTGGAATTTGTGATTCAGTTTGGACTTTGTGGTTAGGCCTAGTTCAATTTGCCTTTTTGATTATGCAGTATGTTGACAAATTTGAATTTGTGCAATTTAAACTTTTGTGCATTCCAAGTTTAGCAAGCAAATATTCATCCCTTTTTGTGAACCGGGAGAAATCCCGTGATTTGCAGAAAGGGCTAACTGATCCCAGTCAGTTGCCTTTAAGGATGAGCCCAAATTAATTGTCTGCCTCTTATTTATTTATCTGCTTCTGACTTCTTTTTCTTTTCTTTTGCAGATAAAAATTGAATGGAGAAGATTAAGCAACAGATGAAGAATGAAGAATTGAAGATTTAGAAACAATTAGGATAGTCTTATTTTAAATTTAATTATTGTAAAATTATTATTGTAAACAGTTTGTAAACAAAACAATTGTACAAATGAATTAAAGATAAATAAAAACTCTTTTTTATCCAATTAATTCTTTTCTTCTTTTCACTTGTTTACTTTATTATCTATAATTCTTTAAATTAAAATAATTGAAAATAAATTCCAGCTATTTAATCTTAGAATAATAAATAATTAAATAAACATTGCTTCAGCATTGATCAATTAAACTTGGCGCTTCCAACGTCCAAAGCAAAACAACAGTCAATCACAGCAATTGCCCAGACGTTTTTCCTTTTACTGATTTTAACCAAACTTTGCAAATCCAATCCAAATGCATCTTTTCACTGATTTAATCACACAAATGCGAATTCAATCCAAATGCATTCTTTTACTGATTAAGTCAAACAATGCGAATTCGAACCAAATCTCGGAATAACTTGAAAAGCACCGTAGAATTAAATCTTTCTGAGGAACTGCGCATGAACAACCCTAATTCCTGATTAAATGCCAAAGAAGCGTTCGCCTGATCGAAGTTGAACCAAAATCAGCCAAAACCCTAAGCAAACTGTATGAACTGTTCTAGAGCCATGAAAATCAATAAAACCCTAATTGTGTCTGACTGACGAGAAAAGTCTGTTTGACCGATTCTTGAGCCAGTTTGAAAAATCAGGAAACGCCTGAAGCTGTGATTTCTTGAGGAAAAATGCGAGGGAAAATTTTGGGGTACAACAGTGACGACCTTCCGCACCCTGTGAATGCAGACATAGTCAAAAGATACTATGCATAAGAGACCCGCTAGGTTGACACACCTACGCAAAAAAAGGGCATCCCGGCGAACCAAAAAGGTTCGAGCAAAAATTAGGCATAAAACAAAAAAATTTGTACACCCGGCAAGCTGAAAACCCGAAAGGGCGGTCCAGGAAAAAGTTAGGGAATTAAAGCGTATGACTATTTCCCGTTGGATCACCTTACGAATAACCTGCAAACTCATAGGTTCTGATCAATTCAATCAACTTCGGACAAGGCAATAAATAGACAAGATGCTCAGAGAAACAAAGGCTATAGCAAAATGGGAACCCCATGGGATTATTGCACATAGATATCTTTTCTTTGTATCAAAATTTTCATTTTTTACGATGGAATTCTCTTACTAGAATGTTTATCTCATTGTACAAAAATACTTACTCAAATTCAATACAAAGATATCCCTTTGAAAGTGCAAAAACTATCTGTTTTTCTTTACGCTTGTGTTTTGTTTACAAAAACATCCAATGATTCATTGTTGAACATATGCATTTGAACATAATTACTGTTTACAAATAAACAAAATAAAAGACAATCGCCGATGGCTTTAAAAGATAGGGAAATCTCTCTAAGTTTATCTCCATAAAATTCCCCACAGTGTGCAGTTTAATCCCCAGCGGAACAAAACTTCCAGTTTATCAATCCCCTTTAGAAGGCGCCAAATTTCTCAGAATTCCCTAACAAGGATTTTTCAAACAGTACACGACATTCCCCTTACAACAGAGTTTATTCCACTAAGTGGAAATTCATCAACATTTCAACTTCACAGCATGAAGACTTACACCCCATATCTTCAGCAGCAGTCAGGGATTTATTTTCCCAAAATCCAACAAGTAGTGCAGCAAATTAGCTCACATATGCATACATCGCATCCATATATCATAAACATTGATAACACAAATACATCATACCATGCATGTCATACAACATGACTTTACATTTTAGCTAACATTTTACCCTTTTCAGGATAAGGTTAATCAACTACCATTAACAATGTTCAAAGTTTGCAGATACATTTCAGATACGCTCCAGACACGAACGCCATTCTGACACTCATTCAACCTTCAGATACAATTCAGATATGCTCCAGACACGGATGCCATTCTGATACTCATTCAGATCCAACTTTCAGATACATTTTAGATACGCTCCAGACACGGATGCCATTCTGATACTCATTCAGATCCAACTTTCAGATACATTTCAGATACGCTCTAGACACAGATGCCATTCTGATACTCATTCGGATCCAACTTTCAGATACAGTTCAGATACGCTCTAGACACGGATGCCACTCTAATATTCATTCAAAGTTAGCTTCCAGATACAGTTCATATACGCTCCAAACACGAATGTCATTCTGATACTCATTCAGATTCAACTTTCAGATACAATTCAGATACGCTCCAGACACGGATGCCACTCTGATACCCATTCAAAGCCAGCTTCCAGATACAATTCAGATACGCTCCAGACACGAACTCCATTCTGATACTCATTCTTTCAGCTTACAAATTACAATTCAACAATCACTTTGGATGGCATCTACAAGCCCATATCTGACAACTTTCTATCACCTCTCCAAATGGAATCTTTAAGCCAATTTCCCTAAACCATCACATTGTCGAGTGTAAATTTATGGGCACTCTAGTGTCCAATCATCTTCCACCTTCGAGTCAAAAATGGCAAAACTTTCCAGTCTAACTCTTCAGGTTTAAGAAGATTGAACAGTGGCAGCTGTTGTACCCTAAAATTTTCCCTCTCACTTATCAAGAATTTTCTCACAAGATCTCCTTGACTCAAGACTGCATTAGGGTTTGATCAGCTCAAGACACCTCCTTAAGCACTGATGACCAAAATTAGGGTTTGAGATTGCACAAGGATTTTTGAAATTTCTATGACCCATATTATTTTCATGAATAATTATGGAGGTTCTCAGCCAAGTTCTTTCTAAGCAATGAGATTTTGTACAAGCGCAACCATGATTCAATTCTGCTCCCTTGTATGGACAAGAAGGAAGCAGATAAGATTATAAAGGATATGCATGAGGGTATCTTTGGAACTCATTCCAATGGACACACTATATCCAAGAAGATTCTGAGGGTTGATTACTACTGGTCGACTATGGAAACTGATTGTTACCACCACTCGAGGACCTGCCATAAGTGCCAGATTTATGCTGACAAGGTTCACGTGCCTCCAATACCTTTAAATGTCATGACTGCTCTGTGGTCGTTTACAATGTGGGGCATTGACATGATCAGAGAAATCAAGCTCATTTCATCTAATGGAGATTGTTTCATCCTCGTCGCCATTGACTACTTCACCAAATGGGTCGAAGCGGCTTCATTTTCCTCAGTTACCAAGAATGTTATAGCCTGGTTCGTCAAACATAAACTCATCTATCGATACAACATCCCTGAAAGGATCATCACTAACAACGGTATCAACCTCAACAATGCTATGATTATTGAACTTTGCATGCAGTTCAATATCAAACATCACAATTCTTCTCCATACAGACCCAAGATGAATAACGCAGTGGAATCCTCCAACAAAAATATAAAGAAGATTATGCAAAAGATGGTGGTAACATATAAAGATTGGTGAAACAATCGGCTGAAAATCATCAAACAATGAAGTCTCCATCGAACGTCTTTTATCCCATATGAAGGCAAAGGTAAACATTGAGAAAACCTGAGAAGGGAGAAGTCACGGCTTGCGACCGAGAGATCGAGTAAGGGAGTCTGTTACGCGAGGGGAAGGTATTAGCACCCCACATGCTCGTAGTACTCTACATTATCCACTCTTGTTGTCTATCTTATGAGTTTGTTTAATCTATACTTATTGTTTACTACTACTAAAGGGAGAATGCATGCAAAAGAAATGAGAAAATAATGTAGGGAAAATAAAGTTGTACTCGCTTGGGCCCTACCCCAATGCTTACGTGTCCCTTTTGAGGAATTAGAGCTACCATAGTTCAGCTCACATGTTTTTATTTGTTTTGTGTTTTTATGGACTATGCTAATTTCACCTTCTATCGCAGCTCGACCTTTGGAGACTTATGCGTTGGCACAGAAGTAAACTAATCATGTCCTTATCTGAAAAGGGTTTTTAGAGAAAAGGTGCTCGAGCGCACAAATATGTTTGAATTGGTTTATGTTTTTGTTACCTTGAAAAAGGGTTTAGGTATGATTGCATGCTTTTGATTTACTAAGAAAAGAAGTTTAGTTTTAGATGCATATGCAAAAGGGAAGAATAGAGTCTAAGGGAGACTAGCCTATTTTTAACCTAATATTATCATACAATGGTAGTCCTAAGGTTTGGATTAACAAAAGGGAAACGTCTGCCTAATGTTAGCATGCATGGTTTGCAACCTAAAGTCTAACTCGCATCCGAATGGAGCAAGCACATCCTAAGGGAACATGGTATATACAAGGATAAAGCAAAAAAACTAACAAGCCCAAGAGAGCACACCTAGAGAGATCCTATCTAGGTTAGCATGCCAAAGAAAGTCTAACAAAACTATCCTATAGGGAACATGCAATGAGAGCGAAGTCGTGATCTCAATTTCTAAATTGAGTGACTCATCGATCAACAAGAAATAAAGGAAAGCGATAAAATCCTATAGGGAGCATGCACTGAAAGAGAAGTCGTAATCTCAATTCCTAAATTGAGTGACTCATCGATCAATGATCAAAGAAACAAACACAAGCACAACACATATAGTAAATGAAGTGCGGAATACCTGATACAGCTCTTTAAGACTTCGAGCGCACGCTCTTTATTTCCTACTTCTCATGGTATCTAGAAAACAATAAAGTGAGAAATGAGATAAAACGAGGTCACAATGATACCTAACAGAGAAGGTCCGTTGCCTCTTCATAACCATGCAAGCAATAAGAAAACTCTACCAAAATCTTCCTCGAATGGTCGAATCCTCTTGATGATAAGAAAACTCTACATAGAGTCTCCATGGGGGCGGAACACTTCTTCGCTTGTTACCATATCCAAGGAACTTTAATCAAGCATTTATGGACCAGATCTTGTCACTAAATCAATCGACATGCCAAGAAATTGAATCACACAGGAAGAACCTACAAGAATCAAACCTAAAACCTTACTTTAGCCACACATTCAACTATTAACCAATTGATTCCTAAAGTGATGAAAAAATCCGAAAAAATGGGACAAAGTTGGGAATCAACATATTAATATCCATACAAGATTTCAGCCAAAAATCATGAAAGAATCATCAATAATTAATTGCAAAAAATTAATAATCAAATGAAAAGCATGGTGGTGTATGGATCTGTATGGTGTGCATTGAAACGTGACGTTAAGCCCAACCCAAGTATATCCAGCCTTATTTCTAATTTTTTATTAACATAATTGATTTTCTGATTATTGAAGAAAATAAAAATGAAGTAAAATATTGACCATGGGCGCAAAACGGCGTCGTGTAGACCAGGTTGAAACCTTTGAGGCTAAATCGAAAACCCTAAAGATTCCTCCTTACTCGTCTTCACTGTTCTTCAGCCAGCGTGAATCACAAAACTCTTATTGTCGTCTATTCGATTCTCACCTCTTAAATTTGTGATGAACGCTGTCATGGAATTTCCCCCTCTTCCTTCACTCAAACTCCAAAGGCGCTACCACCACAAACTTCTTCTCTGTTTTCTTCATTGAGCCTCCACCTAAAGGTCCATCATGACCTCCTCCTTCTCGTTATCGCGGATTCTATCAAATGGAAATCTAGAAGGTTATTCAGGAAATTGCTCATATGTTCTTCTTCTTTCCGCTACAAATTCGTTTCTTCTTTAACGCTTGTGCAATATCATGATGATGATTCAAGATAAAACGATGTATTACCGTTCTGTGAAGAAGATGAGGATGTGGATGCGCTACTGTGATTAAGCATGTTTTTGTTTGGAGGTCTGGAGAAGACGGTGAGATGCACGAAGACGCTGTAATGGTGAAGAGATTGAAGCTTATGCAGAGAAGTTGGTGCAATGAAGTTCAAAGAGAGAGAGAGAGAGGGTTGAGGTCCTTTGGTGAGTTTTTATGTGACTTTTTCCTCTTATTTTGTACGATTCAACTTTGTATCAATGTTGTTGCTGTGTGATGTTTGCAGAAGATGAAAATAATTATTGTAGGAGGCTGTGGGGAGATTGTTGCGAGAGATTGAAGAAAAAAGAAGGTTGAATGAAGATTGGATAATGATGGAGTTTGAAGGTGGTTGAAGGAGGTGGAGATTGATGAATATGTATGAAGATTGATGATGAATCAGACGCAAATTTGAGAGGTTTGGAGAAATAGTTTCAGAGAGAGTGAAAGTTTTCTGGTGAGCTTCCCCACTGATTTTCTGTTAGGCCCTCTGTTATCCTCCTCCCTCTTCCTGTTATTCCAATCTGTTATCCCTTTCTCTTTTTCCTGTTACATTCTGTTTTGAAAAACCGTTGGAGGTTAGTTAGAAATTCTGAAAAATTAGTTAGGGAAGAGGTTGGAAGGGGTTTAGTTATGGTTGGCAGTAACTAAAATGATTAGAAGAAGTTAGGGAATTAATTATGGCAGTTAGGAAAATCTGTTATGGACAATTGGTGGGGGTTTAGTCAGAATTATGTTTTCTGTTATTTTTGGCAGTTAGAAAATGGTTAGAGGAAGTCTGTTTTAGATCAGTTAGTTAGGAGATTAGTTTAATCTATTATGACAGTTGGGAGAGGGAGTTAGTTATTTGACAGCTAGTTAGAAAACTGTTAAAGGTTAGTTGGAGTTTGTTGGACAATTTTGAGAGGAATTTAGCAATCATGTTTTGACAGTTGGAGCAGTTAGGAAAATGGTTAGAATTTTGTTTTGCTGTTGTAGCTGTTAGGGAATGTTAGTTACAGTTTGGTTGAATTTTATTGTGACAGTTAGGATGTTAGAGTTGGTTACTGGCTCGGGAAATTTTAATATCTAGAAACTTTGATAGTTGGCATGGTTGGAAATTTGCGATGATTCCTCTGGATGCTGAAAAACGATTTGAATTAATAAGATTTTCCGCTTTATATCTGTTCTGTAAAGTAAACAAGTTTGTTATGCTTCCTGCTATCCAGGCCTTTAGATCAAAGTCAACTGCAAAATTACGGATGGTGAGAATCGATTTGAGTGAGAACTGACATAATACTTGTTGAACCAATTATGGATTATTTCCTCTGCCCTTTCCTTGCATTTTCATGGCATGTGGTGTATGTAACAATGTGGTTTATGTTTTGGGTCAATTCTTCTGTTTGTTGGATGCACAACGAACTGGTTTTGCTTATCAATCGATGCATGGTTGTTCGAACTTTGGCTAATTGAGATCTGTTTCCTTAATGATGCAGGCTATGAATTTTTGAATAATGACAGGGGCTTAAAGAATTAACTTGGAGAAGAAGCATAGCGTAAGGTTAAATGAAGACTTGACTCACGACGTGAAAAGTGGGAAAAGGCTTGGTCATGGAACTTGGATTAATTTGTAACTTTAATATTCAGCGCATTTTCTTGTGTAAATTCTTTCTATTTTAGAAAGTAGATGATTTGAAGTTGTAATGGTATGATTGAATGTAACATGACATATGGATTCTTTTGCTTTGTAAATAAGTTTTCTTTCACTTTCATGATAAATAATCCAAAGAAATGACTTTGAAAATCCTTTTAGTCAAAAGGATATTATCCTTGCATCTTGAATTCACTTTATGACCATGTTCTCATATTAAATCAAATATCCACGTATGCCATATTTGTATTAGCCTCTAACTCAATGCTTGCACCTAGAGCTCTTGAACACCCTTATTTTGGTATGAGATCCATACCCAAAGCCATGTGGTCCAAATATCAGTTGAATTTTCTTAGACGAAGAAAACTCACTAGACTCTAGCTTGCAATGACTATACCAATGTCTCTGATAGCTTGCACCTCAAGTAATGATAGAACACCTTTGAAATTTATTAATGAACAAATCCACATGGAACCCTTCTTCAAGCCTACACGATTAGGGAATTAAACCCTAACTCTTTCAACCATAAAGTAACTTGAAGGAATGACTTTGTCTTTTGATGAAAATGCGTCTCTTGATAAAGGAGGAAATTCCCAATGAAAACAAACTCTGATCCCTCAATATCCTTGATCCCATGCCAAACCTATTGGTTGATGATGCATGATGTGTTAGATGATCTAATGGATAATATATACAAATGGATATGCAATGCCTAAGCCAAACCAAAAAGTGAAAAGGGATAGGACAAATTTGGGGTATTACAGCTGCCCCTATTTAATCGTTTTAAACCTAAAAGTATGATTGGCGCGTGCCTTTCAGAAGTTCAAGATTGAAGATGATTAAATACTGTGATCGGTGGATCTGAAACTGATTGTTTATCGCTGGTTCGCGAAATGTCGCGGAAGCAAGAGTTGCCACCGTCTTTTATTTTCCCCAAACGGAAAGGACAAAAGCACAGAAAAATTCCTTATAGAGATTGCTCTCGGTTCGGGAGGTAGATTATAGAAAGGGAAGGTGTTAGCACCCTTTCTATCCATGGTTATCCATGGGCTCTTAGATACTTGCTCATTTGTGTTTTCAAAAATGGTTTGTTTGCTTTTCAACTGTGGGTTTTAAAAAGTTTCTTTGAAAATTTCAGTTCGACTCTTGTATCGGTCCTCAAGAGTGTTTGAAAAATTGCTTTCGAAAGCTTTTTGAAAAGGTGTCGGTGTGAAAAGTATTTTTTGATTTGTTTTTGAAATTAGAGCAAGTATCTAGAGTCGTCTACCTACCCTAAGGAATTCGTCTGTGTAGATGTCCTTTAAAGATAGTGCCATCCCACCATTGAGAGGTAGGTAGCACCACCATAGGAGGTGTTCGGGTCAATTCGAAGTTCGGGACATGGTGATCACCAGAGCAATGGGAAGACACCTTAGAAGCTACCCTCATGCCAGGTTCCCGGATCATGAGGACTTACTAAGACATCCTCTACTCGACGATCACCTTTCGAGGCAAGGCAACAGTGAGGCGTACCCTAGGGGTGGTGTGTGATTTGTGTGTCGTTTTCATTTATTTTTGTCTTTTGTCATGTCACGGGTGATCTACGCGTTTGTTTTTATTTTTGTCATTCATTCTTGCATGCATTTATTAACAGTTAAAAAGATGCGGAAATTAAAAGTTCTAAACTATTACAAAGGCGCGGGTCCACATCGCCAAATTTAATCCAGGACCCGATTTGACAGAAAATAAAGAAGTAATGTGCGAGAAATATAAACTGTCCGAGTTACATGGCTTTGGGAGAATTACATTAATATTTAAAAGAAATAAAATAAAATGCGTGAATTGGAATTAAAATTGGAAGCGAGGGCGTTGGACCCTTTTTAATGAAATTAAATTAAATTATTAAATTAATTAAATAAAAAAAGAAATTATTTTGAGATTTTTTGTATTTATGGTTTTTTATGAGAAAAATTAAATGAAATTGAAATATTAACCCTAATTCTAGTTGTTTTTTAATTTATTAAGAAAACATGTTAAAATTAAACTTAAGATTAATCTAATTATTTACATGGTAATTTAATTACAAAAATAATATTTAATAATTAATTATTGTGAAAGAAAAGAGAAAAGATAAAAATACTTAAAAACCCTAATTCTACAAATTTTTAATTTATTAAGAAAAATATTTGAATTAAACCTAATTTTACAAAGCTAAATTAATTAATGATATTTACTTAAAAATATTAAAATAAAATATATTTTGATTTTTTTATGACTTTTCTGATTTTTTTTTATTTTTATATTCTTATGAAAATAAATTGGTTTAAAGAATTAAATTAAAAAAACTAATTAAAACAAAAATAGAAAAATATGAGAAAAGAATTAGAAAGGCAAACCATGGGGGGTCTGTCCCCAATTGGAGGTTTTGTTCAGTAATTCAGGCCCATTAAGCTCCTGGCCTCATTTGACTTTTGTGCTGGCATGCATGTGTGTTGACTAACGTCCATGATATTCTTCCAACTATGGCCCTTTGATTGATCTCAGCAAGCACGTGGAAGGCCTGGATGTGGAGAGTATGGTGGAACTCTAGAAGCGAATTGCACATAAGCATGGTTAGCAAAATAATATGGAAAGGGAGGGGGACCTGGGATTCGAACCCAGGTCCCAGGGATTACCATACACATGCCTTGCCACTGGAGCTCTTGACGCGCTTTGTATGTATAATGGATAACAATTAACATAAGGTAAAATAAGCGTTAGTGGGACTTTAGCGCGAAAATTCAAATGACTCGATCATTGCCTTACACATCAGCGTCTTCTTCCTCGTTTTGCTTTTTCCTGAAACATAACAAAGGTTAGCGGGGGTTTTAAACCCCCCCAAAATATACCGTTTTTCAAAATAGCGATTAGGCTATGGTATCACATAAATTAGGCGCGAGGGGCGTGTTGTATTCGTCCAAGCTCCCTGATTTCAACCATGGTATTAAGGAGTCTCAATTTTACAGTATGTGAAAGTTCCCAAATTGAAACTTGAAGAACCCTAATAATCGTTCATGGTGATTCTTCATACAATGCATAAAAACTCAATTAAATTATCTGGTTAGCTTCAGAAAGGTCTAATTAGTATAAATCCATAAATAAAATGCAATGAGAATGCCTAAGAATCGAAACACGAATATGCATATTATATGAAAAGTTCTGAGTTCTGTATACCGATTCAAGGTGCTATGCACGTGGAAAACTATCCAGTCAGACTCAGTAATGTCTTAGGAAGGTGATAGAGTGGTTATTTCGCCTTGAAACCTCTTGGAACCCTATTTTCAGTTTTGAAAATTTTAGGCAAAAACTCAAACTTTCCTCTGCTTTTCTAGCGCAGCTTTGTGGTTCTGAACACTAGGGTTAGGTTTTCACTTGTATAGAGAACGAATTTGATCAATAATCCAAGCCCATAGCCTTGCTTTTAATGATTTTCAAGATTTGATTTTCAAGAATCTTTTCCAATATTTCTTCATGCATATTTGATACAAATCATGGCCAATCACTTTAATTCCTTCCATATCTGATCATGCACGAAATCTTGAGCTTATTCCATGCATAAAAAGATTTAAAAAGTTAGGATTGGTATTTTTCATGTATTTTAATTAATTAAATGAATTTCTAGCAATTAAAAATTCAAATAAATAAATAAAAATGATAAAAAAACTTCCCTTTGGGCCAAATGGTCGTGCACATGCTTTGGATGATGAATTGTGGAAGAAAAAGAGGCCCATTAGCATTTTTAAGACTTTTGAAGCAATGTTGACTTTTCAAAATGTCCAAACATTTCCCAACTTCCACAAGCATTAACTTGCTCAATTTTTAAGCTTTGCTCATGTTCTTGGACATTTTGGAAAGGTCTTTGAGTCCTCTAACCAATATCTTTGGTCCCATGTCATTTTTATTTACCAATCTCAAGTTATGGCCTTTGACTTAAAGTCTCTTTTTGTTGACTTTTGAAAATGACCTATAATGTTGAAAATGATAACTTTTTGTGAGAGTATTTCTTGGACTTGAAGTGTGAAAAGGAGTTGTAGGAAATGTCTTTCTCTTCAAAATGAGCTTTGGATGGAATTTTTTTGATAATCCATGTGAAAGTTATGCCTTGGTCAAGTTACAGTTGACTTTTTCAACTGTCCAAATATGGAAACTTTTGCATCTTGAGACTTTTTGAGCCAAGCTTTGAGAATCATGATCAAGAATTGATCAAATGATGTTTGTGGCTTCAAAATGAGATGTTGACCAAAAATTTGAACTTTTGACTGTCAAATGACCATTTTGCCCCTGCAGTTGACTGTAGTGCAATTAGGGTTTTTGACTGTGCAATTTTGTGCTGTAAGTCTTGAAACTTGATATGAGGATGCTTGACCATGTTTGTAGGCATGTGGGACTTGATTGGACCCTTGGAAACTTCATTTTCTTTGTCAGAACCAAAACCCTAATTTTTGACTGTTAGGAGGCCCTTGAACTGTGCAACCCCTGGGGAGATTTTGAAGCTTGCTCTTTGCAATTCTTGAAGAATATGGGAGGGCAAATTTTGGGGTACAACAGTTGCCCCCTGTTCAATCTTCTTAGACCTGAGGATGCAGATTGGCAGACGTGCCTTTCGTAATTCGAAGGTGGAAGATGATTGAACACTAGAGTGCCCAGAAATTTGCGCTCACATAGTAGTGTGATGGTGGGGAATGGGCTTACAGATGCCATTTGGAGATTGATGAGGAGGGTGATGGGCTTATAGATGCCATGCTAAGAGATGATGGATAGGTGGATGGGCTTATAGATGCCATCTGGATGTTGATCGCGTAAGAGATTCCTTAGCGAGAACTTGCGTACCTGCAAAAGAAAAAATGATTACCTGACCCGTTACAGGAGCTGGTCTTCAAATTCTTTGTATAGATGTGTCCTGACTGGTTACAGGAGCTGAATCTGGAGCTTCAAACGGTGATGAATGAACCAGGGATGGTTACTACCTCAACAGGAACGCCGAGAGAACCTTAGGCGACTTCAACCTCAACAGTAATCATTGAGAGAATCTTGGGCGACTTCAACCTCAACAGTAATCACTAAGAGAATCCTGGACGACTTTAACCTCAACAGTAATCATTGAGAGAATCTTGGGCGACTTCAACCTCAACAGTAATCATTGAGAGAATCTGGGGACGATCACTACCTCCGCAGTAACGGGGAGAGAACCATAGGCGACTTCAACCTCAACAGTAACTCTGAGAGAATCTTGGACGACTTCAACCTCAACAGTAATCATTGAGAGAATCTTGGGCGACTTCAACCTCAACAGTAATCATTGAGAGAATCTTGGGCGACTTCAACCTCAACAGTAATCATTGAGAGAATCTTGGGCGACTTCAACCTCAACAGTAATCATTGAGAGAATCTTGGACGACTTCAACCTCAACAGTAATCATTGAGAGAATCTTGGATATCTTCTACTTCAACAGTGACGCTGAGAGAATCTTGGGCGACTTTAACCTCAACAGTAATCATTGAGAGAATCTTCGATATCTTCTACTGAGTCTTTATCAGGAAAATATGTTAGGGGTCGATTTAGCTGGACTAGAGAAGGCCTTGGACCGGATAAGAAACAGAAAAATCTTAGGGTCGATTTAGCTGAACCGGTCTAGGTCTTGAAATCTTCAACTGGATAAGAAACAGGGAGATCTTAGGGTCGATCTGACTGAACCAGAGAAGGCCTTTGACTGGATAAGAAACAGAAAAATCTTAGGGTCGATTTAACTGAACCGGTCTAGGTCTTGGAATGTCTTCAACTCGATAAGAAACAGGGAGATCTTAGGGTCGATCTGACTGAACCAGAGAAGGCCTTTGACTGGATAAGAAACAGAAAAATCTTAGGGTCGATTTAACTGAACCGGTCTAGGTCTTGAATATAGCTGAGAACTTAACTGGATCTTTCCTGAAAGGTAAAGGTCAGTCATATGTCATGCATGATATGGATCAGGCAATGATGTTCTCAACATAAATGAGATTTGTAAGATATGATGCGTATATGCATGCTATAATGATGTATGGAAGTGCGATGTTTATGAATATGTGTTCTTGTCGTCTAGGAAAGTAAATCCTTAACGGGTGCCGGGAAATCACTCCTGGGCTGATGTTGAAGAATAGATTTTGCTTCCGCTGGGGATGATAGTTGCAAGAATACCGGTAGGAGAAGATGACTCTGTTGGGGAATAAACTTGGCGAATGGATTACTCTGCGGGGAGAAAAGTACTCTAGCTATCTTGTTGGGGAGTAATACTCTGTGAGGAGAGAGGTACTTTGTTGAAATGTCGATGGTAACTTGCTGGGGATACCCTTGTTGCGTTGGAAGTGCTACAAGACTTCGCTGGGGATAAGAAGATTTCGCCGAGAGCGCTCTTTCCATGGCTTTTGGCTGAGGATAACCCAGTTATATCCTGGTGGGGACATAACTCTTTGAATGAAGCCGGGAGACGCGTTCGTGTTCTGCAAGGATAAGCTTCCAGAATCTACTAGGGATAAGCTTTCTGCTTGGGGAGATAGATTCCAACTTTCCTGGGGAACTGGATTGGACTCTCTTGGGGAAGTTTCGAGCTGTATCGGGGAAATGACTCCATTGAATGTCTTGTATACCGCCGGGGAACAATCTTTAGACCAAGATTGCCGGGGATGCTTGTTAAGAATGCATATATACTGCTGGGGAATGTTGAGATCTGCAGGAGGATACCCAACTTCCTTAAGTTTGATAACAGCTTTGCTTGGGGAGAGTGCACTGACTTGCTGGCTCACTCTCTGGGGAATTAAGATATCTGGTTACATTCTTCAGCTGAATCTACCTTGATACCTTGGAGGACAGAACAATTAGATTACTTAGACAACTCTTTATTGCCCCTGTTTCTAATGTTACCTGTAATTAATCCTTTGTTTCGTATGCAAATATTCATGAGTTAGCAAATTATTGTCAATGCATATATCACAAATTGGACCTTGGACATTCTTCGCAAAACAAAACAGAAAAGGAAAAACAATTGGCAATTTTAACTGAAAAGTGTATTTATATTGATTTTGAATTGCCTGTAAATAGGCGTTTATGTACAAGAGGCTGACGTCCTAGTAAGAGAACGCCGCCGAAAAAGAGTTTATACAATTTTATACAAGAGAAACTAAAACAGCTGTGTGAAATGAATGATCCACTGGGTTTCAACTCTGCTATTGCCTTTATATCTCCGAGCGTCTCATCACTTGATGACCTTGGTTGAAGATGAAGCTGACTGATCGATGCCGTCTGAACTTGATGCAGATACCGGATTCTGGATGCAAAGTGATCCAATGAGACATAGTATTACGCTTTATCCCTAACTTTTGCCTGGACCGCCCTTTCGGGTTTTCAGTCCACCGGGATACCCATTTTTGCCCAAGCTGCCTTTTCAGGTTTTCGACTTGCCGGGTGTACAAATTTTTTTCATTTTTCATCCCTTCATTTTGCCCGAACCCTTTTGGTTCGCCGGGAAGCCCTAATTTTTGCCTAGGTATGTCAACCTAGCGGGTCTTTTTTCTTTCATGCGTAGTATCTTTTTACTATGTCTGCATTGGCGGGGTGAGGAAGGTCGTCACCATCCATGTTGGTTAGAATCATGGCTCCTCCTGAGAACACATGTTTAACCACAAATGGCCCTTCATACGTAGGGGTCCATTTGCCCCTTGGATCACTCTGAGGAAGGATGATACGCTTGATTACCAGATCCCCAACTTGATATTCTTGTGGTCTGACCTTTTTGTTAAATGCCCTGATCATCCGTTTTTGATACGTCTGACCATGACAGATGGCAGTAAGTCTTTTTTCATCAATAAGGTTTAATTGATCAAGTCGTGTCTGGATCCAATCATCTTCGTTCAGATTTGCATCCTTCATTATTCGGAGAGAGGGTATTTGCACTTCGATCGGTAAGACTGCCTCCATACCGTAGACCAAGGAGAAAGGAGTTGCCCCGGTTGACGTCCTGGCTGAGGTACGGTACCCATGTAGAGCGAACGGTAACATCTCGTGCCAATCTTTATAGGTCACTGTCATCTTCTGCACAATTTTCTTGATATTTTTATTCGCTGCTTCTACAGCCCCATTCATCTTCGGTCTGTAAGGAGAAGAGTTATGGTGCTGTATTTTAAACTGCTCACAGAGCTCAGTGATCATCTTGTTATTCAGATTGGTACCGTTGTCTGTAATAATTCTTTCTGGGACGCCGTATCGACATATCAGATTATGCCGAATGAACCGTGCCACAACAGTCTTAGTTACCGTAGCATAGGAAGCTGCTTCGACCCACTTCGTGAAATAGTCAATCACTACCAGGATGAAGTGATGTCGGTTAGATGCCATAGGTCTAATCTCACCGATCATATCTATGCCCCACATTGCAAACGGCCAAGGCGCAGTCAGAACATTCAGAGGAACTGGAGGAACATGCACCTTGTCTGCATATATCTGGCATTTATGGCATGTCCGGGAATGTTGGTAGCAGTCAGCTTCCATAGTGGACCAGAAATACCCTGCCCGTAGGATTTTCTTCGCCATAGAGTGTCCACTGGAATGTGTGCCAAAGGTCCCTTCATGTAGCTCTTCCATGATCCTTTCTGCTTCAGTCTTATCCACACAACGCAGTAAGGTCGAATCATGGTTTCGCTTGTACAGAATGCCGTTGCTAAGGAAGAACTTCGCTGTGAACCTTCTCAGAAACTTTTTATCATTGACAGAGGCACCTTCAGGATACTCCTGGGCTTCCAAATATCTCTTCACCTCATGGTACCAAGGCTTCTCAGTCACCAATTGAGTCTCGAGATCACAACAGTATGCCGGCTCGTCCAGTTTCCAGATGATGATCCGGGGAGCCTCATTATCCCATTTGACCTTGAACATAGAAGACATTGTAGCTAACGCGTCCGCCAGCTGATTCTCCTCTCTCGGAAAGTGTTCAAAGGTTATCTTAGTGAAGTGGGGGATCAAGGTCAACACACATTCTCTATAAGGAATAAGATTCGGATGTTTCGTATCCCACTCTCCTTTGATCTGATTGATCACAAGAGCGGAATCTCCGAAGACACTCAGAAACTTGATCCTTAGGTCGATCGCAGCTTGAAGACCCATGATGCATGCCTCATACTCCGCCATGTTGTTGGTACAGTTGAAACATAGCCGGGCAGTGAGTGGAGTATGAGTGCCTAGAGGTGATATGATCACAGCGCCGATACCGTTTCCCAAAGCGTTGGAGGCTCCGTCAAAGTGCATAGACCATCGGGATCCTTCCTCAGGTCCTTCATCCGGTCCAGGTACTTCACAATCAGTCACAATCATGATGCTTTCGTCTGGAAACTCAAAGTTCATTGACTGATAGTCGTCTACAGCCTGATGTGCCAAGTGGTCTGCCAATACACTTCCCTTGATGGCTTTCTGAGTCGTGTATTGAATGTCGTATTCTGTCAAGATCATCTGCCATCTTGCTATTCTCCCAGACAGAGCGGGCTTTTCGAATATGTACTTCATGGGATCCATCTTTGAGATCAACAAGGTAGTGTGAGTCAGCATATACTGTCTCAGCCGGCGAGCAGCCCATACCAAAGCGCAGCAAGTTTTCTCAAGCAGTGAGTATCGGGTCTCACAGTCGGTAAACTTTTTGCTAAGGTAATAAATGGCATGCTCTTTTCGGTCAGACTCATCATGCTGCCCCAGCACACACCCCATTGAGTTGTCAAGTACTGTCAGGTATAGTATCAGAGGTCTCCCTTCAACCGGTGGCATAAGGATGGGTGGTTCTTGGAGATACTCCTTGATTCTGTCAAAAGCAGCCTGACATTCATCATTCCAACGTACTACCTGATCTTTCTTCAGCAGCTTGAAGATTGGTTCACAAGTAGCAGTTAGGTGTGAGATGAAGCGAGCAATATAATTCAGGCGTCCTAAAAAGCCTCTGACTTCCTTCTCTGTCTTAGGAACTGGCATCTCTTGAATAGCTTTAACCTTGGCAGGGTCCACTTGAATACCTTTATCACTTACAACGAAGCCTAGCAACTTCCCAGATCTTACCCCGAAGGTGCACTTGTTCGGGTTCAACCTCAGCTTTTACAATTTCAACCGGTCAAACAGCTTCTGCAGATGATCAAGGTGTTTTTCCTCAGTCTGGGACCTTGCGATCATGTCGTCAACATATACTTCTATCTCATGATGGATCATGTCATGAAATAAAGCAACCATGGCACGTTGGTAGGTTGCCCCAACATTTTTCAGTCCAAAAGGCATGACCTTGTAGCAGAAGGTGCCCCACTGAGTAACAAATGTAGTCTTTTCCATGTCTTCAGGTGCCATCTTGATCTGATTGTAACCTGAAAAACCATCCATGAAAGAGAACACCTTATGCTGAGCAGTATTGTCAACAAGGACATCAATGTGAGGTAAAGGGAAGTCATCCTTGGGGCTGGCCCTGTTCAGATCCCTGTAATCGACACACATTCCGACCTTACCGTCCTTCTTTGGTACCGGCACCATATTAGCAACCCACTGGGGGTAAGAAGTCACTGCAAGGAACCCAGCATCAAACTGTTTCATAACCTCGGCTTTGATCTTCTCAGACATCTCTGGACGCATACGGCGGACCTTTTGCTTAACCGGAGGGCAGTCTTCCTTAGTAGGCAAGTGATGGACCACAATATCGGTATCCAACCCGGGCATGTCTTCGTAGGACCAGGCAAAGATCTCCATATAATCATGTAACATTTGAGTCAACCGTTGCTTCACGCTGAGCTCTAGGTTGGCACCAATCTTAACTTCCCTTCTGTCTGTATCAGTACCCAGGTTTATTGTTTCCACTGGCTCTTCGTGTGGTTGAATTGCCCTCTCTTCCTGGAGTAACAGTCTTGCAAGCTCGCCAGGCACTTCGCAATCATCTTCACCTTCTTCTTCGGCTAAGTTGATCGGATTTTCGAAGTCATAACCGGCAGTAGCAGAGTCGTTACCAGTGAGATCCAGAGTGGATTGGAACCTGTATGAGTGAGTGTGTGTAAATACAGCTGTTTTGAAATGTATAAAGGAAGGAAAGAAAGGAAAGGAGCATAAGATTTGAAATGCGAGAAAACGTCCAAGATTTTTATTCATGATATATGAAATGACAATTTATATGCCCTCACAAATGAAGCCACGGTGCCCCGGGTAAGACACCGGGCCATAGAGTTTTAATTGTTTATTACAAATAACAAAACAAAGAAGTTTATTACTGCGTAACAAAAGTAACAGGAGTATGGTCTTTGGCAGTCCAATTGGTCAATCCGCCATCAGTTGTCGGGTAGATCCAGCTATTGAACTCAGCTTCTTCCACTTCATTATCCTCCCCAACAACATTCACTCCTGGATTGGTAATGAGCACAGGAGGTCTTCTGGTTTTTGCCTTCCGCATAGCTTTCTGTCCCTCTGCAGTAAAACCCAGTCCAAATTTGTCAGTTTTCTGTGTAAAGTCGGGAAGCCTGCCCCAGTTAGCACATTCACCTTTCTGAATCACAGCCCGGGCATCCTTCAGGGAAGCCATCTTCAAAGGAACATCCTCTTCGACCGCTGTTTCTGCTGCTGCTGAAATTGGAAGTACCTCTTCGAAATGCTGAAAGGGGGTTTCAATGAACTCCCCGTCCATCTCAATGTACCTGAAGGAATTCAAATGGCTCACCATATACTCCTCCTCTCCCTGCACAGTGACAATCTTCCCTCTGACGGGGTATTTCAGCTTCTGGTGCAAGGTAGAGGTCACTGCCCCAGCTTTGTGGATCCAAGGTCGACCCAGTAGACAAGAATACGATGGACGGATATCCATCACGTAGAAAGTAGAGTCGAAAACTTGAGAGCCCACACGAATAGGAATGTCAACCTCTCCATGAACCATCCTCTTGGAACCGTCAAAGGCTCTGACGATGATATTGCTAGGTTTTAGCTCCAGGCCCTCACAATCCAAACGGTCTAAGGCCTTCTTGGGTAGCACATTTAGGGAAGAACCAGTGTCCACCAACACGTGCGCCAGAGTAGTGCCCCTGCATTCAATAGAGACATGCAGGGCATCATTGTGGTCCCTTCCCTTTGCAGTAAGGTCAACATCTGAGAAACCCAAACCATTGTCCGCTGTCAGATTTGCTACGCAATCAGTAAACTGAACTGCAGATGTCTCCTGTGGCACATGGGCCGTCTTGAGAAATGAAATTAAGGCCTTAGAATGGGCCTCTGAACACAGTAGTAAGGAGAGCATGGAGATTTTGGAGGGCGTATGCCCCAGTTGCTCGACAACATTAAAGTCACTTTTCTTGATTATTTTTAGAATCTCCTCCATCTCATGTTGGGAGGCCTCAGCAGTTACAGGTCTTGGTGCCTCCGTCCGGGCAGGCTCATCTTCAATCCCTTTGCCCTGAGCATTAGATGACTCGACAGCAGGGGAAACAACTTGATCAGAAACAGGAACAGGTACACTTGTAGGTGTTATTGTGAGGGGTCTTCGAATAGCGGGCGGTGCAATGTCAGGCGAGAAGAGCTTGCCACTGCGGGTAACCTTTGCCGGACCAGTAATATTGCTGATACTGGTGCCAGTGTTGAACTCTTGCTTAATTCCATTCACATACACATCTGCCCCATAGTGCCAGGGGATAGCCTTATCAGATTCGTAGGGGAGAGGCCCCGGAACAGTAATAATAACAGGTGCGACAGTCATGATTTGAACAGGCTTCCTTGGGAGAGCCTTGATTGGATTATTGAAGATTGTAACAACAGCAATTTCTTCTACCGGAACCAACTGAACAGCGGACTTCTTAAACAGAATCTCTTTGATGTCCATTAGGCTTTGGATGCCCAACTTCAGCAAAGGACAACCAGAGAGAGAAACAGCACAGAACAGGCAACCCTCACTGCAACCCGGAAATAAACCGGCCAGTAGTAGGTTCCTCTTGACAGTCATTAAGGGAGTAGCCACATCATCTACAGAAACGGCGTATACATCTTCGTCAACAGCATTTACTCCATGCTGGGGCATAGGAGCAGTTACCACATTCGGCCTCTCAGGCGCTTCAAACTGTATCTCTTTTGCATCGATAAGGTCTTGCACCTTATTCCTTAATGCCCAACAGTCATTAGTGGAATGCCCCGGGCTATCGGAGTGATAAGCACAGCGGGCATTTGGGTTGTATTTGGGGGAGGCAGTGTTCACAACTTTTGGGGCCTCTCTGACAGTCACTAGATTGGTGGATAGCAACTGTGGCAAGATCTGCGATAGGGTCATACTCAAACGGGTAAACTCTCTCCGAGGTCTTTCAGCCCTTGGTGGATTGGTTTGCCGAGGAGCGGCAGCAGGCTTAGCAATGATCACCGTGTTGACAGATTGGCGGCGCTCAGGTTTCTCTTGTCTTCTGGACCCGTATACAACACTGGCCTCCTTCTTGAAGGGCTTCTTCTCAGAACTTGCAGATGCACCCTTCTGAATTTTACCAGACTTCATCCCAGCCTCAATTCTTTCTCCAGTCAGAATAAGATCAGTGAACCCTGCAGACGAGTTACCGATAAGATGATTGAAGAATGGCCCAGATAGGGTCCCTAGGAACATGTCTACCAACTCCCGATCAGTTAACGGAGGCTGCACCCTGCCAGCCAGGTCCCTCCACTTCTGTGCGTACTCTTTAAAACCTTCGCTTGAACCTAACGACATACCCTGGAGTTGGGTACGCGTAGGGGCAAGGTCGGCATTATATTGATACTGCTTATAGAAAGCAGTAGCCAACTCCTCCCAGTTACGAACCTTGGTCCCATCCAGCTGATAGAACCATTCGAGATGAGTCCCTGAAAGACTCTCCTGGAAGAAGTGGATCCACAAGTTCTTGTCCACTGAGTACGGTTGAATCTTCCGCACATACGATCTGAGATGTAGCTTGGGACAAGACGCCCCGTCATACTTGGTAAAGGATGGTGCTTTGAACTTACGAGGAATGATCACACCAGTAGACAAACCCAAGTCTCTGAAATCCAGCCCAGGCACTTGTTGGATCTCCATAGCATTCAGTCGGTCCTCCAACTGCTTATATCTGTCTTCAGCCGGAGGATACTGTTCCTCATCAAAATCAGTCTCGTTGTCGGAGACTATCGGACTAGGACCTTTTCCCTCTTGGGGACTACCCTTGCCTATAGAAGAACCAGCCTCTTCATTCTGCAGAGTGTTGCCAAACCTTCGGCCCGAGTTGAAAAGAACAGTTCTCTTCTTCTTCTTCTTCTCCTTCTTCAGGAGCAGAGCCTTCAGTTCTTCCTGGCCCTGAGCCAAACCTATGATTAGTTCCTGAAATTGCACATTCTGTGCCTGAAGAGCCTTGATGGACATCTCGGTTGATGATGAGTCGGGATTCATGATGCTGAAATAAACAGCGAAGAACGGTAAGCAACCTGAAAAGAAGAAAAACCTGTTATGCACATGATGAATGATATGTGTTTATGCAATGCATTCAAGGGTTCGAAAGTTCAAATTTGTTGTAGACAAAAGGAACACATGTTATCATAATTGTTCAGTACATTAAATCCTCATGGGCACAATGTTCCAATGGGATGGAATTCCTGTGCCCCAATGTCTTGTTGTCTATCCTACTTGGCATCCTCCAAGCTCTAATAAATCTCTGGCGAAGTCCTTGGGCATCGTTGTCGAAGTCAAACACTATGTCAGGAATTAACATGTCATGAGGGCCATCCCTCCGAGCATAACCAAATTGTCTCCAAGCCAGGCATGGGTTGTAAGTAATACCTCCTCTGATTCCAAGTAAAGGAACATTAGGGTACTCCCCGCAACGATCAATGATAGTGACATCTTCTCTGGACCGAGGGCACCAATGTATATCTGCATGTGTAAGAGTCATCAACCGTTGTGACCATCTCAAACCCCGCTCATTCTTCAAAGCTGATTGTGGAAGGTGCGAAATAAACCACCTTCCCAGGAGAGGAGTGCAACACATAAGGACACCTATTTTTCTCATGGTTCGAGTGTAACATGAGTGAAGGATGTCTCCCAGCAACGTAGGTATAGGATTCCTGGACATGAAGATCTGGACAGCACTGATATCTATAAGCTGATCTGGGTTAGGGAACAACACCAAACCATAGACAAGGAGGGCCACAACTTCTTCAAAAGCTTGTAAGTCAAGGGAGTTCCAACATTCATGGGCCTTTTCAAACAGAAACCTGGCTAAGAACCCTTTGATACCACTTCTAACTTCCCAATGTCCCTTGAGGTCAGATGATTGTATGTGTAAGGCTTTAGCAATCTCTTCAAGCTTGGGTTCCTTTTCCGTACCGTTGTAGGGTAGTTGATCAAGAATAGGGATCTTCAGGAGCCGGGAGAACTCCTCCAATGTAGGTACCAGCTGATAGTCCAAGAAGGTAAAATAGTGATGCAGAGGGTCAAAGAACTGGAACAGGACCTTTATCATATCTTCCTCAATGTTGGTATTGACCAAGCTAATGAGTCTTCCATGTCTTTCACTGAATGAAGAGCTCTCGGGAATCCTGGATATAAGCTCCTTAAGCTGAGGAGGGATCCTTACAAGGCTGATTTGAATTGTCTTTCTGCGAACAGTTTCCATGTCCTACAAAACAAGAACAAAGGTGAAGATTCGAACCCCTGAAATGGTTAGTCAATGCATATGATGCTGGATGATGTCATGATGTTATGATTAAACAAACCACAGATATTTACAAAGACAAACATGTAAGGCACACAAGGCACACAAGACAAGCCCTTAGGGTTTAGGCCAACATGGGTTCTGGGTAGTACCCTCTTGAAGTTGGTGGGTTCAACCTGTCCTATTAGAAGTAACCGGGTTCTAAGGATCCCAATATCACGGGATTGCTTTCATTGTTCATCGTTTCGATTTAGCCACTGAACTGGCGACCGGAATATTCCAGGAAAGCAACCCTCAATTGAGTGTAGTATCGAGTATCAACCAACCTCAGACTGCACCAAAGTCAATTATCTCACTACCCTAAAGAGGCCAAGATAGTTCAATTAAGGTTCCTAAGGTCTGTTGATGCTTCATGACACCACGCGGAGGCCCCGTACTTTCCTTGACTGAACTCAAGGGTTACCGGTACACACCAAAGTGCCACATCAACGTAGCAGACTGTTTCAACCATGTCGGTATACCCCGCACAGTTCCCTCACAGCCTTATTGCTACTTTCTAAGAAGGTATCCCCAGATCCGGGTTAGGATCTATAGAACTCCCAAGACAGCCCCACAATTTAAAGCAAGCAAATCAATACAATTGAAAACACAGTTATGAACTAACCCTAAGGTACACCTCATTTTAAGTTTATATTCCCCAGCAGAGTCGCCAGTTCTGTGATCGGTGGATCTGGAACTGACTGTTTATCGCTGGTTCGCGAAATGTCGCGGAAGCAAGAGTCGCCACCGTCTTTTATTTTCCCCAAATGGAAAGGACAAAAGCACAGAAAAATTCCTTATAGAGATTGCTCTCGGTTCGGGAGGTAGATTATAGAAAGGGAAGGTGTTAGCACCCTTTCTATCCATGGTTATCCATGGGCTCTTAGATACTTGCTCATTTGTGTTTTCAAAAATGGTTTGTTTGCTTTTCAACTGTGGGTTTTAAAAAGTTTCTTTGAAAATTTCAGTTCGACTCTTGTATCGGTCCTCAAGAGTGTTTGAAAAATTGCTTTCGAAAGCTTTTTGAAAAGGTGTCGGTGTGAAAAGTATTTTTTGATTTGTTTTTGAAATTAGAGCAAGTATCTAGAGTCGTCTACCTACCCTAAGGAATTCGTCTGTGTAGATGTCCTTTAAAGATAGTGCCATCCCACCATTGAGAGGTAGGTAGCACCACCATAGGAGGTGTTCGGGTCAATTTGAAGTTCGGGACATGGTGATCACCAGAGCAATGGGAAGACATCTTAGAAGCTACCCTCATGCCAGGTTCCCGGATCATGAGGACTTACTAAGACATCCTCTACTCGACGATCACCTTTCGAGGCAAGGCAACAGTGAGGCGTACCCTAGGGGTGGTGTGTGATTTGTGTGTCGTTTTCATTTATTTTTGTCTTTTGTCATGTCATGGGTGATCTACGCGTTTGTTTTTATTTTTGTCATTCATTCTTGCATGCATTTATTAACAGTTAAAAAGATGCGGAAATTAAAAGTTCTAAACTATTACAAAGGCGCGGGTCCACATCGCCAAATTTAATCCAGGACCCGATTTGATAGAAAATAAAGAAGTAATGTGCGAGAAATATAAACTGTCCGAGTTACATGGCTTTGGGAGAATTACATTAATATTTAAAAGAAATAAAATAAAATGCGCGAATTGAAATTAAAATTGGAAGCGAGGGCGTTGGACCCTTTTTAATGAAATTAAATTAAATTATTAAATTAATTAAATAAAAAAAGAAATTATTTTGAGATTTTTTGTATTTATGGTTTTTTATGAGAAAAATTAAATGAAATTGAAATATTAACCCTAATTCTAGTTGTTTTTTAATTTATTAAGAAAACATGTTAAAATTAAACCTAAGATTAATCTAATTATTTACATGGTAATTTAATTACAAAAATAATATTTAATAATTAATTATTGTGAAAGAAAAGAGAAAAGATAAAAATACTTAAAAACCTTAATTCTACAAATTTTTAATTTATTAAGAAAAATATTTGAATTTAACCTAATTTTACAAAGCTAAATTAATTAATGATATTTACTTAAAAAATATTAAAATAAAATATATTTTGATTTTTTTTATGACTTTTCTGATTTTTTGTTATTTTTATATTCTTATGAAAATAAATTGGTTTAAAGAATTAAATTTAAAAAACTAATTAAAACAAAAATAGAAAAATATGAGAAAAGAATTAGAAAGGCAAACCATGGGGGGTCTGTCCCCAATTGGAGGTTTTGTTCAGTAATTCAGGCCCATTAAGCTCCTGGCCTCATTTGACTTTTGTGCTGGCATGCATGTGTGTTGACTAACGTCCATGATATTCTTCCAACTATGGCCCTTTGATTGATCTCAGCAAGCACGTGGAAGGCCTGGATGTGGAGAGTATGGTGGAACTCTAGAAGCGAATTGCACATAAGCATGGTTAGCAAAATAATATGGAAAGGGAGGGGGACCTGGGATTCGAACCCAGGTTCCAGGGATTACCATACACATGCCTTGCCACTGGAGCTCTTGACGCGCTTTGTATGTATAATGGGTAGCAATTAACATAAGGTAAAATAAGCGTTAGTGGGACTTTAGCGCGAAAATTCAAATGACTCAATCATTGCCTTACACATCAGCGTCTTCTTCCTCGTTTTGCTTTTTCCTGAAACATAACAAAGGTTAGCGGGGGTTTTAAACCCCCCCAAAATATATCGTTTTTCAAAATAGCGATTAGGCTATGGTATCACATAAATTAGGCGCGAGGGGCGTGTTGTATTCGTCCAAGCTCCCTGATTTCAACCATGGTATTAAGGAGTCTCAATTTTACAGTATGTGAAAGTTCCCAAATTGAAACTTGAAGAACCCTAATAATCGTTCATGGTGATTCTTCATACAATGCATAAAAACTCAATTAAATTATCTGGTTAGCTTCAGAAAGGTCTAATTAGTATAAATCCATAAATAAAATGCAATGAGAATGCCTAAGAATCGAAACACGAATATGCATATTATATGAAAAGTTCTGAGTTCTGTATACCGATTCAAGGTGCTATGCACGTGGAAAACTATCCAGTCAGACTCAGTAATGTCTTAGGAAGGTGATAGAGTGGTTATTTCGCCTTGAAACCTCTTGGAACCCTGTTTTCAGTTTTGAAAATTTTAGGCAAAAACTCAAACTTTCCTCTGCTTTTCTGGCGCAGCTTTGTGGTTCTGAACACTAGGGTTAGGTTTGCACTTGTATAGAGAACGAATTTGATCAATAATCCAAGCCCATATCCTTGCTTTTAATGATTTTCAAGATTTGATTTTCAAGAATCTTTTCCAATATTTCTTCATGCATATTTGATACAAATCATGGCCAATCACTTTAATTCCTTCCATATCTGATCATGCACGAAATCTTGAGCTTATTCCATGCATAAAAAGATTTAAAAAGTTAGGTTTGGTATTTTACATGTATTTTAATTAATTAAATGAATTTCTAGCAATTAAAAATTCAAATAAATAAATAAAAATGATAAAAAACTTCCCTTTGGGCCAAATGGTCGTGCACATGCTTTGGATGATGAATTGTGGAAGAAAAAGAGGCCCATTAGCATTTTTAAGACTTTTGAAGCAATGTTGACTTTTCAAAATGTCCAAACATTTCCCAACTTCCACAAGGCATAACTTGCTCAATTTTTAAGCTTTGCTCATGTTCTTTGACATTTTGGAAAGGTCTTTGAGTACTCTAACCAATATCTTTGGTCCCATGTCATTTTTATTTACCAATATCAAGTTATGGCCTTTGACTTAAAGTCTCTTTTTGTTGACTTTTGAAAATGACCTATAATGTTGAAAATGATAACTTTTTGTGAGAGCATTTCTTGGACTTGAAGTGTGAAGAGGAGTTGTAGGAAATGTCTTTCTCTTCAAAATGAGCTTTGGATGAAATTTTTCTGATAATCCATGTGAAAGTTATGCCTTGGTCAAGTTACAGTTGACTTTTTCAACTGTCCAAATATGGAAACTTTTGCATCTTGAGACTTTTTGAGCCAAGCTTTGAGAATCATGATCAAGAATTGATCAAATGATGTTTGTGGCTTCAAAATGAGATGTTGACCAAAAATTTGAACTTTTGACTGTCAAATGACCATTTTGCCCCTGCAGTTGACTGTAGTGCAATTAGGGTTTTTGACTGTGCAATTTTGTGCTGTAAGTCTTGAAACTTGATATGAGGATGCTTGACCATGTTTGTAGGCATGTGGGACTTGATTGGACCCTTGGAAACTTCATTTTCTTTGTCAGAAACAAAACCCTAATTTTTGACTGTTAGGAGGCCCTTGAACTGTGCAACCCCTGAGGAGATTTTGAAGCTTGCTCTTTGCAATTCTTGAAGAATATGGGAAGGCAAATTTTGGGGTACAACAAATACCAATGCCAAAAATTTGTTTTGAAAGATGGTGGTAACGAGTTTATTTATTTCTGCAACATCCACTGAGGAATTAAAAGAGGTGGGACTAAATCGGAGGTATACGTCGATCAGGACACGAGGACACCCGAGTACATCGATCATGACACATTGATCGAGAGGAAAACACTGATCAGGACACGGTGATTGAAAGGGAGACATCAATCAGGACACAATAACAAAAAGGAAGACATCGATCAGGACACGGTGGATAACAGGAATACATCGATCAGGACACGATGATTGTTTGAATCGATACGGATGATTATCAAAAGAAGATACAGACGAGTATCAAGAAAGATTAAACACGAAAGAGTATTGAAAGGAGATATGTGCAATTTTCAAGAAAGGTTAAACACGGACGAGTGTTTGAATCAATACGGACGAGTATTGAAAGAAGATACAGACGAGAATCAAAAGGTTAAACATGGACGAGTGTTTGAATCAATACGGACGAGTATTGAAAGAAAATACATACGAGTATCAAAAGGTTAAACACAGAAGAGTGTTTGAATCAGTACGGACGATTATTAAAAGAAGATACCGAAGAGTATCAAAAGGTTAAATACAGACGAGTGTTTAAATCAATACAGACGAGTATTGAAGGAATATACAGATGAGTATCAAAAGGTTTAAACACAACCGAGTGTTTGAATTAATATAGACGAGTATTGAAAGAAGATACAGACAAGTATCAAAAGGTTAAACACGGACGAGTGTTTAAATCAATACGGATGAGTATTGAAAGAAGATACAGATGAGTATCAAGAGGTTAAACATGGACGAGTGTTTGAATCAATACAAATGGGTATTGAAGGAAGATACAGACGAGTATCAAGAGGTTAAACACAGACGAGTGTTTGAATCAATACGGACGTGTATTGAAGGAAGATACAAACGAGTATCAAAAGTTTTAAACATAGACGAGTGTTCGGGAGGCTGAAATGGATGTGTGTTTAGGAATTGACACAGACGAGTGTTTAGGAATTGACACGATGAGTGTTGGAATCAATACGGACGAGTACTGCAAGAAGATACGAGCGAGTATCAAGGAAGAGATAACAAGGACGAGTGTTTGAGGAACTGACATGGATGAGTGTTTATGAGTTGACCTAGACGAGTGTTTGGGAAACCGACATAGACGAGTGTTTAAGGAACTGACACAGACAAGTGTTGGAAGATTGAATTATTTGTCAGGCAGGAACTGGCTACCAGACGAAAACTGGGTCTAGAATGACAAAGTGTATTGATTTTGTTGGGAATTATGAAAGTGAAGGTCACCAGCTGGGGATTTGGGAATGGTATCCTCTTGTAGGGATGTATTATTGTCCTTGAATGATTCAGGTCTTTCATGTAAGGTACCTGCACTTGCTTATGCTTCATATGCATGTTTGAATTTCTTTTGACACAAAGATCCATTCTGATGGATCGGTTATGCTCTTTTTAGGATGAAATGCTATGCAGTGATAACTATATGCAAACGCAAAGAAATAGACTTCATGGGATAAGCGAAGGCTCATTGAGAGTTGTTGCTCATCACTGGAGATACCAATACATATCAGCTCTGGAAGCCTGCAGTGTTGTACCCCAAAAATTTCCCTCTCATTCTTCAAGGCCTTTCTCACAAGGATTTTCAAGGTTCAAGCTTGAACAAGTGCATTAGGATTTTCCAATACCAAAATCAAAAGGAAACTGTCAAAAAGGGAGAAAACAGATAAAAATAACATTTTGACAAATTTGGAGGAAAACAGGTCTCCTTCAATTCAGCACTCTTCGGCTGACTCTTAACCTCCTTCGAATGCAACTTGGGTACATCCTTCATTTGGATTTGAAACCTCCTTCGAATCCACTTGCACCAAGGGCCTCTTGCACACTTTACCTCTCACAAGTTTCGTTTGATCCAAGAGATATCTTCATACAAGATTTGACTAAGTTCTTACTTCCCTTGAAGGAACACCCTTCGACTCAGAAGCCAGGAACTTCCCTCACGCTAAAAGGCAATGACTCCCTTTATGTTTGTTTCGATCCACATGCTTTGATTAGGCAACATTGCTTCCTTCGAACACGGGCTTTCAATTGGGCAATATGTTTGTTTCGATCCAAGCTTCGACTGGGCATTAACTTTCTTCGAGTAAGCTTGTTTCGACCACAAGCTTCGACTGAGGCAAAGGCTTCCTTTGAACAAGTGCGCTTCGATCTCATTCCTGCATTCAACTCAAGACCAAATCTCATTTGCCAGACTATGTTGCTTCTGAATCTTCACATAATCAGAGGCTTGTACAAAGGTTTTAAACTTTGTATTTTGGATAATACTATCCTTGGTTAAAGGCTACGTACTCTTTCTTTTCATAGAAAGTACTTTTATCACAAAAGCAGCTTTCCACCTGAATTTTTGTCTGAGCACAAGCAAGGCCAGAAGCATAAGTCACATCTTCTGCACCCCAACTGCCAAGAGGCCCCCCACATGTACTTTCACGTTACATTATTTTATTATTTCTTTGCAAGGTTGGCTTTGGACAACATGTCCATTCTTTCTCTATAAATAGAGGAACATTTACAAAGCTAGGGGAGGATCTTTGGACCAGAGGAACGAATCTCCCAAATTTTCTCAAACACAACAAATCTCCCAAGTCCCTTCAACACTTGTGAGAACAAACCCAGAATCACATACTTACTTCCTTCGATTCTGAAGAACAAGTACTCTTCAGTATCCTTCGAATCCAGTTTGGAAAGAAACATAAGACTTGTTTCTTTCCTTCCTTCGAATCCACCATTCCAAGCACAGTTGTTGGCCCCCTCTTTCAAATCCGGAACCCTGGGCCTCCACTCAAGGTCCCACACCCATTTCAAAGCCTCCATCAAGGTAAGTCACTCTTACCCTTGAACCTTTCATTTCATGACATAACATGTAAATAATCTTTTCGTTCGTTTCAAGCATGTATATACCATTGTTCCTTTCGTTTCCACCCTTTTAATATGTTTTTTTAAAGTTAACCCTTTCATTTTACTTTCTGTTTACCTGAACTAACTTTAACTATTAAACTGTTTGAAAGATAAAGACTAGCATGGCCTCAGGCCATGTTGCCATTTAATGCTTTAAATGAAAGAAACAAGAAACAGGAAATAGGAAACGAAGCTTCTGGCTTCTACCCTCTTTCTCCAGGTCGAACGAAAGAGACAACCAGGAGGAAAACCATGCTGACTTCCAGGCCCAGACGAAAATCATGCCTTCACTGATTCCGGGCTCAGTCAAAAGGCATTCCCTCACTGCTTTCAACCTTCAGTCGAAGAAGACAACAAGGCAGAACCAAAAGGCTTCACCATACACATACTTATCCAATCGAAGGCCATGACTTCACTGGTGCTAGCCCCAGTCGAAGGAGGCCAACAGAATGAAAATCGAAGGGTGCTCCTGCCTGAATCGAAGGATCTCTTTTTTACTTCTTTTTTATCTTATTTTTTCCTTTACATTTCTATGCACTTCAATATGGTTGTAATAGTGTAGGATATTTATTTTCTGCATTTTTATTGCTTTATACAAATGTTAGTAACTAGGATTTATCGTAAGATAAAACCAACAAATAGTACACCCTAATCAAAGACTAAATGCATGTAAATAAAACACATTTGCACACTTACACCCTTAGGGTAATTCCACTTGTTGCCTATTGAAAAATAGTCATGTCCCTCGAACATGGGCATTTTAGCGAAAGACCCTCGATAAAAGATCGTAGTCCCTCGATGACCCTCGATGTTTCCTTCGGTAAACGATCTAGTCCCTAAAACGACATTGCTAAAACGTTCCATATGTTGCCTTCTATAACTATACAAACGTCCCAAATGCCCGTCCCTTCACATCCAACGATGGGGCTTATTACCAAATCAATGGTAAGATAGCAACATCTAAAGGAGGAGGAAAAGAACATCTAAGACCTTTCGAGTAGGTAGATTCGCTCTTAGTTACTCACTTGCTCACAACAACAAATTTTTTACCCATACTCTCATCTTTGAACTATTTTCGAGATAAACACTTTGTAGGTGTTCTTATAGAAACAAGAACTATCACGAAGTTCCATTTTCAAAATACTTTCAAAAACACATCTCACAAACACACTTTTGAACTATTTTCGAAACAAACACTTTGTAGGCATTCTTATAGAAACGAGAACCATTATGAAGTTCCATTTTCAAAAATACTTTCAAAACACACACTACAAGCGCATTCAAACAAAAGCAAGTGATCTAGCAAGTAACTAAGATCCCATGGAAAGCCATGGATGAAAAGGGTGCTAATACCTTCCCTTTTCATAATTGTTGTACCCCAAAATTTGCCCTCCCATATTCTTCAAGATTTGCAAAGGACATGCTTCAAAATCTCCCCAAGGGTTGTACAGTCCAATTGCCTCCTAACAATCAAGAATTAGGGTTTTGGTTCTGGCAGAGAAATTGAAGTTTCCAAGGGTCCAATTAAGTCCCACATGCCTACAAACATTGTCAAGCATCCTTATGCTAAGTTTCAAGACTCACAGCACAAAATTGCACAGTCAGAAACCCTAATTGCCCTACAATCAACTGCAGGGGCAAAATGGTCATTTGACAGTCAAAAGTTCAAATTTTTGGTCAACATCTTATTTTGAAGCCACAAACATCATTTGATCAATTCTTGATCATGATTCTCAAAGCATGGCTCAAAAAGTCTCAAGATGCAAAAGTTTCCATATTTGGATAGTTGAAAAAGTCAACTAAAACTTGACCAAGGCATAACTTCCACATGGTTTAACAGAAAAATTCCATTCAAAGCTCATTTTGAAGAGAATGACATTTCCTACAACTCCTATTCACACTTCAAGTCCAAGAAATGCTCTCATAAAAAGTTATCAATCTCAACATTATAGGTCATTTTCAAAAGTCAACAAAAAGGCACTTTAAGTCAAAGACCATAACTTGAGATTGGTAAATCAAAATGACATGGGACCAAAGGAATTGGTTAGAGGACTTCAAGACCTTTCCAAAATGTCCAATAACATGATCAAAGCTTAAAAATTGAGCAAGATATGCCTTGTGGAAGTTGGGAAATTTTGGGAATTTTGAAAAGTCAACTTTGCTTCAAATGCCTCAAAATTGCCAATGGGCCACATTTTCTTCCAAGAATCATCATCCAAAAGTTATGCACGACCCATTGACCCAAAGGGGAGTTATTTCATCATTTTTTATTAATTATTTGAATTTTTAATGTTATTAATTCATTTAATTCAAATTAAATATGAAAAAATACTCAAGCATGCATTTTAAATCTTTTTATGCAGCTAATAGGTCTATCATAACTTCAAGATTTCGTGCACACTCAATATGGAAAGATTTGGCCATGATTGGTATCAAAAGTGCATGGAAAAGATTGAAAAAGATTAATTGAAAATCAAATATTGGATTCATCAATGCAAAGGTTTATGGACTCAAATTTCTACCCTAATTCGTCCCATATACATACACAATGCAAACCTAATCAAAGAGGACCTGAAAGCTGCGCCCAAGAAGAACACACACATTGCACTTTTTTCCAAAATTCCTCAAAACTGTTTTCATAGTTTCAAGGCGTGGAAAGGATCTCAAAAGCTTGCTGAGACCTCTCTGATCATAACCCAATACATTTCAAGCCTCCATACACAAAGAATCGGTAGAATGAGGCCGCCCTGTTCTTGACTTTTTTCATATTCGTGTTTTAATTTATACGCATCATCCTTGCATTTTTCTTGTTGATTCATACTAATATGGTTGTTCTAAATCTATTGGCATCATTTAATTGAGTTTTTGTGCCCTGTACGAGAATCTGCCATGGAAGTTTTCTAGGTTTTCAAAGATGTGAAATTGGGGACTTTTGCATATGGTAAAATCAGAACATGAGACTAGGACCATTGAAGTCGTAGCATTCCAACAAATCTAAAGCACCCATCGCGCTCAATTTATCATTGGCCAATTTCTATTCGCTATTTTCGTTGTCCAAGATTGTGGGGGTTCAAAACCCCCGTTATTTGATGTATTTTTTCAGGCAAAAGCAAAGGCGTGGTGGAGAAGATGATGAGGTGTCTCAACCATACAGGGCCATTCAAATATTCGCGCATTTTCTTTTATGTTTACCAATAGCATTTGTTCTCTCTCATATGAATCAGGTTCCATTAATATTACAAACGAACGCGCTTGGCTGGTTGGTAAGTGAGGTGTCATGCAATCAATGGGACCTGGGTTCGATTCCCAGGTCCCCTCCCTTTCTCAATATATTTTGTTTTAACATGATTCCATGCAGTACACACCCAGAAATCTACCATGCACCCTATGCTCAAGCTGGCCACGCGTCCAACAGCATCAATCCAAGGGTCAGCATAAGGGGACTACCATACGCATTGGTCAACAGAGCCACACGCGTCCCAGAAAAGTCAATAAAAGGCTTGAATTCATTGGGCCAGATTAAAGATCATACCTCCATAATTGGGGCATAACCCCTTTTTTTGTTTGTATCTTTTTCTCCTTTCTTTTTCTCTTTTTTTGTTTTAATTTATTTATTTTCATTTAATTCCTCCAAATAATTTTTTATAACACAAAAAATAAATATAAAAATCAAAAAGTCAAAAAATAAAAATATGTTTTAATATTTAATTCATAAATAGTTTTTTGTAATTAAATTTTGTTAACTAATTTAGTGTTAATTCTAGGTTTAATTCAATGTTCTTTTTAATATATTAAAAAATATAGAGATTAGGGTTTTTAAGGCTTTTATTCTTTTTCTTTTCTTTTTACCATATTTAATTATTAATTATTTTGTAAATAAATTAATCATTAAATAATTAGGTTAAAACTAGGTCAAACTTAAACATTTTTTAATAAATTAAAAATAGTTTAGAATTAGGGTTTTAATTAACTTTTTAATTCCATTAATTTTCTTAATTTCATAAAGTACAAAAAATATCAAAAAATAAGTCTTCTTCCTTATTTAATTTAATTAATGTCATAATTTCAATTTAATTTCTTTAAAAGGGTCCAACGCCCTCGCTTTCGATTATAATTTCGTTTCGCGCGCTTATTTTATTTCTTTTTTTATAAATTTCATGTACTTATCCCAAAGCCTTGTAATAGATTAATTAGGATATTTATCTTTCCGCATTTTTATTTTATTCAAAATCGGGTCTTGGATTAATTTGGCGATGTAGACCCGCGCCTTTGTAATAGCGTAGGACTTTTATCTTCTCGCGTCTTTTAACTGTTAATAACTCACATGAAAGAATGAATGCCAAAATATAAAAACAAAGCGTAGATCACCAATGCATGACGGGATAAACATAATTGAAAATGACACACAATTCACACACCACCCCTAGGGTACGCCTCACTGTTGCCTTGCCCCTCGAAACGTGGTCGTCGAGTAGAGGACGTTTTAGTAAGTCCTCATGTCCATGAACATGGCATGAGGGTAGCTTCTAAGGTGTCCTACTATTACTCTGGTGACCACACTGTTGCCTTGTCCCTCGAAACGTGGTCGTCGACTATAGGACGTCTTAGTGAGTCCTTATGTCCCATTGATCTGGTTGCCTCAAAACAAGTTGCCTCGGAATAGTTGCCTTGGAATAAAAGATCAATGGCATAAGGGTAGTGTTGTACCCCAAAATTTGCCCTCCCATATTCTCCAAGAAATTACCAAGTCATGCTTCAAAATTCTCCAAGGGTTGCACAGTGTAAGGGCCTCCTAAACAGTCAAAACTAGGGTTTGTGTTCTGATCAAGAAAATGAAATTTCCAAAGGTCCATTCAAGTCTCACATGCCTACAAATATGGTCAAGCATCCTCATATCAAGTTTCAAGGCATTCAGCTTAAAATTGCACAGTCAAAAACCCTAATTACACTACAGTCAACTATAGGGGCAAAATGGTCATTTGACAGTCAAAAGTTCAAATTTTTGGTCAACATATCATTTTGAAGCCACAAACATCATTTGATCAATGCTTGATCATGATTCTCAAAGTTTGGCTCAGAAATCATCAAGATGCAAAAGTTTCCTTATTTGGACAGCTGAAAAAGTCAACTGAAATTGACCAGGGCATAACTTTCACATGGATTATCAGAAAAATTCCATCCAAATCTCATTTTGAAGAGAAAGACATTTCCTACAACTCATCTTCATACTTCAAGTCCAAGAAATGCTCTCACAAAAAGTTATCAAGTTCAACATTATAGGTTATTTTCAAAAGTCAACAAAAAGGGACTTTAAGTCAAAGACCATAACTTGATATTGGTAAATCAAAATGACATGGGACCAAAGGCATTGGTTAGAGGACTCAAAGACCTTTCCAAAATGTCCAAGAACATGAGAAAAGCTTAAAAATTGAGCAAGTTATGCCTTGTAGAAGTTGGGAAATTTTTGGATATTTTGAAAAGTCAACATTGATGCAAATGACCTAAAATTGCTAATGGGCCCATTTTTCTTCCACAAATCATCATCCATGGCATGTGCACGACCACTTGGCCCAAAGGGAAGTCTTTATTCATTTTTTATTTATTTATTTGAATTTTTATTTATAATAATTCATTTAAATCAAATTAAATATATGAAAAATGTCTAACCTAATTTTTTCAATCTTTTTATGCACATTATATCATCAATAATTCGTGCATATCCCAACATGGAAAGATTTGGATTGATTGGTATGATTGAGAACAAGAAACACATGGAAAAGATTGAAAAAAGATATTGAAAATCAAATTTTCAAAATCAATGAATGCAATGGATTTGTTCTATTTTTCTTGACCTAATGGACTCACTACATAAGCTAGAATGCAACCCTAATGATCACACACACGCAGCTGCTGAGAAAACTGAGAATCAAATTTGGAATTTTGTCTAAGAAACTCAAATCTGAAAACTACTTTCTAGGGCGATTCAAGGCACAATTGTCATCTCATTAGCTTCCTCAAGCATCACTGAACATATTCCAATCAGAAACTAAGCCCCATACTCAAAGAAACGCGAAGTCATCACTGAAATTGGTAGAGAAAATTCCAAAACTGTTTTCCATTATCCATGCATTTTTAACATATTTTGTTATTATTTTCGTGTTTAAGATGATGTTTATAAACTAACTGCACAGTTTAATTGAAGTTTTATGCCTTGTATGAGAGTTCGCCATTAAAGATACCTAGGGTTTCAAGGTTTTCGAATTGGGCGTTTTCCATTCCTATAAAATTAAGACCTAACAATGCCATGAACAAAGTCAGCAGGTTGAGACGAAAAGATTGAGACCATCGCGCCAAATTTCTGAATGTCACAGGCCTAATCGCTATTATTGGAATTAGCATCTTTTGAGGGGGTTTAAAACCCCCGTTAAATGTTTGTTAAATTTGTTTCAGGAAAACACCATGAAGAAGATGACTTCGTGACACATATTGGTTGGCTCTTTCAAATTTTGCGCGCGTTTCCAAGCCATTGACATTTTTTCTTTTATAATATTTATCGTTTGTTTAATATTAACAACGCGTGCAGTAGAACGAATGGCAAGGCGTGTGAGTGTTAACGTCCAAGACCTGGGTTCGAGTCCCAGGTCTACATCACTTCCATATTATTTTTCAATAAGAATTCCCATGCAAACTCCACGTCAAGGCGCACCATACACTCTCCAGATCAAACCGTCCACGTCCATCTTGAGGTCAATCCAAAGGCTGAGAGATAGAGAACAGCACGGACGTGAGTCAACGTGCCAGCATGCTACCAGAAAAAGTCCAAACAGGCCAAAATAAATGGGCCAGATTACTGAACTTTAACCTCCATATTGGGGACTACAACCCCCCTAGGCTTGCTTTATTTTCTTTTATATTATTTCTATTTTCTATTTTTTATTTTAATTCTTGTATTTAATTAATTTTTATTATTTCCACAAAAATATAAAAACACCATAAAAATCAGAAAAGACCAAAATTAAAATATATTTAATTAGTTAAACATTTTGTAAATAAAATTACATGTAATTAATTAGTTTTAAATTAGGTTTGCAATTTTAATTCTTTTAATAAAAATCTAAAAAATGTAGAAATAGGGTAATTAATAATTTTTATCCTTTTTTATTTTTCTTTCATAAATATATTAAATAATTAAATATTTTATTTTATTTTTATAATTAAATTGCATGAAAATAACTTAGGGCTTAATTTAGGTTAAAAACTTCAATATTTTTCTTAATAAATTAAAAGCCATTAGAATTAGGGTTAGTATTAATTTTAATTAATTCTCTTCTCATTAAATTCCTAAAACACTAAAAAATACCAAAAAAAATAAATTCTTTCCTTCTGTTAATTTTAATTAATTCCTCATTAATTTTAATTTTTGCAAAAGGGTCCAACGCCCTCGTTCTTAATTTCTCATTAATTCGCGTATTTATTTTATTTCATTATAATATTCATGTATCTCTCCCGAAGCCATGTAAATTACTTCTCGCACTTTTAATTTCTTCATTTATTTTCTGTCAAATCGGGTTCGAGAAACTTTTGGCGATGTGGACCCGCGCCATTTGTAATAGCTTTAGATTTTATTTTCCCGCAAATATCTTAACTGTTAAACAAAGCATGCAAGAATGAATGTCAAAATAAAAACAAGCGTAGAACACCAATAACATGACAAGATAAATGCAAATGAAAACGACACACAAATCGCACACACCACCCCTAGGGTACGCCTCACTGTTGCCTTGCCCTTCGAAAGGTGATCGTCGAGTAGAGGATGTCTTAGTAAGTCCTCATGATCCGGGAACCTGGCATGAGGGTAGCTTCTAAGGTGTCTTCCCATTGCTCTGGTGATCACCATGTCCCGAACCTCGAATTGACCCGAACACCTCCAATGGTGGTGCTACCTACCTCTCAATGGTGGGATGACACTACTTTAAAGGACATTTACACAGACGAATTCCTTAGGGTAGGTAGACGAATCTAGATACTTGCTCTAATTTCAAAAACAAATCAAAAAATACTTTTCACACCAACACATTTTCAAAAAGCTTTCGAAAGCAATTTTTCAAACACTCTTGAGGACCGATATAAGAGTCGAACTGGAATTTTCAAAGAAACTTTTTTAAAACCCACATTTGAAAAGCAAACAAACCATTTTTGAAAACACAAGTGAGCAAGTATCTAAGAGCCCATGGATAACCATGGATAGAAAGGGTGCTAATACCTTCCCTTTTTATAATCTACCTCCCGAACCGAGAGCAATCTCTATAAGGAATTTTTCTGTGCTTTTGTCCTTTCCATTTGGAGAAAATAAAAGACGGTGGCGACTCTTGCTTCCGCGACATTTCACGAACCAGCGTTAAACAGTCAGTTCCAGATCCACCGATCACAGAACTGGCGACTCTGCTGGGGACTCTTTTAAAGTGAGGTGTACCTTAGGGATAGTTCATAACTGTGTTTTCAATTGCTTTCTTTGCTTGCTTTAAATTGTGGGACTGTCTTGGGAGTTCTATAGATCCTAACCCGGATCTGGGGATACCTTCTTAGAAAGTAGCAACAAGGCTGTGAGGGAACTGTGCGGGGTATACTGACATGGTTGAAACAGTCTGCTACGTTGATGTGGCACTTTGGTGTGTACCGGTAACCCTTGAGTTCAGTCAAGGAGAGTACGGGGCCTCCGCGTGGTGTCGTGAAGCATCAACAGACCTTAGGAACCTTAATTGAACTATCTTGGCCTCTTTAGGGTAGTGAGATAACTGACTTTGGTGCAGTCCGAGGTTGGTTGATACTCGATATTACACTCAATTGAGGGTTGCTTTCCTGGAATATTTCGGTCGCCAGTTCAGTGGCTAAATCGAAACGATGAACAATGAAAGCAATCCCGTGATATTGGGACCCTTAGAACCCGGTTACTTCTAATAGGACAGGTTGAGCCCACCAACTTCAAGAGGGTAATACCTAGACCTCATGTTGGCCTAAACTCTAAGGGCTTCTCTTGTGTGACTTGTGTGCCTTCGTACTTGACTACTTGCATGCTTGTTATCTGACACATGAACTACTTGCAGGTTTTGTTTATAGTCCTTAATTGGGACTCATAACAGGGTTTACTAAGTTTCTTGCAGGTTTTGTTTATAGTCCTTAATTGGGACTCATAACAAGAGTGTACTAAGTTTCTTGCAGGTTTTGTTTATAGTCCTTAATTGGGACCCATAACAGGGTTACTAAGTTTCTTGCAGGTTTTGGTTTGCAGTCCTTAATTGGGACTCGTAACAGGGTTTACCTACATTACCCCATGCATAGCATGACATCATACCATTGCATACATCCTGCATAAAAAACTAATCCATTTCAAGGATCTCAAGGGTTTGTGATGCAGGTCATGGTAAATCAACTATCCCAGCAAGGGGCAAAGAGGATTTATTTTCCTCTAGCCAAGATTGTCAGGGGCTATGACCCACTGGATATGGTGAGCCTTTGACCCTTGATGAAGGACTCTCAACAACATGAAGTACCTTCAATCAAGTTGCCAGTTTCCAACTCTAACAAGTTTCTTTGTTTACCCCGCGAGGTCCTTGAAATCATTGCATGCATATCATACATATCATTGCATAACAGGTACCCTTTCTCTGCATGTTGCTTACCTTCTTCGCTGTTTATTTCAGCAGTCTCGTCATGAATCCTGAATCCTCAACCGAGCACACTATCAAGGCCCTCCGGGCTCAGAACGCCCAGTTCCAAGGGCTGATCATGAATTTGACCCAGGGGCAACAAGATCTGAAGGCTCTACTCTTGAAGAAGGGAAAGAAGAAGAAGAGGACTGTTTTGTTCATCCCTAGACGCAGATCTGGGAACACCCTGCAGGATCAAGTTGAGAGGACAACTCTATCTGTGGGGAAAGGCAGCCATCAAGAGGAAAGGGTTCCTAGTCCGGTAGTCTCTGACAACGAGACTGATTTTGATGAAGAGCAGTACCCTCCTGCAGAAGACAGATACAAGCAACTGGAGGATAGGTTGAAAGCTATGGAAATTCAACAGGTACCTGGGCTGGATTTCGGAGATCTGGGTTTGTCAACTGGTGTGATTATCCCTCATAAGTTCAAAGCCCCATCCTTTACTAAATATGACGGGGCGTATTGTCCCAAGCTACATCTCAGGTCCTATGTTCGGAAAATCCAACCATACTCAGCGGATAAGAACTTGTGGATCCACTTCTTCCAGGAAAGTCTTTCAGGGACTCACCTCGAATGGTTCTATCAGCTGGATGGGACCAAAGTTCGTAACTGGGAGGAGTTGGCAACTGCTTTCTATAAGCAGTATCAATACAATGCCGACCTTGCTCCTACGCGTACCCAACTCCAGGGTATGTCGCTAGGGTCAAGTGAAGGTTTCAAGGAATACGCGCAGAGATGGAGAGACCTTGCTGGAAGAGTGCAACCTCCATTAACTGACCGGGAACTCGTTGATATGTTCTTGGGGACCCTATCCGGGCCATTCTTCAATCATCTCATTGGTAATTCATCTGCAGGATTTACCGATCTCATCCTAACCGGCGAAAGAATTGAAGCTGGTATCAAGAGTGGGAAAATTCAAGAGGCTACACCTTCTGATACTCACAAAAAGCCTTACACGGGAAGGAAAGAATCTAATGCTGCATACAGCCAAAAGAGTCGTCGTGACCAACATGCAGGGGCAGTCATGATCTCTGGTTCTGCACCACGTCGCCAACCACAAAAGGGAAACCAGCGAAGGCCGGACGAGCCTAAAAGACAATTCACCAACATTAACATGCCATGGTCACAAGCATTGCAGCACATGTTGAAGATGAACCTGATTGCGGTGATTAACCCTCCTGCAAATCCCAAGACCTCCTCTCCAAGCTACAATCCAGAAGCTAGATGTGCTTATCATTCCGATAGCCCGGGGCACGATACCGAGGATTGTTGGGCGCTGAAATACAAGATCCAGAATATGATCGACGCTAAAGAGATTGAATTCGAACCTGCCGAGACTCCCAACGTGATCACTGCTCCATTGGCAAAACATGGCTAGGGTCGAGAGATCTTTGTTCATTTGAATTCAAGTTGTATTTTTTCTTTTCTTGTTCAGATAAACAATTATCATGTTAAACTCTTTTATTTCATGAATGCATTACACATGTCTGTCTTGATTTAATTATGTTTACTATGCTCAAAACTGCTTTCATATTTTTGTGATGGTCAACTCTTAATTGAAAATTCTAAGCCTCTTGAGGGAGGATGACGAAAACGATACCGCGATCATTACAGTATGCTTTTGAACAGACCCCGCTGATGAGGTACATGCATTGTTTCAATTCCTAAACACTGGAGTAATAAGGAAGATAATCCCTCGTCAACCCATCTGAGCCAAAGAAGTAGGAGTTTTTCTTTTCGAAATTTAAAACCCTTTATCATAACCTGGGGCAGGGTAGTTTTCTCAGTTGATCCAAGTGCATAATGAATGGCACCAAAGAGATCCTTACGAAGAAAGACAGTGATGGTTCATAACAATCATAAGGACAGGCAGTCGTGATCAAAAAAAAATCATAAATGAAAAGCCCAAGAAGTCAGAACCTATAAAAGGGACTTATGAAACCGGGGCATCCCGCTGACTGTAATTCCAAAAAGGAAACAGTTCAGGCAAGAAAAAGAAAGGGATAAAAAAAAAAAGAAAAAAGAAAGAGGTCCTACAAACCCTCAACAAAAAGGAAATGACTGCCCATTCAAAATAAATCATCAATATCCGAACCATCACCGGAAAATCAGAGCAGAGACTCGAACAAGGTCTAACGCATGATCAACTGAGTCTAGGTTTGGAGAACATCACGAAGAGTGGGTGGGTACAAATAATTTGAGCCTTTATCCTTTGTTTCTTGAACCATGAACCAGACCACGATATAACCCTTAAAAGTCCTAGCTGAAGCATGGGTTAGTTCGAAAGCATACTGTTACAAAGGTATCCTGACTCCTGAAGGTTTGCTGTAAAATCTTGAGTTGACACCGCACTGTATTACAAAAAATGCATTTTTAAAATTCAAGACAGACATAGGCTTTTGCATTCTTAAAATAACCTTGTTTGCATATGACTATTTGTTTGAACAGCAGGGAAATTCGCATGATGAACACCTTGTGAACAGAAGTACATCCAATCAAGGGGCACAGTAGGAGCATTGCCCATTATCTGGGGCATGGCAAAATACTTCCAACAGGGGCAACTCCCTACGTTCTGAGAGCGTGGACATAGTCGGAAAAAAATACTGCGCATAATCAAAGACCCGCTAGGTTGACACGCCTAGGCAAAAATAAGGGCTTCCCGGCGAACCAAAAGGGTTCGGGCAAAATGAAGGGATGAAATGGAAAAATATGTACACCCGGCAAGTCGAAAACCTGAAAAGGCGGCTTGGGCAAAAATGGGTATCCCGGTGGACTGAAAACCCGAAAGGGCGGTCCAGGCAAAAGTTAGGGATCAAAGCGTACGACTATGTCCCGACATCTCGTCACTTGTCTACCCGAAGATTTGTCAATCACCCACACAGGTATCCTCTTCCCTCATCTCCGAAGCAGGGGCAATAATGAGTTATCCAGGCGATCCAATTGCTCTGTCAACCAAAGTACAAAGGAAAGATCAACATAAGGATGATTACCATCTACCTTTACAAATTCCAGATCGTGGGTTAACATCCGAAACCAAACAGGACAATCATCCACTTAATCAAAATCATGCAACCCTACACCGGTTCCTTCTCAATTTTCAGAAGAAGTTTTTACACGAACTTATCCAAGTAACCTAACCCCGGTTCCTCCAGAAGTCTTACATGGACCTATCTCAAGATGACCTAACCCCGGTTCATCAAGAAGTTTTTACACGAACTTATCCAAGTAACCTAACCCCGGTTCCTCCAGAGTCTCACATGGACCTATCTCAAGATGACCTAACCCCGGTTCATCAAGAAGTTTTTACACGAACTTATCCAAGTAACCTAACCCCGGTTCCTCCAGAAGTCTTACATGGACCTATCTCAAGATGACCTAACCCCGGTTCATCAAGAAGTTTTTACACAAACTTATCCAAGTAACCTAACCCCGGTTCCTCCAAGAGTCTCACATGGACCTATCTCAAGATGACCTAACCCCGGTTCATCAAGAAGTTTTTACACGAACTTATCCAAGTAACCTAACCCCGGTTCCTCCAGAATTCTTACATGGACCTATCTCAAGATGACCTTACCTCGGTTCGTCAAGAAGTTTTACACGAACTTATCCTGCGGCAACCTAACCCCGGTTCCCCCCAGAAGTCTTACATGGATTTAGCTCAAGATAACCTCACCCCGGTTCATCAAGAAGTTTTACATGAACTTACCTCACCAGGAAACCCTACACAGGTTCTCCTTCTCCGGACGTAGTTTTACACGAACTCGACATCAAGCAACCCTACACCGGTTCCCTCTCTTCAAGATGCAGTTTTACATGGACTCGTCACCCAGAAACCCTACACAGGTTCTCCCTTTCCAAGAACGAAGTTTTACACGAACTCATCATCAAAGTAACCCTACCCAGGTTCCTTCTCCATTTCAGATACGGTTTTACACGAGCTCATCAGCAGGAAACCCTACATAGGTTCCCTCTTTCAACTTACAAAATTACAGTCCAAAATCTCCCCAGGAGAGTCCAAACTAATCCCCCAGGAAAATTGGAGTCCATCTCCCCAAACAGTAGCTTATCCCCAGTAGATTCTGGAAGCTTATCCCCCTCAGAGCACGAACGCGTCTCCCGACTTTATTCAAAGAGTTATTTCCTTAACAGGATATAACTGGGTTATCCTCAGCCAAAAGCCACGGAAAGAGCGTCCTCGACGAAGTCTTCTTACCCCAGCGAAGTCCATCAACACTTCCAACAACAAGGGTATCCCCAACAAATTATTATCAACACTCAGCAAGGCATCCCTCTTCCCACAGAGTATTGCTTCCCAGCACGGTCGCTAGAGTATTTTTCTCCCTGCAGAATCTTCCATTTGCCAAGTTTATTCCTCAACGGAGTCATCTTCTCCTACCGGTATTCTTGCAGCTATCATCCCCAGCGGAAGCAATAAAGCTTATTCTTCAACATCAGCCCAGGAGTGGCTTCCCGGCACTCGTCAAGGATTTACTTTCCTAGACGAAAAATACATTCATAAACATCACATACATCATTATAGCATGCATAGACGCATCATATCATACAAATCTCATTTATGTTGAGAACATCATTGCATGGTCCATATCATGCATCGCATACGACTGACCTTTACCTTTCAGGAAAGAGGCAGTTAAATTCTCAACCATATTTCAAGACCTAGACCGGTTCAGTTAATCGACTCAAAAGATTTCTTATCCAGTCCAAGGCCTTCTCTAGTCCAGCTAAATCGACTCCCAACAGGTTTTTCTGATGAAGACTCAGTAGAAGTTATCAGACTATAATGGTTCTCTCTCCGACGGTGCATGAGATTTCCATTTTAGGTTTTTCTTTGAGATTATATTTTCCTATTGGTTCTCTCTCCGAAGGTGCATGAGATTTCCATTTTAGGTTTTTCTTTGAGATTATAATGTCCTATTGGTTCTCTCTCCGACGGTGCATGAGATTTCCATTTTAGGTTTTTCTTTGAGATTATAATTTCCTATTGGTTCTCTCTCCGACGGTGCATGAGATTTCCATTTTAGGTTTTTCTTTGAGATTATAATTTCCTATTGGTTCTCTCTCCGACGGTGCATGAGATTTCCATTTTAGGTTTTTCTTTGAGATTATAATGTCCTATTGGTTCTCTCTCCGACGGTGCATGAGATTTCCATTTTAGGTTTTTCTTTGAGATTATAATTTCCTATTGGTTCTCTCTCCGACGATGCATGAGATTTCCATTTTAGGTTTTTCTTTGAGATTATATTTTCCTATTGGTTCTCTCTCCGACGGTGCATGAGATTTCCATTTTAGGTTTTTCTTTGAGATTATAATTTTCCTATTGGTTCTCTCTCCGACGGTGCATGAGATTTCCATTTTAGGTTTTTCTTTGAGATTATATTTTCCTATTGGTTCTCTCTCCGACGGTGCATGAGATTTCCATTTTAGGTTTTTTTGAGATTATAATTTCCTATTGGTTCTCTCTCCGACAGTGCATGAGATTTCCATTTTAGGTTTTTCTTTGAGATTATATTTTCCTATTGGTTCCATCTCCGACGGTGAGTGAGGTGGTAATTCCTTTCCTTATGGTTCCCTCTCCGACGGTGAGTGAGGTGGTAATTCCTTTCCTCATGGTTCCCTCTCCGACGGTGAGTGAGGTGGTAATTAATTTCCTATTGGTTCCCTCTCCGACGGTGAGTGAGGTGGTAATTCCTTTCCTTATGGTTCCCTCTCCGACGGTGAGTGAGGTGGTAATTCCTTTCTGATCTGACCTGATCAGAAGGTTTGGACCGTCACGGCTGGCTCCGAGCAGAAAGCTTTTTTGACGAGGTGGGGGGGGTACCTGCAAGACACTCTGATGCTGAAGTAAGTAGGAGTACGAGCAGATAATAGAAGTTGAGGTTAGAATGATGAATACCTGACCCTCTGGAAACAGAGGGTATTTATAGCCCCCAGCGCTGGGCCAAGGTCCCTTCATTGGGCCGGGCGGATTTGGCCCAATGGAGGAACTGCCAGGTTCTACGTGGGTAGTGGGGACCCACACGTGGTCCCCTTCCTGGATGTGCTGCGTGAAGTGCGGGCGGACGAAGACGCGGTCTTTCCGGAGTATCGTTGGGGGAACGGTGGACTGAGTCTGCCCTTGTTGAGATGCTCGAGACAATGTCGAGCTGGACAGCAGGGCGTAGAGCTGGACGGCAGGGTCTCGAGATGGACGTCAGGATGTCGAGCTGGACGTCAAGAGGTGGAGCTGGACATCATCACTTGGAGTTAGGCAGTGGGATGTCGAGCTGGACATCAAGATGTCGGGCACGGATGTGACCCCTTTGCTCGGCGTGGACCTCAGTAAGTCCCTTTGGATTGGGCCTTAGTAATGCTTTTGGGCCTGTCGGGCCCAGTCCAGAACAGGAGCCCCCCAAGTCGTGGTTCCTTGGCGAGGAGCCATGACTTGAACCCAAGTTATTCCCTCGTTGAGGTCTCGTGCCCGTGATAGAGGTGTGGGCCCTCGAGGGGCCTCTTCTTGTCGCGCTCGAAGACGTCCTCGGAGATGGATGCGCGGGGAATCCTTGCCGGGCGCGTCGGTCGAGCACACGAGGTATCTTTCGGGAACTGTGTCGCCACCCTATGGGGGTAGGGCCATCATTGCGTTGGGAGCAGTGCGTCGAGGAGATGGAGTCCGTGGTTGCCCGAGGTGACGTTTGGTATTCCACGTCATCACTATAAATAGGAACCTTGGGCCCCATAATACGTTTTCCGCTCTCCGTGCTCTCTCTGCTGCTGCTCTTCCACACTTTCTCCAGTTGCGACTTCTCGTCTCAGATTCTTCCATTTCGTAGCCAAATCCCATTCATTGATCCAAGTAAGTGATCTATCTTCTTCACTTTTCTGTTTAGAATGCATGATTTCTGGCGTTTGTAGATGTTTTAGGAACTTGCGCGTGGGATTAGCCCGGTAAACTCGTGCTTAGCCCGACACATTCATGTCTAGGACCGGCAAACGCATGTTTGTGGTCGGCACATTCATGGTTTAGGTGATAAACTTCAGAGCTGCCCGGGGTCTTCATGATCCAGGGCGCCTGATTCATGATCGCGCCCGGTATGTTCATGGTCTTGGCCGTGGGATTCATGGTGCGGCTCGCCATGTTCATACCTCGGGTCGACACGCTTGCAGAGTGGCCGCGCAGTTGGTTTGAGGAAGAACATCGGGTTCAGGACGTTGGGGAGGCAACCATTCGCGGAAAGTGGATTTATGTAGTCGTGTATGTGACGACATGATTTTGTCGAGCGCAGGGCTTCGTGCTCAACTGACTGGTTTCCCGTGCCCTGCAGGTAACCATGGCGGACGAGCCGAGCTCTTCTGGACGCCGCGACCGTGACGAACAGAGTGCCGACGAGTCGGTCACCCTGATTGATACCGTGGCCAACCCATTGCTGGAATGGGTGGGTGTCGAGCCACGGGGGATAGCATCCGTATATAGTCGGGATGACCGACATCTATTCACTGTCATTGAAGAGGGTCAAGACCAGCCCGACTTCCAACAAAACTTCGTAGTCATGATTCCGTCAACCGGTGCGAGGATTTGCCCGGTCTATCCGAATTACAGCCTCGCGATGTATGAGATCGCGTTTAAAGACTTAGGGTTGTGGCTGCCATTCACTGATTTTCAGGCCTGGGTCTTTATGCACTTGGAGCTGGCCCCGTCCCAGCTACACCCAAACTCTCTCGCCTTCATCCGGGCGTTTGAGTTGACGTGTCGCTACCTGCGGATTGGGGCGACCATCCCTCTTTTCTTCCGGGTATTTCACCTGCAGCGTCAGTCCCGAGGAGGGAAGCATAGCTGGGTCTCCCTGAAGCAGTCGAGGAGACTTTTTAAGATGTATATGGACTCCGTGAGGGGGTTTAAAGACAAATGGTACGTGGTACGTCCAATTACTGATGCCGCTTTAGATTCCCTTTTCGAGGAGGAGGGGCCCGTGAGCGACGATGACGGGGAAACGATGGTGAGCGACGACGGGAGCCCTGTGTTGGGTCGTAGGGCTAAATTCCCGGTGTACTGGATGTCCCGACATTACGAGCATGGGACCAGTTATTACCATACCGCCGTCGGGGACATGTGCTCGGAGGATCAGCGGGCGTACGACGCTCTTTGCCGGTTTGTCGACAGTTTTCATCCCGCCCGATGGGTTACGCGGGAAGGGGATGATATCCTGGACAAAGATGGCTACCCGACGTTCGAGTCCCGTCCGATCGACACCAAGGCGCTGGTGGAGTGTCCGACTTACAGGCAGGCTGCCCGCCTGTTAGGTTGTTTGCTTGAAATCCTTTATTCGTCATTTACTCATGCAGATTGCTCGATACTAACTTTTCCTTTATTTCGTGCAGGTACGATGGCTAGCCGACATGAAAGGCTCTTGAAACTATCCTGCGACCAGAGGCGGGGCAGGAGGGTCGTGAAGGCCCCACAGGCGATGAGGATGGGTCCCCCACCCGGTCCAAATGTTCCTCAGCCGGTGAGGGTGGACTCGCCGTCGAGCTCGGGAGCTGCGTCGGATCCAGAGGTCGAGGAGATCAACCCCAGTGCCGTTTTGACGCAGAGGAAGAGGACTCGTGTGGAGGGTGGTTCGACTGTCGGCGAGGACGCCGGCGCTGTTAAATCTTTCGCGTTCCCCCCTTGTTTCGAAGAGACGGGCTTTTTCGAGCGATTCCCCCCGACAGTGGTTGCCCATGAAGCTGAGGCCATAAAAAAGATGAGTAAAGAGGAAAGGAAGGCGTATCTGGCCGCCAGCGTGGACGGGCTGGTAAAAATGGCCGAAATGGCTTTGGTGTTATCTGAGGATGCAGGGGATGCTGCCCGTGTTGAAGAACTCGAGCAGGAGAAGGCGGGGCTGACCGCGAGCTCGCGGAAGTTGAAGGTCGCTCTGGAACGCTCCGAGGGGATGTTCCGGGAGCAGACCGCGATGCTCGATGCTGAGAGGGAGATGCTGACCCTGGAGAAGGAGAAATCGGGGAAGTTGACTGAGGAAGGGGAGCTTCTTCGGGCGGACAGGGATCGTCTGGCGGCCGAAGTCGAGCGCTTGGGTAAACAGGTCGAGGAAATGAATGCTACCCTGCAGCCTGCCGAAGATGAGCCCGAGGACATAGTAGCTTTGAAGAGTCGGGTGGAGCTTGTCGCCCACATCCGACTCCTCGAGGTGGACTGCGTCGGTGCCCTGGAGGATGGGTTCAATTCTGCGGTCGATCAGCTCTCCTTGCTAAACCCCGGCCTGGTCACTGAGGGTATCGGTCACACACACCGGATTGTAGGTGGCGTGATCGTTCCTCCGCCCGACTCACCTAGCGCCGACAATGATGATTCCGTTGAAGTCTGAGTAGGATAGCGGGCCTGCGTGCCCTTGATATTTGTATTCTTTGGGCCTGTGTGCCCGTTTATTGTATGTTATGAACATCGCCGGCCTTCTAGGTCGGTTTACTATTGTTTTGTTGCCTTCGGGCATTTATATCAATGTTGTTTTACCTTTTGGATTTTGCCCTTGTTTGAAATCATGTGCTTGTATGAATTTAGACTAAGCCACGGGCCCGAGGAGCCCCCGTAAGTGGCCTTGGTTTGTCGAGCAAATATGCTCGACTCCGTTTGCATGCGTTCCCGGCTCTATTTCGATTGGCCAGAACCACCTAAGTGTTGCGCTCGAGGGGAGAGATTTTCTTTTGACCCTTGTAGATGTCCCGTTATTCTTGATGGAATGTCGGGCATTTTGGAGCGAGGTTGCTCAGTCGGGCGTGGAGGAACGATCACGCCACTGATCTGACCTGATCAGAAGGTTTGGACCGTCACGGCTGGCTCCGAGCAGAAAGCTTTTTTGACGAGGTGGGGGGGGGTACCTGCAAGACACTCCGATGCTGAAGTAAGTAGAAGTACGAGCAGATAATAGAAGTTGAGGTTAGAATGTTGAATACCTGACCCTCTGGAAACAGAGGGTATTTATAGCCCCCAGCGCTGGGCCAAGGTCCCTTCATTGGGCCGGGCGTATTTGGCCCAATGGAGGAACTGCCAGGTTCTACGTGGGTAGTGGGGACCCGCACGTGGTCCCCTTCCTGGATGTGCTGCGTGAAGTGCGGGCGGACGAAGATGCGGTCTTTCCGGAGTATCGTTGGGGGAACGGTGGACTGAGTCTGCCCTTGTTGAGATGCTCGAGACAATGTCGAGCTGGACAGCAGGGCGTAGAGCTGGACGGCAGGGTGTCGAGATGGACGTCAGGATGTCAAGCTGGACGTCAAGAGGTGGAGCTGGACATCATCACTTGGAGTTGGGCAGTGGGATGTCGAGCTGGACATCAAGATGTCGGGCACGGATGTGACCCCTTTGCTCGGCGTGGACCTCAGTAAGTCCCTTTGGATTGGGCCTTAGTAATGCTTTTGGGCCTGTCGGGCCCAGTCCAGAACACTTTCCTTATGGTTCCCTCTCCGACGGTGAGTGAGGTGGTAATTAATTTCCTATTGGTTCTCTCTCCGACGGTGAGTGAGGTGGTAATTCCTTTCCTTATGGTTCCCTCTCCGACGGTGAGTGAGGTGTTAATTCCTTTTCAGATGGTTCCCTCTCCGACGGTGAGTGAGGTGATAATTCCTTTTCAGACGGTTCCCTCTCCGACGGTGAGTGAGGTGATAATTCCTTTTCAGATGGTTCCCTCTCCGACGGTGAGTGAGGTAATAATTCCTTTTCAGATGGTTCCCTCTCCGACGGTGAGTGAGGTAATAATTCCTTTTCAGATGGTTCCCTCTCCGACGATTATAATTGCCTTTGGTTCTCTTCCCGATCCTGCGAAGATGGTAATTCCCACCAATATTTGCTCAACGGGCGTTGTTGAAGTTAAAGTCACCCAAGGTTCTCTCAGCGTTCATGCTAAGGTAGTAACCATCCCTGGTTCATTCATCACCTTTTGAAGATCCAGACTCAGCTCTTGTAACCAGTCAGGACACCTCTATACAAAAGCATCTGAAAATCAGCTCCTGCAACGTGTCAGGTAATCATTTTTTCTTTTGCAGATATGCAGGTTCTCGCTAAGGAATCTCTTACGCGATCAACATCCAGATGGCATCTATAAGCCCATCATCCTATCCAGCAACATCTAAATGGCATCTATAAGCCCATTCCCATCACCACACTGCTACTATGTGAGCGCAAATTTCTGGGCACTCTAGTGTTCAATCATCTTCTACCCTCGGATTACGAAAGGCACGTCAGCCAATCTGCATCCTCAGGTCTAAGAAGATTGAACAGGGGCAACTGTTGTACCCCAAAATTTGCCCTCCCATATTCTCCAAGAAATTACCAAGTCATGCTTCAAAATTCTCCAAGGGTTGCACAGTGTAAGGGCCTCCTAAATAGTCAAAACTAGGGTTTGTGTTCTGATCAAGAAAATGAAATTTCCAAAGGTCCATTCAAGTCTCACATGCCTACAAATATGGTCAAGCATCCTCATATCAAGTTTCAAGGCATTCAGCTCAAAATTGCACAGTCAAAAACCCTAATTGCACTACAGTCAACTGTAGGGGCAAAATGGTCATTTGACAGTCAAAAGTTCAAATTTTTTGTCAACATATCATTTTGAAGCCACAAACATCATTTGATCAATGCTTGATCATGATTCTCAAAGTTTGGCTCAAAAATCATCAAGATGCAAAAGTTTCCTTATTTGGACAGCTGAAAAAGTCAACTGAAATTGACCAGGGCATAACTTTCACATGGATTATCAGAAAAATTCCATCCAAAGCTCATTTTGAAGAGAAAGACATTTCCTACAACTCATCTTCATACTTCAAGTCCAAGAAATGCTCTCACAAAAAGTTATCAAGTTCAACATTATAGGTCATTTTCAAAAGTCAACAAAAAGGGACTTTAAGTCAAAGACCATAACTTGATATTGGTAAATCAAAATTACATGGGACCAAAGGCATTGGTTAGAGGACTCAAAGACCTTTCCAAAATGTCCAAGAACATGAGAAAAGCTTAAAAATTGAGCAAGTTATGCCTTGTAGAAGTTGGGAAATTTTTGGATATTTTGAAAAGTCAACATTGATGCAAATGACCTAAAATTGCTAATGGGCCCATTTTTCTTCCACAAATCATCATCCATGGCATGTGCACGACCACTTGTCCCAAAGGGAAGTCTTTATTCATTTTTTATTTATTTATTTGAATTTTTATTTATAATAATTCATTTAAATCAAATTAAATATATGAAAAATGTCTAACCTAATTTTTTCAATCTTTTTGTGCACATTATATCATCAATAATTCGTGCATATCCTAACATGGAAAGATTTGGATTGATTGGTATGATTGAGAACAAGAAACACATGGAAAAGATTGAAAAAAGATATTGAAAATCAAATTTTCAAAATCAATGAATGCAATGGATTTGTTCTATTTTTCTTGACCTAATGGACTCACTACATAAGCTAGAATGCAACCCTAATGATCACACACACGCAGCTGCTGAGAAAACTGAGAATCAAATTTGGAATTTTGTCTAAGAAACTCAAATCTGAAAACTACTTTCTAGGGCGATTCAAGGCACAATTGTCATCTCATTAGCTTCCTCAAGCATCACTGAACATATTCCAATCAGAAACTAAGCCCCATACTCAAAGAAACGCGAAGTCATCACTGAAATTGGTAGAGAAAATTCCAAAACTGTTTTCCATTATCCATGCATTTTTAACATATTTTGTTATTATTTTCGTGTTTAAGATGATGTTTATAAACTAACTGCACAGTTTAATTGAAGTTTTATGCCTTGTATGAGAGTTCGCCATTAAAGATACCTAGGGTTTCAAGGTTTTCGAATTGGGCGTTTTCCATTCCTATAAAATTAAGACCTAACAATGCCATGAACAAAGTCAGCAGGTTGAGACGAAAAGATTGAGACCATCGCGCCAAATTTCTGAATGTCACAGGCCTAATCGCTATTATTGGAATTAGCATCTTTTGAGGGGGTTTAAAACCCCCGTTAAATGTTTGTTAAATTTGTTTCAGGAAAACACCATGAAGAAGATGACTTCGTGACACATATTGGTTGGCTCTTTCAAATTTTGCGCGCGTTTCCAAGCCATTGACATTTTTTCTTTTATAATATTTATCGTTTGTTTAATATTAACAACGCGTGCAGTAGAACGAATGGCAAGGCGTGTGAGTGTTAATGTCCAAGACCTGGGTTCGAGTCCCAGGTCTACATCACTTCCATATTATTTTTCAATAAGAATTCCCATGCAGACTCCACGTCAAGGCGCACCATACACTCTCCAGATCAAACCGTCCACGTCCATCTTGAGGTCAATCAAAAGGCTGAGAGATAGAGAACAGCACGGACGTGAGTCAACGTGCCAGCATGCTACCAGAAAAAGTCCAAACAGGCCAAAATAAATGGGCCAGATTACTGAACTTTAACCTCCATATTGGGGACTACAACCCCCCTAGGTTTGCTTTATTTTCTTTTATATTATTTCTATTTTCTATTTTTTATTTTAATTCTTGTATTTAATTAATTTTTATTATTTCCACAAAAATATAAAAACACCATAAAAATCAGAAAAGACCAAAATTAAAATATATTTAATTAGTTAAACATTTTGTAAATAAATTTGCATGTAATTAATTAGTTTTAAATTAGGTTTGCAATTTTAATTCTTTTAATAAAAATCTAAAAAATGTAGAAATAGGATAATTAATAATTTTTATCCTTTTTTATTTTTCTTTCATAAATATATTAAATAATTAAATATTTTATTTTTTTTTATAATTAAATTGCATGAAAATAACTTAGGGCTTAATTTAGGTTAAAAACTTCAATATTTTTCTTAATAAATTAAAAGCCATTAGAATTAGGGTTAGTATTAATTTTAATTAATTCTCTTCTCATTAAATTCCTAAAACACTAAAAAATACCAAAAAAAATAAATTCTTTCCTTCTGTTAATTTTAATTAATTCCTCATTAATTTTAATTTTTGCAAAAGGGTCCAACGCCCTCGTTCTTAATTTCTCATTAATTCGCGTATTTATTTTATTTCATTATAATATTCATGTATCTCTCCCGAAGCCATGTAAATTACTTCTCGCACTTTTAATTTCTTCATTTATTTTCTGTCAAATCGGGTTCGAGAAACTTTTGGCGATGTGGACCCGCGCCATTTGTAATAGCTTTAGATTTTATTTTCCCGCAAATATCTTAATTGTTAAACAAAGCATGCAAGAATGAATGTCAAAATAAAAACAAGCGTAGAACACCAATAACATGACAAGATAAATGCAAATGAAAACGACACACAAATCGCACACACCACCCCTAGGGTACGCCTCACTGTTGCCTTGCCCTTCGAAAGGTGATCGTCGAGTAGAGGATGTCTTAGTAAGTCCTCATGATCCGGGAACCTGGCATGAGGGTAGCTTCTAAGGTGTCTTCCCATTGCTCTGGTGATCACCATGTCCCGAACCTCGAATTGACCCGAACACCTCCAACGGTGGTGCTACCTACCTCTCAATGGTGGGATGGCACTACTTTAAAGGACATTTACACAGACGAATTCCTTAGGGTAGGTAGATGACTCTAGATACTTGCTCTAAATTTCAAAACAAATTAAAAAAAAATACTTTTCACACCGACACATTTTCAAAAAGCTTTCGAAAGCAATTTTTCAAACACTCTTGAGGACCGATACAAGAGTCGAACTAAAATTTTCAAAGAAACTTTTTAAAACCCACAATGGAAAAGCAAACAAACCATTTTTGAAAACACAATGAGCAAGTATCTAAGAGCCCATGGATAACCATGGATAGAAAGGGTGCTAACACCTTCCCTTTCTATAACCTACCTCCCGAACCGAGAGCAATCTCTATAAGGAATTTTTCTGTGCTTTTGTCCTTTCCATTTGGAGAAAATAAAAGATGGTGGCGACTCTTGCTTCCGCGACATTTCGCGAACCAGCGTTAAACAGTCAGTTCCAGATCCACCGATCACAGGTAGCTTCTAAGGTGCCTTACCGTTGCTCGGTGACCACACTGTCCCTACACTCGAATTGACCCGAACACCTCCAACGGTGGTGCTACCTACCTCTCAATGGTGGGATGGCACTACTTTAAGGACATTTACACAGACGAATTCCTTAGGGTAGGTAGACGACTCATAGATACTTGCTCTAACTCAAAACAAATCAAAACTTCTTTTTCACACCGACACCTTTCAAAAAGCTTTCAAAAGCAATTTTTCAAACACTCTTGAGGACTGATACAAGAGTCGAACTGAAATTTTCAAAGAAACTTTTTTAAACCCACAATTGAAAAGCAAACAAACAATTTTGAAAACACAAATGAGCAAGTATCTAAGAGCCCATGGATAACCATGGATAGAAAGGGTGCTAACACCTTCCCTTTCTATAAATCTACCTCCCGAACCGAGAGCAATCTCTATAAGGAATTTTTTATGTACTTTTGTCCTTTCCATTTGGAGAAAATAAAAGACGGTGGCGACTCTTGCTTACCGCGACATACGCGATCCAGCGTTAAACAGTCAGTTCCAGATCCACCGATCACAGAACTGGCGACTCTGCTGGGGACTCTTATAAAGTGAGGTGTACCTTAGGACTAAGATCACTTGTGTTTTCAATTGTTGTGCTTGTTTGCTTTATTATTATGGGCTGCATCGGAGTTACATAGATCCTAACCCGGATCTGGGGATACCCTGTTAGGTAGCATAAGCTGTGAGGGACCTGTCCGGCGTAGACCGACATGGGTGAAGCAGTGGCTACGTTGGTGTGGCACCTTGGTCTGTACCGATATCCCTTGTGTCGCAACGAGGAGAATATGGGTCTTCTGAGGAGTCATTAAGCACCAACCGACCTTAGAACCTTAAATGACCCAACTTGGCCAATAGAACAGTAGCAGTACGCTACGCCCATTGAGGCTAAACTCTCGCGATGGTTCTGGCTGCAAGAAAAGATTGCGATGCTGGAGTTATGAACGATTGAGGGTAGTCAATGATATTGGGATCCTCTAAGAACCCGGTTACTTTTGATAGGACAGGTATGAACCAACAAACTGAAAGAGGGTAATACCTAGACCTCATGCTGGCCTAAACTTTAAGGGCTTGTCTTGTGTGACTTGTGTGCCTTATCATGTTTGCCTTTGTAAATATTTGTGGTGTGCTTTATCATAACATCATAACATCATGAGCATTGCATGCATCCTGCATAAGGACTGACCATTTCAAAGACAAGAGGGTTTCACCTTTGCTCTATTTTGTAGGACATCATGATGCCTGTGCAAAGGAATACTATCCGGTTCAACTTTGTTCACCCACCTGAATTGCTTGAAGAGTTGGTTAGCAGGATTCCAAATACCACTTCCTTCATCCAGAGGCATGGTTCTTTTCTCAGTTTAGTCACTGCAAAGCGGGATCAACAGTTGATGAGTGTCCTGACCCAGTTCTATGACCCTCTGTACCAGTGCTTCACCTTTCAAGACTTCCAGCTGGTCTCTACCCTGGAAGAGTTCTCTGATTTGCTTGGTATCCCTATCTTGGATCAGACTCCCTTCACTGGTTGGGAAAAGACCCTCAGGCTTGAGGAGGTTGCTGCAGCTCTTCCCTTGACACATCAAGAAGTAATGGACAACTGGGTGACTAGAAGCGGAGTTAAGGGTTTCTTGGCCAAGTTTCTGATTGGTAAAGCTAACGGTTTCTGGAATGATTTGGACTTTAGGGCATATGAAGACATCTTGGCTCTCTTAATCTATGGGCTAGTCTTGTTTCCTAATCCTGACAACTTCATCAATGTCACTGCCATAAGGATCTTCATGTCTCAGAACCCTGTGCCCACTCTCTTGGGTGACATCCTGCAATAACTTTATGCTCGTACTTCCCGAAGACGAGGAACTATGTGGTGTTGTATCCCTTTGTTGGTGAGGTGGTTTATTTCGCACCTCCCTAAGTTCGTACTGAAGAACCAAGAAGTAAGAGGTTGGGCTCATAGGTTAATGTCTCTCACTGATAAGGACATCATTTGGACTTTCAGAGGTTTGGATGAAATAGCTGTTATTGATCGTTGTGGAGAATACCCTAATGTTCCTTTGATTGGTACTCAAGGAGGAATCTCTTACAATCCATGTCTAGCGCTCCGTCAGTTTGGAAGGGCCAGAAGAGCAGGGCCTCATGAGATGTTGGTGCCTCACATCAGTTTTGAGTTTCAGGTGGATAGTGACGAGCTGCGTCGTAGGTTTATCAAGGATTGGGACAGAGTTCATAAAGCTGACCCACAAGAGTTAGGGCCAAAGACTTCTTTACCTATGGAAGCCTACTACAAATGGGTTCGCATCCGTGCTCAGAAGTTAGGTATGCCGTACGAAGCTGTCAGACCCGTCATTCTTGAGTATCCTGACAAAGATGGGGCTCTTCCAACTGTCCTCCCTCCTCAGATACCTACTGATTATGAGACATTAAAGAGGTCTTGGTCGCAACTGCGAGAAGAACGGGATTCGTACCGGGAAAAGTTCAACGAGCAGGAATTGAAGATCCAGAAGCTGACAAAGCAGTTGGAGAATGAGCGAGCTCTGAATGACTACATCCGTACTGAGAAGAGGAGACCATGGGATCAATAAGGAGTTCTGGATGTTCTTTTACAGTTTTATTTCCCTTTTCAGTATTTCCCTCTTATGTAACGCCTAAGGACAATCTGTTGAACAATTTAAGTTTCAAAGTTGAATCTAATGAAGTGTGTTCCTTTTTGTTTACAAAGTTGATTCCCGATTGTCTTTGAAAACATAAATCATACACATTCCATTCATCATATGCATAGCAGGTATTCTTCTTTTCAGGTTGCTTACTGTTCTTCGCTGTTTATTTCAGCATCATGAACCCTGACTCATCATCAACCGAGATGTCTATCAAGGCCCTTCAGGCGCAGAATGCGCAATTTCAGGAGCTGATCTTGGGTTTGGCTCAAGGCCAAGAAGAGCTGAAGGCTTTACTCCTGAAGAAGGAGAAGAAGAAGAAGAAGAGAACTGTTCTTTTCAACTCGGGCCGGAGGTTTGGCAACACTCTGAAGAATCAAGAAGCTGGTTCTTCTGTAGGCAAAGGCAGTCCCCAGGGGGGAAAGGCTTCAAGTCCAGTAGTCTCTGACAACGAGACTGACTTTGATGAGGAACAGTATCCTCCTGCCGAAGACCGGTACAAGCAGCTGGAAGACAGACTGAATGCAATGGAGATCCAACAAGTGCCTGGGTTGGATTTCGGAGACTTGGGCTTATCTACTGGTGTGATCATTCCCCACAAGTTTAAGGCACCATCTTTCACCAAGTATGACGGGGCGTCTTGCCCCAAGCTACACCTCAGATCTTATGTGCGGAAGATTCAGCCGTACACAGTGGATAAGAATTTGTGGATCCACTTCTTCCAGGAGAGTCTTTCAGGGACTCATCTCGAATGGTTCTATCAGCTGGATGGGACCAAAGTTCGTAACTGGGAGGAGTTGGCTACTGCTTTTTACAAGCAGTATCAATATAATGCCGACCTTGCTCCTACACGTACCCAACTCCAGGGTATGTCGCTAGGATCAAGTGAAGGTTTTAAAGAGTATGCACAGAAGTGGAGGGATCTGGCTGGTAGGGTGCAACCTCCGTTAACTGACCGTGAGCTGGTGGATATGTTCTTAGGGACCCTATCTGGGCCATTCTTCAATCATCTTATCGGTAACTCGTCTGCAGGGTTCACTGATCTTATTCTGACTGGGGAGAGGATAGAGGCTGGAATGAAGTCCGGTAAAATTCAGAAGGGTGCATCTTCAAGTTCTGAGAAGAAACCCTTTAAGAAGGAGGCCAGTGCTGTATATGGGCCTAGGAGGCAAGAGAAACCAGAACGCCGCCAATCTGTCAATGCGGTGATGATTGCAAAGCTTGCTGCCGCTCCTCGGCAAACCAATCCACAAAGGGCTGAAAGACCCAGAAGGGAGTTCACCCGGCTGAGTATGACCTTGTCGCAAATCTTGCCGCAGTTGCTATCCACCAATTTGGTGACTGTTAGAGAGGCCCCGAAGGGTGTGAACACTGCCTCTCCCAAGTACAATCCAAATGCTCGCTGTGCTTATCACTCCGATATCCCGGGGCATTCCACTGATGACTGCTGGGCCTTAAGGAATAAGGTGCAAGACCTTATTGACGCAAAGGAGATACAATTTGAAGCGCCTGAGAGGCCAAATGTGGTGACTGATCCTATGCCCCAGCATGGAGTGAATGCCGTTGATGAAGATGTGTATGCCGTTTCTGTGAATAATGTAGCTACTCCTTTGATGACTGTTAAGAGAAAACTACTGCTGGCCGGTTTATTTCCGGGTTGTAGCGAAGGTTGCCTTTTCTGTGCTGTTTCCCTTTCTGGTTGTCCTTTGCTAAAGTTGGGCATCCAAAGCCTGATGGACAGCAAAGAGATTCTGTTCAAGAAGACCGCTGTTCCGTTTGTTCCTGTGGAAGATGTATATGTTGTTACCATTTTCCAAAATCCAATCAAGGCTCCCCCGAGGAAGCCAGTTAAAATCATGACTGTCGCACCCATTGTGATTACTGTTCCGGGGCCCCTCCCCTATGAATCTGATAAGGCTGTCCCATGGCACTATGGGGCAGATGTATATGTACATGGTATAAAGCAAGAATTCAACACTGGCACCAGCATCAGCAATATCACTGGTCCAGCCAAAGTTACCCGCAGTGGCAGGCTCTTCTCGCCTGACATTGCGCCACCAGCTATTCGAAGACCTCTCGTTATAACACCTGCAAGTGCACCTGTTCCCATTTCTGATCAAGTTGTTTCCCCTGCTGCTGAGTCATCTAATGCTCGGGGCAAAGGGATTGAAGACGAGCCTGCCCGGATGGAGGCACCAAAATCTGTGAATGCTGAGGCCTCCCAACAAGAGATGGAGGAAATTCTGAAGATAATCAAGAAGATCGATTTTAATGTTGTTGAACAGCTGGGGCATACCCCCTCCAAGATCTCTATGCTCTCCTTGTTGTTGTGCTCAGAGGCCCATGCTAAGGCCTTGATTTCATTTCTCAAGACGGCTCATGTGCCACAGGAGACATCTGCAGTCCAGTTTACTGATTGCGTAGCCAATTTGACAGCCGACAATGGTTTGGGTTTCTCGGATGCTGACCTTACTGCTAAGGGAAAGGACCACAATGACGCCCTACATGTCTCTATTGAATGCAGGGGCACTACTCTTGCGCACGTGTTGGTGGACACTGGTTCTTCCCAGAATGTGTTACCCAAGAAGGCCTTAGACCGGTTGGATTGTGAGGGCCTGGAGCTGAAACCTAGCAACATCTTTGTCAGAGCCTTTGACGGTTCTAAGAGGATGGTTCATGGAGAGGTAGACATTCCTATTCGTGTGGGTTCTCAAGTATTTGACTCTACTTTCTATGTGATGGATATTCGTCCATCTTATTCTTGTTTACTGGGTCGACCTTGGATTCACAAAGCTGGGGCAGTGACCTCTACCCTACATCAAAAGCTCAAGTACCCCGTCAAAGGGAAGATCGTCACTGTGCAGGGAGAGAAGGAGTATATGGTTAGTCATTTGAATTCCTTCCGATATATTGAGATGGACGGGGAGTTTATTGAAACCCCCTTTCAGCATTTTGAAGAGGTACCTCCGACATTGGCAGCGGCAGAAACAGTGGTTGAAGAGGATGTTCCTTTGAGATGGCTTCCCTGAAGGATGCCCGGGCCGTGATCGAGAAAGGTGAATGTGCTAACTGGGGCAGGCTCCCTGATTTCACTCTTAAAACTGACAAGTTTGGACTGGGTTTCACTGCAGAGGCTCAGAGGGCTGTGCGCAAGGCAAAGACCAGAAGACCTCCTGTGCTCATTACCAATCCAGGAGTGAATGCCATTGGGGATGAAGATGAAGTAGAAGAGTCAGAGTTCGATAGCTGGATTTACCCGACGACTGATGGTGGACTGACTAACTGGATTGCTAAAGATCATACTCCTGTTACTTTTGTTACGCGGTAATAAACTCCTTTGTTTTTGTTATTTGTAATGAACAATGAATTAAAACTCTGTGGCCCGGTGTCTTACCCGGGGCACTGTGGCTTCATTTGTGAGGGTGTATTAATTGTCATTTCATATATCATGAATAAAGACCTTGGACGTTTTCTCGCATTTCAAATCTTATGCTCCTTTTCTTTCTTTCCTTTCTTTATATATTGCAAAACAACTGTATTTACACACACTCACTCATACAAGTTTCAATCCACTCTGGATCTCACTGGTAACGACTCTGCTACTGCCAGTTATGACTTCGAAAATCCGATCAACTTAGCCGAAGACGAAGGTGAAGATGATTGCGAAGTGCCTGGCGAGCTTGCAAGACTGTTACTCCAAGAAGAGAGGGCAATTCAACCACATGAAGAGTCGGTGGAAACAATAAATTTGGGTACCGAGAGATAGGAAAGAAGTCAAGATTGGTGCCAACCTAGAGCTCAGCGTGAAGCAATGGTTGACTCAGATGCTACATGATTATGTGGAGATCTTTGCCTGGTCCTACGAAGACATGCCCGGGTTGGATACCGACATTGTGGTCCATCATTTGCCTACTAAGGAAGACTGCCCTCCGGTTAAGCAAAAGGTTTGCCGTATGCGTCCAGAGATGTCTGAGAAGATCAAAGTCGAGGTTATGAAACAGTTTGATGCCGGTTTCCTTGCAGTGACTTCTTACCCTCAGTGGGTTGCTAATGTGGTGCCGGTACCAAAGAAAGATGGAAAGGTCAGAATGTGTGTTGACTACAGGGACCTGAACAGGGCCAGCCCCAAGGATGACTTCCCTCTACCTCACATTGATGTCCTTGTTGATAATACTGCTCAGCATAAAGTGTTCTCTTTCATGGATGGATTTTCAGGTTACAATCAGATCAAGATGGCTCCTGAAGACATGGAAAAGACTACCTTTGTTACTCAGTGGGGCACCTTCTGCTACAAGGTCATGCCATTCGGGTTGAAAAATGCTGGGGCAACCTACCAACGTGCCATGGTTGCTTTATTTCATGACATGATCCATCATGAGATAGAAGTGTATGTTGATGACATGATCGCAAGGTCCCAAACCGAGGAGGAACATCTTGATCATCTGCAGAAATTGTTTGACCGTCTGAAGTTGTACAAGCTGAGGTTGAACCCGAACAAGTGCACCTTCGGGGTTAGATCTGGAAAGTTGCTAGGCTTCGTTGTAAGTGATAAGGGCATTCAAGTGGACCCTGCCAAGGTCAAAGCTATTCAAGAGATGCCAGTTCCGAAGACAGAGAAAGAGGTCAAAGGCTTTCTAGGATGCCTGAATTACATTGCTCGATTCATCTCGCACCTAACTGCTACCTGTGAGCCAATCTTCAAGCTGCTGAAGAAAGATCAGGTAGTACGTTGGAATGATGAATGTCAGGCTACTTTTGACAGAATCAAAGAGTATCTCCAAGAACCATCCGTCCTTATGCCACCGGTTGAAGGGAGACCTCTGATATTATACCTGACAGTACTTGACAACTCAATGGGGTGTGTGCTGGGGCAGCATGACGAGTCTGGCCGAAAAGAGCATGCCATTTATTACCTTAGCAAAAAGTTTACCGACTGTGAGACCCGATACTCACTGCTCGAGAAAACTTGCTACGCTTTGGTATGGGCTGCTCGCCGGCTGAGACAGTATATGCTGACTCACACTACCTTGTTGATCTCAAAGATGGATCCTATAAAGTACATATTTGAAAAGCCTGCTCTGTCTGGGAGAATAGCAAGATGGCAAATGATCTTGACAGAATACGACATCCAGTACACAACTCAGAAAGCCATCAAAGGAAGTGTATTGGCAGACCACTTGGCACATCAGGCAGTAGACGACTATCAGTCAATGAACTTCGAGTTTCCAGACGAGAGTATCATGACAGTGACTGATTATGAAGTACCTGGACCGGATGAAGGACCTGAGGAAGGATCCCGATGGTCTATGCACTTTGACGGAGCCTCCAATGCTTTGGGTAACAGTATCGGCGCTGTAATCATATCCCCTCAAGGCACTCATACTCCACTCACTGCCCGTCTATGTTTCAACTGCACCAACAACATGGCGGAGTATGAGGCATGCATCATGGGTCTCCAAGCTGCGATCGACTTAAGGATCAAGTTTCTGAGTGTCTTTGGAGATTCCGCTCTCGTGATCAATCAGATCAAAGGAGAGTGGGATACGAAACATCCGAATCTTATTCCTTACAAAGAATGTGTGTTGACATTGATCCCCCACTTCACAGAGATGACTTTTGAACATTTCCCAAGAGAGAAGAATCAGTTGGCGGACGCGTTAGCTACGATGTCTTCCATGTTCAAAGTCAAATGGGACAATGAGGCTCCCCAGATCATCATCTGGAAACTGGACGAACCGGCATACTATTGTGATCTCGAGACTGAATTGGTGACTGAGAAGCCTTGGTACCATGAGGTGAAGAGATACTTGGAAGCTCAGGAATACCCTGAAGGTGCATCTGTCAACGATAAGAGGTTTCTGAGAAGTTTCGCGGCGAAGTTCTTCCTTAGCAACGACATCCTGTATAAGCGAAACCATGATTCGACCTTACTGCGTTGTGTGGATAAAACTGAAGCAGAAAGGATCATGGAAGAGCTACATGAAGGGACTTTCGGAACACATTCCAGTGGACACACTATGACAAAGAAAATCCTTCGGGCAGGGTATTTCTGGTCCATTATGGAAGCCGACTGTTACCAACATTCTCGGACGTGTCATAAATGCCAGATTTATGCAGACAAGGTGCATGTTCCTCCAGTTCCTCTGAATGTCTTGACTGCACCTTGGCCTTTTGCAATGTGGGGCATAGATATGATCGGTGATATTAAACCTACGGCATCCAACAGGCATCGCTTCATCCTGGTAGCGATTGATTACTTCACGAAGTGGGTTGAAGCAGCTTCCTACGCCACAGTAACCAAGAACATTGTGGCACGGTTCATTCGGCACAACCTGATCTGTCGATACGGCGTCCCTGAAAGAATTATTACAGACAACGGTACCAATCTCAATAACAAGATGATCACTGAGCTCTGCGAGCAGTTTAAGATACAACACCACAACTCTTCTCCTTACGGCCGAAGATGAATGGGGCTGTAGAAGCGGCGAATAAGAACATTAAGAAAATTGTGCAGAAGATGACAGTGACCTATAAAGATTGGCACGAGATGTTACCGTTCGCTCTACATGGATACCGTACCTCAGCCATGACGTCAACCGGGGCAACTCCTTTCTCCTTGGTCTATGGTATGGAGGCAGTCTTACCAATCGAAGTGCAAATACCCTCTCTCCGGATAATGAAGGATGCAGATCTGAGTGAAGACGATTGGATCCAGACACGACTTGATCAATTAAACCTTATTGATGAAAAAAGACTTGCTGCTATCTGTCATGGTCAGACGTACCAAAAACGGATGATTAGGGCATTTAACAAAAACGTCAGACCACAAGAATATCAAGTTGGGGATCTGGTAATCAAGCGTATCATCCTTCCTCAGAGTGATCCAAGGGGCAAATGGACCCCTACGTACGAAGGGCCATTTGTGGTTAAACATGTGTTCTCAGGAGGAGCCATGATCTTGACCACCATGGATGGTGACGACCTTCCTCACCCCGCCAATGCAGACATAGTAAAAAGATACTACGCATGAAAAAAGACCCGCTAGGTTAACATACCTAGGCAAAAATTAGGGCTCCCGGCGAACCAAAAGGGTTCGGGCAAAATGAAGGGATGAAATGAAAAAATCTGTACACCCGGCAAGTCGAAAACCTGAAAAGGAGGCTTGGGCAAAAATGGGTATCCCGGTGGACTGAAAACCCGAAAGGGCGGTCCAGGCAAAAGTTAGGGATAAAGCGTAATACTATGTCTCATTGGATCACTTTGCATCCAGAATCCGATATCTACATCAAGTTCAGACGGCATTGATCAATCAGCTTCATCCTCGACTAGGTCATCAAGTGATGAGACGCTCGAAGATATAAGGGCGATAGCAGAGTTGAAACCCAGTGGGATCATGCTTTTCACACGGCTGTTTTATTTTCCTTTGTACAAATTGTATAAACTCTTTTGTTCGGCGGCGTTCTCTTACTAGGACGTCAGCCTCTTGTACATAAAACGCCTATTTACAGGCAAATTCAAAAATCAATACAAAAAATCACTTTTCAGTTAAAATTGCCAATTGTTTTCCTTTTCTGTTTTTTTTTGCGAAGAACGTCCAAGGTTCAATTTATGATATATGCATTTGACACTAATTGCTAATTCATAAATGATTGCATGCGAAACAAAGGATTAATTACAGGTAACATTAGAAACAGGGGCAATAATGTTTGTCTAAGCGATCTAATTGTTCTGTTCACCAAGGTACCAAGGTAGGTTCAGCTGAAGAACATAACCAGTATGCCTTAATTCCCCAGAGAGTGAGCCAACAAGTCAATGCACTCTCCCCAAGCTATACAATCAGCCTTAAGGAAGTTGAGTATCCTCCAGCAGATCTCAACATTCCCCAGCACATCATACAAATATTCTTAAACAAGCATCCCCGGCAGTCTTGACCTAAAGATTGTTCCCCGATGGTATATCAAACATTCAATGGAGTCACTTTCCCAATACATCTCAGAAATTTCCCCAGGAGAGTCCAATCAAAGATTTCCCCAGGAAAGTGTGAATCATCTCCCCAGCAGGAAGCTTATCCCCAGTAGATTCTGGAAGCTTCTCCTCTACAGCGCACGAACGCGTCCCCGACTTTATTCAAAGGTTATTTCCCTATCAGGATATAACTGGGTTATCCTCAGCCAAAAGCCATGAAAAGATCGTCCCCGACGAAGTCTTCCTATCCCCAGCGAAGTCTATTAACACTTCCAACATAACAATGGTATCCCCAGCGAAGTTACCATCAACATTCCAGCAAAGTACTTCTCTCCCCACAGAGTATTGTTCCCCAGCAAGATCGCTAGAGTAATTTTCTCCCCACAGAGTGTTCTATTCTCCAAGTTTATCCCCCAACGGAGTCATCTTCTCCTGCCGGTATTCTTGCAACTATCATACACAGCGGAGACAACAAAGCATTATTCTCCAACATCAGCCCATGATGTGACTTCCCGACACCCGTCAAGGATTTATCTTCCTAAGACAAAAACATACATTCATAAACATCACATACATCATAATACATGCATATACGCATCATACCTTACAATCTCATTTATGTTGAGAACATCATTGCTTGATCCATATCATGCATTGCATATGACTGACTTTTACCTTTCAGGAAAGATCCAGTTAAGTTCTCAGCCATGTCCAAGACCTAGCCTGGTTCAGTTAAATCGACCCTAAGATTTTCCTGATTCTTATCTAGTCAAAGGCCTTCTCTGGTTCAGTCAGATCGACCCTAAGATCTCCCTGATTCTTATCCAGTTGAAGATATTCCAAGACCTTGTCTGGTTCAGTTAAATCGACCCTAAGATTTTCTTGATTCTTATCCAGTCAAAGGCCTTCTTTGGTTCAGTCAGATCGACCCTAAGATCTCCCTGATTCTTATCCAGTTGAAGATATTCCAAGACCTTGTCTGGTTCAGTTAAATCGACCCTAAGATTTTCCTGATTCTTATCCAGTCAAAGGCCTTCTCTGGTTCAGTCAGATCGACCCTAAGATCTCCCTGATTCTTATCCAGTTGAAGATATTCCAAGACCTTGTCCGGTTCAGTTAAATCGACCCTAAGATTTTCCTGATTCTTATCCAGTCAAAGGCCTTCTCTGGTTCAGTCAGATCGACCCTAAGATCTCCCTGATTCTTATCCAGTTGAAGATATTACAAGACCTTGTCCGGTTCAGTTAAATAGACCCTAAGATTTTCCTGATTCTTATCCGGTCAAAGGCCTTCTCTGATTCAGTCAGATCGACCCTAAGATCTCCCTGATTCTTATCCCAGTAGAAGACATCCAAGATTCTCTCATCGTTACTGTTGAGGTTGAAGTCGCCCAAGATTCTCTCAGCGTTACTGTTGAGGTTGAAGTCGCCTATGATTCTCTCATCGTTACTGTTGAGGTAGTAATCGCCCCAAGATTCCCTCAGCGTTCCTGTTGACGTAGTAATCGTCCAAGATTCTCTCAGCGTTCCTGTTGAGGTAGTAATCGTCCAAGGTTCTCTCACCGTCCCGTTGAGGTAGTAACTATCCCTGGTTCATTCATAACCTTTTGAAGCTCCAGACCCAATTCCTGTAGCCAGTCAGGGCACATCTACATAAGAGTTTGAAGACCAGCTCCTGTAACAGGTCAGGTAATCATTTTCTTTTTCAGGTATGCAAGTTCTCGCTAAGGAAACTCTTACGCGATCGACACCCAGACGGCATCTATAAGCCCATCCATTCATCCATCATCTCTTAGCATGGCATCTATAATCCCATCATCCTATCCATCAATCTCCAAATGGCATCTATAAGCCCATTCCCACCATCACACTGCTAACATGTGAGCGCAAATTTCTGGGCACTCTAGTGTTCAATCATCTTCCACCTTCGGATTACGAAAGGCACGTCAGCCAATCTACATCCTCAGGTCTAAGAAGATTGAACAGGGGAAACTGTTGTACCCCAAAATTTTCCCTCCCATATTCTTCAAGATTTGCAAAGGACATGCTTCAAAATCTCCCCAAGGGTTGTACAGTCCAATTGCCTCCTAACAATCAAGAATTAGGGTTTTGGTTATGGCAGAGAAATTGAAGTTTCCAAGGGTCCAATTAAGTCCCACATGCCTACAAACATTGTCAAGCATCCTTATGCTAAGTTTCAAGACTCACAGCACAAAATTGCACAGTCAGAAACCCTAATTGCCCTACAGTCAACTGCAAGGGCAAAATGGTCATTTGACAGTCAAAAGTTCAAATTTTTGGTCAACATCTTATTTTGAAGCCACAAACATCATTTGATCAATTCTTGATCATGATTCTCAAAGCATGGCTCAAAAAGTCTCAAGATGCAAAAGTTTCCATATTTGGACAGTTGAAAAAGTCAACTGTAACTTGACCAAGGCATAACTTCCACATGGTTTATCAGAAAAATTCCATCCAAAGCTCATTTTGAAGAGAATGACATTTCCTACAACTCCTCTTCACACTTCAAGTCCAAGAAATGCTCTCATAAAAAGTTATCAATCTCAACATTATAGGTCATTTTCAAAAGTCAACAAAAAGGAACTTTAAGTCAAAGACCATAACTTGATATTGGTAAATCAAAATGACATGGGACCAAAGGCATTGGTTATAGGACTTCAAGACCTTTCCAAAATGTCCAAGAACATGATCAAAGCTTAAAAATTGAGCAAGATATGCCTTGTGAAAGTTGGGAAATTTTGGGAATTTTGAAAAGTCAACTTTGCTTCAAATGCCTCAAAATTGCCAATGGGCCACATTTTCTTCCAAGAATCATCATCCAAAAGTTATGCACGACCCATTGACCCAAAGGGGAGTTATTTCATCATTTTTTATTAATTATTTGAATTTTTAATGTTATTAATTCATTTAATTCAAATTAAATATGAAAAAATACTCAAGCATGCATTTTAAATCTTTTTATGCAGCTAATAGGTCTATCATAACTCCAAGATTTCGTGCACACTCAATATGGAAAGATTTGGCCATGATTGGTATCAAAAGTGCATGGAAAAGATTGAAAAAGATTCATTGAAAATCAAATATTGGATTCATCAATGCAAAGGTTTATGGACTCAAATTTCTACCCTAATTCGTCCCATATACATACACAATGCAAACCTAATCAAAGAGGACCTGAAAGCTGCGCCCAAGAAGAACACACACATTGCACTTTTTTCCAAAATTCCTCAAAACTGTTTTCATAGTTTCAAGGCATTTCAAGGCGTGGAAAGGATCTCAAAAGCTTGCTGAGACCTCTCTGATCATAACCCAATACATTTCAAGCCTCCATACACAAAGAATCGGTAGAATGAGGCCGCCCTGTTCTTGACTTTTTTCATATTCGTGTTTTAATTTATACGCATCATCCTTGCATTTTTCTTGTTGATTCATACTAATATGGTTGTTCTAAATCTATTGGCATCATTTAATTGAGTTTTTGTGCCCTGTACGAGAATCTGCCATGGAAGTTTTCTAGGTTTTCAAAGATGTGAAATTGGGGACTTTTGCATATGGTAAAATCAGAACATGAGACTAGGACCATTGAACTCGTAGCATTCCAACGAATCTAAAGCACCCATCACGCTCAATTTATCATTGGCCAATTTCTATTCGCTATTTTCGTTGTCCAAGATTGTGGGGGTTCAAAACCCCCGCTATTTGATGTATTTTTTCAGGCAAAAGCAAAGGCGTGGTGGAGAAGATGATGAGGTGTCTCAACCATACAGGGCCATTCAAATATTCGCGCATTTTCTTTTATGTTTACCAATAGCATTTGTTCTCTCTCATATGAATCAGGTTCCATTAATATTACAAACGAACGCGCTTGGCTGGTTGGTAAGTGAGGTGTCATGCAATCAATGGGACCTGGGTTCGATTCCCAGGTCCCCTCCCTTTCTCAATATATTTTGTTTTAACATGATTCCATACAGTACACACCCAGAAATCTACCATGCACCCTACGCTCAAGCTGGCCACGCGTCCAACAGCATCAATCCAAGGGTCAGCATAAGAGTACTACCATACGCATTGGTCAACAGAGCCACACGCGTCCCAGAAAAGTCAATAAAAGGCTTGAATTCATTGGGCCAGATTAAAGATCATACCTCCATAATTGGGGCAGAACCCCTTTTTTTGTTTGTATCTTTTTCTCCTTTCTTTTTCTCTTTTTTTGTTTTAATTTATTTATTTTCATTTAATTCCTCCAAATAATTTTTTATAACACAAAAAATAAATATAAAAATCAAAAAGTCAAAAAATAAAAATATGTTTTAATATTTAATTCATAAATAGTTTTTTGTAATTAAATTTTGTTAACTAATTTAGTGTTAATTCTAGGTTTAATTCAATGTTCTTTTTAATATATTAAAAAATATAGAGATTAGGGTTTTTAATGCTTTTATTCTTTTTCTTTTCTTTTTACCATATTTAATTATTAATTATTTTGTAAATAAATTAATCATTAAATAATTAGGTTAAAACTAGGTCAAACTTAAACATTTTTTAATAAATTAAAAATAGTTTAGAATTAGGGTTTTAATTAACTTTTTAATTCCATTAATTTTCTTAATTTCATAAAGTACAAAAAATATCAAAAAATAAGTCTTCTTCCTTATTTAATTTAATTAATGTCATAATTTTAATTTAATTTCTTTAAAAGGGTCCAACGCCCTCGCTTTCGATTATAATTTCGTTTTGCGCGCTTATTTTATTTCTTTTTTTATAAATTTCATGTACTTATCCCAAAGCCTTGTAATAGATTAATTAGGATATTTATCTTTCCACATTTTTATTTTATTCAAAATCGGGTCTTGGATTAATTTGGCGATGTAGACCCGCGCCTTTGTAATAGCGTAGGACTTTTATCTTCTCGCGTCTTTTAACTGTTAATAACTCACATGAAAGAATGAATGCCAAAATATAAAAACAAAACGTAGATCACCAATGCATGACGGGATAAACATAATTGAAAATGACACACAATTCACACACCACCCCTAGGGTACGCCTCACTGTTGCCTTGCCCCTCGAAACGTGGTCGTCGAGTAGAGGACGTTTTAGTAAGTCCTCTTGTCCATGAACATGGCATGAGGGTAGCTTCTAAGGTGTCCTACTATTACTCTGGTGACCACACTGTTGCCTTGTCCCTCGAAACGTGGTCGTCGACTATATGACGTCTTAGTGAGTCCTTATGTCCCATTGATCTGGTTGCCTCAAAACAAGTTGCCTCGGAATAGTTGCCTTGGAATAAAAGATCAATGGCATAAGGGTAGCTTCTAAGGTGCCTTACCGTTGCTCAGTGACCACACTGTCCCTACACTCGAATTGACTCGAACACCTCCAACGGTGGTGCTACCTACCTCTCAATGGTGGGATGGCACTACTTTAAGGACATTTACACAGACGAATTCCTTAGGGTAGGTAGACGACTCATAGATACTTGCTCTAACTCAAAACAAATCAAAACTTCTTTTTCATACTGACACCTTTCAAAAAGATTTCAAAAGCAATTTTTCAAACACTCTTGAGGACTGATACAAGAGTCGAACTGAAATTTTCAAAGAAACTTTTTTAAACCCACAGTTGAAAAGCAAACAAACAATTTTGAAAACACAAATGAGCAAGTATCTAAGAGCCCATGGATAACCATGGATAGAAAGGGTGCTAACACCTTCCCTTTCTATAAATCTACCTCCCGAACCGAGAGCAATCTCTATAAGGAATTTTTCTGTGCTTTTGTCCTTTCCATTTGGAGAAAATAAAAGACGGTGGCGACTCTTGCTTACCGCGACATACGCGATCCAGCGTTAAACAGTCAGTTCCAGATCCACCGATCATAATAATCTACCCCCCGAACCTGAGAAATAATCTCGAAAGGTCTTTCCTGTGCTTTTTTACCTTTCCTTATTGGATAAAAGAAAAGTCGGTGGCGACTCTTGCTAAACCGCAACATTTGCAAACACAATCGAAAAACACCAAGTCAGTTCTCCCACCGCATCACATACAGTACCAAGGATTGCTGGGGATACTTATAAGAATTTGTGCTGGGAGCTCATGATACCGAAGATTATTGATGACTCCGTTGGAGATTGAATTGCTGACGAAGCGAGTTTTCAGGTACGCCACTGAATTCTGAATTGCATTGTTGGGGAAGAGATAATCTGGCCAGACTTCCATACATCCTGAACCATTGAGAGGATGGTAGAACTGAATATGCTGAAGAATGGACATTGAACACTGTGATCGGTGGAAATAGAACTGACTGTTTTGGAATGCTGGTTCGCGAAATGTCGCGGTAAGCAAGAGTCGCCACCGTCTTTTATGTTCTCCAACAAGGAAAGGACAAAAGCACATCAAAATTCCTTTTCGAGATGTTTCTCGGTTCGGGAGGTAGATTATAGAAAGGGAAGGTGTTAGCAACCTTTCTATCCGTGGTTATCCACGGGCTCTTAGGTACTTGCTCTTATGTTTTCAAAGATTTGTTTGCTTTTCAAGTGTGTGTGGGTTTTGAAAAAGTTTCGTTTGAAAAATTTCTAAGTAACTCTTGTATCAGTCCTCAAGAGTGTATGAAAAATTTGTTTGAAAACTTTTGAAAGTGTAAGTGTGAAAAGTTGTTTTGTTTGTTTTTGAAAAGAGCAAGTACCCATGAGATCTACCTACTCTAAGGAATTAGGCTGTGTAAAAGTCCTTAAAATAGTGCTATCCCACCATTGAGAGGTAGGTAGCACCATCATTGGAGGTGTTCGGGTCAATTCGATTATCGGGACATTGTGGTCACCTAAGCAATAGTAGGACACCTTAGAAGTAACCCTAATGTCCTAGATACTTTGTATCCGAGGCAACCGTTTCGAGGCAACTGGATCTTTTGGACAAAAGGGCGACCTCTAAGACACCCTATGCTTGATGACCACGTTTCGAGGCAACCAGTGAGGCGTACCCTAGAAGTGGCATGTGCATGTGTGTTGTATTCAGTTAATGTTTATCTTGTACATGTTATTTGTGAGCTACGGGTTAATTTTATTTACATACATTCTTTCATGCATTTAACAGTTAGGGGTGCGGAAAGTAAATTGCGGAAATATAAATTCTACGCTATTACAAGGCGCGGGTCTATACATCGCCAAAAAACAAAGACCCGTTTTGATAAAAGTGCGGAAAGTAAAGAAAGCAATAAACCTAATTACTATTACATTCTTGAAGCAGTTACATAAATATAATGAATTAAAATAAATTGCACGCGAAAGAATGAATCGGGACGTCCTAAGGGTTTTGACCATTTTTTAAGAAAGAATTGATTTTTTGTCCTTTTTTTGTAATTAATGAAATTAAAACTAATAACTAATTAATTAATTAAATTAAAAGAAAATATATTTTTGTGTTTTTATGTTTTTTTAATGAAAATAAAATAAAAGGAATTAAAATTAAAAGTTAACCTAATTCTAAATTGTTTTTACTTATTATAAAGAAAAGAGATTAAAATTGACTTAATTAAACTATTTTATTTGTTAGTATTTTATTTACAAAATATAACATGAAATTAATAATAATAATAATATTAGTGTTTTTTTTTATATTTTTTATGAAAAATATTAATTATGTTAATAGTTAATAAAAAAGAATAAGAAATAAAATAAGGCAAATAAAAATGCAATGACAAAATAAAAATGCAAACCCAAGGGGGTTTTGGGCCAGAATTGGGTGTGTGTTCAGAAATTCCAGCCCATTAAGCTTTCAGGCCTGTTGACTTCCTTGCTTGCCTATGCACAAGGTTGACCAGGGTACATGGTGGGGATCAGCTCCTGGCCTTTGGATGCATGCTTGAGGACACATGGCGTGTTTGGGTGTGAGGTGTATGATGCACCTTTCTTGTGAACCTGCACATAAGTATGTAAAGAAAAAAAATACATGGAAATTATGGGGGACCTGGGATGTTGATCGAGTGCTTGGAAGTAGTTGAATCTGGCTAGATCAGGTCTTTCGAGCTTGACAACTTCAAGGAAATTTTTGCAATTTTTGGGCGTTATCTAGGCTGTGTGTATTTGTCTGTAATGCTTTCTCATGGCTTGTATTTATAGAGGAGATGGAGGGGACAAAGAAATAAGGCAAGAATCCAAGCCATAAAGCCATGCTTTCAAACCAAAATCCAACAAATTAAAAAGCTTCCAAAATTTGCAAAACTTTCCCTTTCCATGCTTACATGTATCTGGACATCTTGGCACAAATTCAAAATTTTGTGTACAAAAAATATCTTGCACGAATTTGGAAGCTAGTAAATGGCATATAAAGGTCATTCAAACCACAAAGATCCCCTTTAATTAATTTTTTTGATTTTATTTGAATTTTATGGATTTAAAATGGATTAAATCAATAAAAATTAAATAAAATAGAAAAATTAATGTTTAATCTTGAAATTAATCATGGGACACGTGGGTGGCATGACAAGGCTGAATCAAGTGGAAAAAAGTGGGCCCTTTTGTCAAAAATTGAAGTTTCAAGGATAGTTGACTTTTGCCATTTCACAAAAATTTCCCAACTTCTCCAATGCATATCTTGCTCAATTTTGATCATATGAACATGTTCTTGGACATTTTGGAAAGGTCTTGAAGTCCTATAACCAATGCCTTTGGTCCCATGTCATTTTGATTTACCAATATCAAGTTATGGTCTTTGACTTAAAATGCCTTTTTGTTGACTTTTAAAAATGACCTATAATGTTGAAATTGATAACTTTTTGTGAGAGCATTTCTTGGACTTGGAATGTGAAGATGAGTTGTAGGAAATGTCCTCCCCTTCAAAATGAGAATTGGATGGGATTTTTTTGATGAACCATGAAAAAGTTATGCCTTGGTCAAGTTACAGTTGACTTTTCAGCTGTCCAAAAATGGAAACTTTTGCATCTTGATGATTTTTGAGCCATTCTTATGGAATCATGATCAAGATTTGATCCAATGATGATTGTGGCTTCAAAATAAGATGTTGACCAAAATTTTTGACTTTTGACTGCCAAATGACCATTTTGCCCCTACAGTTGATTGTGAGGCAATTAGGGTTTTTTGACTGTGCAACTTGACCTTGTGAGCCTTGAAACTTGGCATGTAGATGCTTGACAATGTTTATAGTCATATGTGGCTTGATTGAGCCCTTGAAAACCTCAACTTCCTTGAAGGAACCAAAACCCTAATTTGACTGGCTTAGGAGGATGGTTGACTGTGTAGCCCTTGAGTAGACTTGAGCAAATTGAGATGATGCTTGTCAAAACTTTGAAGAATATGGGAGGGCAAATTTTGGGGTACAAAAAACACCATATGAATCTCTCTGAATATATGCCCCAAGTTTACGCCACACTGGGGAATTACCTCTTGAATCACTTGGGGATAAAAGATGGGCATGGACACCTGTGAATGCCCCGGTTTAGCTCCACTGGGGATTCACTTGATTAACTCCACTGGGGGATGTACTTGCACGTGCCAAGTCAAATGGCAACTCCAGACTTTCCAAATTCACTTGGGGAATTAGGTTCGAAATCATCGTGGATGCTCCCCTCCAGACGCGAGGTTGTGTGAGGGGATTAGTCTTGGTCATTGAGAGGATCAGAGGGTGACCTCGAGGTTCTCCTGATCAGCAATGATCTCCCTAAGACTACATGGGTTTATCCTCATGCGGTGATATTTCCCCCTTGCGGGGAGTGGAAGTTGCTGCCCGACGCGGTCAAGGGCAGAACTCACCAGTATGCCTTGATCGACATAATTGGGTTGAGCCTCACATGGAGTGAGGTCAAGGGCAGGCCCAGTCCAGAACATGTTGTAAGATAATCAACAAACAATTTAACAATAAAAGAATTTGTCAATACAAATTAATTTTACACACAAAGAGTTTAACAAATATGCTAATATAATGTAAATTATATATATATATATATATATATATATATATATATATATATATATATATATATATATATATATATATATATATATATATATATATATATATATATATATATATATATATATATATATATATATATATATATATATATATATATATATATATATATATACATATATATATATGTATATATATGTTGGCTGAAGATTTTGATATTTGTGATTCGAAATAAAATGATTGGGCTTTGTTTGAATAAAGCAAGTTTTATGGTTTGGAATAAGAGAGATTGTTTTTTCGAATGGAAGTTCAAGGTTTCGAATGATAGTTGTGGAGTGTAATGTCTAAAGAATGTTCAAAATAATGATGAGATTAACCTTTGAAACGAATTCGAAATGAAGGTTCCAATGCGTTTGAAATTCAAACATGAGCGGGATATTTGAAATTCGAATACATAAGCGCTGGAGCGTTCGAGGACGCGTGGAAGCTAGAGGGAAGTAATGCTCTGCATGCTTCGAACGTGGCATACTCTGATAGCAAGACCGTTATGGTCGAAATAGTATAAATAGAGGTCTTAGTGTTAGGATTTGAGGGTTTCATATCTGTTGTACAAATTCAGTAAACATTCAAAATACCGCATGGATAGGGAAACGAATGCTCGAAAGATGTACGTATGATAACACCAACATTTACAATTCAATGAAAACTCTTTGTATTTTCCAGTTTTGTCTTTCATTTCCATTTCGTTTGTGCTTCAAACATTTTTACGTTCATGCCTTTACATTAGAGCTTCTACATTCAGAGTCATTTATTTCTTTCCGCATTTAGACGCTTTTCTTAGGTTCGAATCCTTTAAACATTCAGCAACTTTTATATTCACTCACTTAATCCTGCCATTTACCCAATCTTAAGTCTGTTTACTTTTCTAATGAACATTCCTTATACCATATAGAAATTATCCTTCGAATCATTTAGCATAGTAATCGAAGTGGATTGGATGTCTTCGAAACACTTTAATTAGAAGTCCTAAATATGAATACCAGTTTTACAATTAGACTTAGCCAAACAACTATGCACCATAGGATCAATCTAGTCGATCCTGCAAGTTACCAGAGAAATTGAATAACAGTAATTAAGTTTATTCGATAGTTTGGAAGACTAGCGATTGTTTACCAGAAATCACTGTGAACAAATTGGCACACCTGATGGGACCCGTTGTTAAGAAGGTCGAAAGTAAAGAGTTTTAGGATATAATCTCGCTGTGTAAGTTCTTTTTTGAGTATCAATTTCGTTGTTATATGAACCTTAGAAGTGGTAAAACAATTAATAGTAACCAACCCTTACCCAGAAGAAAACGTAGTAGTAGGATGTCAAATCCAAACAATCAACAAGGGGAACCAAATGCCCCACATAGAACAAGCACCAATACGTCTGTTTCGACGGGGACGTCTAACGCGATCCCTACGAACGCACAGTCCGTTGCATCTTCTACCAGTAGTGTGGCCACAAATGGAGCAAGTGGCACGGCAACCAACAGTTCGACCCTAGGAAATACAGGGACCACTGGTTATCTTGCGGGATTTGTCCCACCATCAGGGACACAAACCCATTTCACCACCCCACCACCAATTAGACCACCCAGTTTCGATGGTAATAGACTCAGAAATCCCTCTTATGGGATGTCAACATCTTTTATGGCGGGTTTGCACAATTCCACATTAAATTCGTCACCACAATTTGGGTCCGGATCTGGGGCCAACCAATTTGTGACAAATACCCAAGGTTCAGTAGGTCATAATACACTTCCTATCTTAACCACAGAAAATCAGATGGCTTTTAGACAATTAATGGATGATAGTAACCATAATATGATAGGAGTGTTAGCACGGACTATGCAAGAAATCTTTGCCCTAATAGTACAAAATGTAACTGTAACCAACAGAGAAAATGCGGACAACATGAGTCAAATAGCAGATTTTTTCCCTCCGCCAGAAAGGCGTAGGCAGAATCAGGCATTGGTTCGAGCAAACATACCCATCACAGAACAAATTGCTGACGACCCACCCTATAGACCAGCCAGAGAGGGGGTTAACTTGGGGGCAAGGGCACAAAGACAAGAAGCCCCAGTGATTCGAGAGGAACCACAAAGGGGAGTGATAGAACCAGGGGCAAGGGTCGAAAGGTTAGAAGTCCCAGAGTTTCGCGAAGAACAACCTAGAGGAGTTGTCATGGTGGGTCGACACCAAGATGCTGATGAAGTCGTTCACAGGATTAGAAATGACAACATCTTGGCAGAAAATAATTTAACCACCATGATAGAAAGGATTATGGCGCAAAACGGTCTTAATACAGGAATTAGAAGGCCAAACTATTCCTCTCCCATAGTATATTATGTGATGCACACTGATTTACCAAGGGGATATAAGGTCCCTAAATTTACAAAGTTCGTTGGAGACACCAGTGAGTCAACGGTCGAACATATAGCCAGGTATCTGACCGAAGCAGGAGACATAGCAAATAATGAGAACCTTAGGATTAAATATTTTCCAAGTTCCCTAACTAAGAACGCTTTCACATGGTTCACCACATTGCCTCCTGGATCCATAGATACTTGGACTCTTTTGGAGAGATTATTTCATGAACAATTCTACATGGGACAATCTAAAATAAGTCTGAAAGAGCTAGCCAGTGTCAAGAGGAAGTTTACTGAACCCATAGATGATTATCTGAATAGGTTCAGACTCTTGAAGTCTAGATGTTTCACAGTAGTCCCTGAACATGAGTTAGTCGAAATGGCTGCTGGCGGCCTAGACTACTCCATTTGAAAGAAATTAGATACACAATACTTGAGGGATATGGCCCAATTAGCGGACAGGGTTCGACAAGTCGAAAGACTAAAGGCCGAGAAAGCCAGGGTTTTTAAAAATAGCAAGAAAGAGAGGGTTTCCTATGTTGAAACTGAGGAAGCAGAAGATTACCCTGAATTCGAAGAGGTCGAAATTGACCTCACTGAATTGAAACAGGCTCCGCCTTACTCTTGTAAATTACTAGTCCCCACTAAAGGGAAAGAAATTATTGAAAATGAGAAAAGTGACAAGTTCCCAAAGAAGGTGTATACCTTGGACGTAACGAAATATGATGAAATTTTTGATCTACTTGTCAAAGATGGCCAACTAATAGTTCCATTGAATGTCAAATTACCACCTTTAGATCAAAGAAAGAAAAGAGGATTTTGTAAGTATCACAGTTTCTTAGGCCACAAAACCTCACAATGTTTTCTTTTCAGGGATCTGATTCAAAATGCAATCAAGAATGGTAGATTAAGGTTCGCTGACAAGCCAAAGATGAAAGTGGATGATGACCCTTTAGATGTTACTGACACCAATTACTCTGAACCTGCATACATTGGAGAGATAAATATGGTTGGAGCGAATGAGGGTGACACTCCATCAGAAGAGGAAAACACTGAAGATGAAAACTACGTGTTAGTTGAAATCGAAAAGGAAGTTACTGAGGACTTCCATAAGGAACAAGAAGCTTTGATCAAAGCAGTTCCTTTGGTTGCTTCGAAAGAAATCCAGGCTACTGAAGGCCAGGAGAACCAAAAACAAAATTTGACACAGGCTACTGAAAGCCTGAGGCGAAAGTTGGAGAAAGTACAGATCACACTGCCAGTTCTTCCTCAAAAAGGGATAAGGGATACCTTGGGGGAGCCCAGCAGAAAGTTCGATTACATGGTGAAGTATTCCGCCCCAGAAAGCGCAAAGATCCCAATTGAAGACATCAAACCTACAGGATGGGGAGATACTGATATCAAAAGGGAAGATGTGGATGTTAACATGGTAAATATGGAGCAACCTTGTTCCTAAATGAAGGAAATGGAAAGGTACTTAGAGAAAGAAAAGCACAAGGTGGAGGATAGTTATGCTAGGGATGTTAGTCTCAAGGACTACCTTATGTTATGCCACAAAGAGAATGCTGTAATGATGTTATGTCCCAGATGCAACATCATTTGTAATCAGAGAGGTGCTGCAGATTTTGAGAAAAGACAAAGGGCACGAACAGGCGTCAACTGGCGCCAGAATAACCAGCTGTTCAGATGTTACCCTAAGGCTGGAGAAAGTCTTTTGGGGTTCTTAGTTCGTTGTCACAAGGGGGCAACCAAATGCTTAGTGTGTCCAAGATGTTCTGCAGTATATGATTAGAAAGTGGCCGAAACCTTCGAAACAGTCCCTTTTGCCCCATGTTGGAACCACAGAGAAACTGGTCAGATGGGCCAACGTTTCGAAAGCAACTACACCCAACGGAGGCCTGACAACCCTTATCCTAGAGGCGCTCGAAGGGTAACATTCAAAGTTCCTACTGAGGTACCAACGGACAAGTGGCTACAAGTTAGGGCTGACAAGGGGAAAGACTAGTGGAGGAATAATGAACGAAATGCACGCCATGCCATGGTGTACAGAAGGCAGTTCAATATGGCGAAAAGGGAAGAAGTAAGGTTGGAAAACTACAAGGGAAAGAACCCTATGTCAAGGTCACAATGGCGCAGGCAACAAAGAGTTCGAAAAGCTGAGAGAGAAGCTATGTTAGACAAAGGAGTGGCTTCGAGCAGGGACAAAGAGGAATCGAGTACCAACAAACCTGCACCAAACAATCAACCTGGGGGCAAACCTCCAGTTAGCAGGAAACTTTTCTCTGAAACAAAGCAAAACGAATCAAAGGAATATACGCCAGGTCCAGAGGAGGATGAGGAGATGCTGACTGACAATTTCGAATCAGAAGGGGAATCTTCACTCAACATCAACTACAATGTAGTATCTGTGTTGCCTTGCGAATTTGGGCAAGAGACTGAAGTCGGAGAGCACGAGGAGGATGATGCAATAGACCTAACGAAACATAGGCCAGTATGCTATTATGTGATGGATAATGGGGCTGTCGAAGAGCAGAATGCCTTCTTCGAATACCCAGAACCAGCCATGTAAAATCACCTAAAGCCATTGTTCATTCGAGCCAAAGTTGGTACACATGGCGTAAACAAAGTCCTAGTGGATGGAGGCGCTGTAGTGAACTTGATGCCTCACTTCATGTTGAAGAAGTTAGGGATACATGATGTTGACATAAAACCACACAACATGGTACTCTCGAACTACGAAGGTAAAGTAGGCCAGACATTGGGGGTGATCCAAGTGGATTTGACAGTGGGATCAAGCTGCAGACCCACTATGTTCATGGTAATCGAAGCTAAAGCCAACTACAATTTGTTGTTGGGCAGAGAATGGATCCATGGCGTTGGAGCAGTCCCTTCGTCGATGCATCAGAGGTTAGTATTATGGAGAGAAGATGGCATTGTTGAAAACATCGAAGCTGACCAAAGCTATTTCATGACAGCAGTCAACCTAGTTGATAAGAGAAACTATGACAAACACTTAGCCAAAATTGCTCCTTGTACCCCTAACGACGAGATCAATGAGACCAGGAATGTGCATTATTACATGACCCTTCGCCATGATGGAATGTATTGGGATCGAAGGATAATCAAGGGAGATGGAGAAGTCGAAGGCGCTGCACAAAGACGGCTAGCAGGCTGGGAATTTGATAGTCCTGCTCATGATTGAGTCCTCCTTCTTCGAAAAGATTTCGGCCTACATGGCTGAGAACGAATGAAAGGCGGCCTTAGAAGCTGAAGTAGATAGTATGGATGCAGAAGTAAACAAAACAGGTGGGGATGGCTCAAAAGGCTCACCCTTTGAAGAACAAGAAATAGTTGAAATAGATCAAAGGCTAGATGCCATTTATGATAAAGAACCTTTAGGCTTCGAGAAGGACCCCACAGACTCAGGTGCTAAAATGTTAGCGCAGGATCCACTCGAAGAGGTGAACTTGGGAGATGAAAACACAAAAAGAATAACTTACGTGAGCACAAAACTCAATTCAAACCTCAAGCAGAAAGTGATCGAAGTTCTTAGAATAAACAAAGATTGTTTCGCGTGGGACTATGATGAAATGCCTGATTTAAAGAGGGAGCTAGAGGAACACAGACTTCCAATCAAGGATGGCAAGAAGCCCATCAAGCAGACCCCTAGAAGGTTCGCACCAGCAGTTCTCACGAAGATTAAAGCTGAAATTGAAAGGTTGTTGCGCTGCAAATTCATCAAGACCACAAGGTATGTCGAATGGTTAGCAAATATAGTACCTGTTATTAAGAAGAATGGCTCTCTGAGAATTTGCATAGATTTTAGAGATTTAAATACTGCTACCCCCAAAGATGAGTATTCCATGCCTGTGGCAGAAATGTTAGTAGATTCTGCTGCAGGATTTGAATATTTAAGTATGTTAGATGGATACTCTGGGTATAACCAGATCTTTATTGCTGAAAAAGATGTTGCTAAGACAACATTTCGTTGTCCAGGAGCCTTAGGCACCTACGAATGGGTAGTAATGCCTTTTGGTTTAAAGAATGCTGGAGCAACTTATCAAAGGGCAATGAATTCAATTTTTCATGATTTCATTGAAACTTTTATGCATGTGTACATTGATGATATAGTCATCAAATCAGTATCTGCAGAAACTCATTTGCATCATTTGAGCCAATCATTCGAAAGAATGAGAAAGCATGGCTTAAAAATGAACCCCCTTAAGTGTGCATTTTTCGTGCAGGCTGGAGATTTCCTTGGTTTTGTGGTTCATAAGAAAGGCATTGAAATCAACCAAAACAAGACCAAAGCCATTGTAGAAACGAAAGCACCTACATCAAAAAAGGAGTTGCAATCTTTGCTAGGTAAAATTAACTTTTTAAGAAGGTTCATTTCATATTTAAGTGGAAGAACCCAGGCTTTCTCTCCGTTACTTCGTTTGAAGCAAGGATGTGATCGGTGGATCTGGAACTGACTGTTTAACGCTGGTTCGCGAAATGTCACGGAAGCAAGAGTCGCCACCGTCTTTTATTTTCTCCAACATGGAAAGGACAAAAGCACAGAAAAATTCCTTATGAGATAGTTTCTCGGTTCGGGAGGTAGATTTATAGAAAGGGAAGGTGTTAACACCCTTTCTATCCATGGTTATCCATGGGCTCTTAGATACTTGCTCATTTGTGTTTTCAAAAATGGTTTGCTTTTCAATTGTGAGCGAGTTTGAAAAAGTTTCATTGAAAACTTCAATTCGACTCTTGTATCAGTCCTCAAGAGTGTTGTAAAGCGTTTATTTTGAAATCTTTTTAGAAAGTGTCAGTGTGAAAAGATTTTTTTGATTGTTTGAAGAGAGCAAGTACCCATGAGTCATCTACCTACCCTAAGGAATTAAGTTGTGTAAGAGTCCTTTAGATAGTGATATCCCACCATTGAGAGGTAGGTAGCACCATCGTTGGAGTTGTTCGGGTCAATTCGATTATCGGGACAGTATGGTCACCGAAGCAACGGTAGGACACCTTAGAAGCTACCCTTATGCCATTGATCCTTTTTTGATTCCGAGGCAACCTTTCCGAGGCAACTGGATCATGGACATAAGGACTTACTAAAACGTCCTGTACTCGACGACCACGTTTCGGGGGGCAAGGCAACAGTGTGGTCACCAGAGCAACAGTAGGACACCTTAGAAGCTACCCTTATGCCATTGGTCATGGACATAAGGACTTACTAAAACGTCCTATACTCGACGACCACGTTTCGGGGGGCAAGGCAACAGTGAGGCGTACCCTAGAAGTGGTGTGTGCATTTGTGTGTTGTATTCAGTTAATGTTATCTTTGATCAGGCATTGAGGTGAGCTACGCTTATTTTTTAATTAGCGTGCATTCTTTCATACAAGTTAACAGTTAAAAGGGGTGCGGAAAGTAAATTGCGGAAAACATAAATCCTACGCTATTACAAGGCGCGGGTCTATACATCGCCAAATCTTTACAAAGACCTGTTTTAAGTAAATAAGTGCGGAAAATAAAAAACAGTAAAAGGTCCTATTTACTATTACATATCCGGAGCAATTACATAATAATCGAACAAATTGAATACGCGCGAATAAAGAAAAGGGAATTATTTTTTTTGTCTTTTTTGGTAATTAAATGAAATTGAAAACTAATTAATTATTTTAATTACAAGAAAATATTTTTTTTTTTTTGAAATAAAATAGAAATAAAAAGAAACAAAATTAAAGGTTAGCCTAAATCTAAATCTATTTTAATTATTAAAAGGAATGTTAAAATGGCCTAATTAACAACTAATTCAATTATGATTTATTTACAAAATAAAAATAATAATAATAAAAGTGTTAATTATATTTTTTTGGTTTTTTATGAAAATGGTTAATTAAATTAATTACTAATAATAAATAAAAATAGAAAAAGGCAAGAAATTAAATGGAAAAAATGAGAAAGAAAAAAATAAAATAAAGAACCAAGTGGAGGGGGTGCTGGGCCAGGAATGGGATGAAATGCTGAATCTGGGCCCATTAAGACCAAGGCCTCGTTGACCTTTCTGCTTGTGTGTGCACCCATTGACTGAAGCCTATGGTAAGCCTCTTTTGTGGCCTTTGGATATGCTTTGAAGACACCTGGCCTGTTGGATCTGTGAGGCCTATGATGAACCTCCCTTGGAGCGTTGCACAGGAAAGTTAGATGAAAAATAATATGGGAATTGTGAGGGGACCTGGGAATCGAACCCAGGTCCCAATGCTTACCAGCGAATGCCTTGACCAAGTGAGCTATTTGTGCGCGTTTGTAGTGTAATAGATAACAAATATTATAAAACAAAACCAAAGTCAATGCTATGAAATAAAAAATAAACGCGCTGGAATTCAAATCCCCCAGTCATGTCTCGCCACGCAGTCTTCTTCTTCATTTGTGTACCTATAACATGAGCACATAGCGGGGGTTTTAAACCCCCCAAAACACAACCTGCAAAAAATAGCGAACAGCTCATGCTTGCACATAAATTGAGCGCGAGGTCATGGTTATGTCCGTTTGGATGTCACGATTCCAATGGTATACATTTGGTTGGCCAATTTTACCATATGTGCAAACGCCTAATTTCAAGCTTCTGAAACCCTAATGTCCATCAATGGCAATTTTTGGTATGGGATGCTATTGTTTAATTAAATAATACCAAAAGCTTCAGGATGTTAATATGAGTATAAATCAATTCAAAGAAATGTCAAAAAACGCATGAGTGATTACATAGAATTCAATAAAAAAATGCAAACCGCTTGGTGTCTATGGCACGATTTCTTGAGTGATTGTGCTTGGTTCTGATTGCCAAAGCCTCCTAGGAATGCCAGCAATGTGTTTGGATGGGAATTGGGACTTAAAACGTGTTGTAAGGGGGTTTACAGTTTTGCTTTTTTGCTTGAAAATTTGAAAATGTGTTTGGCCGTTTGGGAGCTTCTTAGGTCGTGAATTGGCTTGTGTTAGCTTGCATACATCTTATGTAATGAGTCTTGATCAGAATTAAAGCCAATAATGCAATGCATTCATGCTTGGGATTTTCCATAAACTCCATTGAAGCACTTTCCATTCTTGAGCCAAAATTTGAATTCTTGCTTCATTTAGACCTTTGCACGAAAATGGAATGATCATGATGATGTATCAAAGCAATTCAATAGAAGAAATATCCCCTTAATTAATTTATTTGATTTTATTTGATTTTAAATGATTTAAAATGAATTAAATCAAATAAAATTAAATAAAAATGAAAAAATTAATTTTAAATCTTGAAATAATTTGGGGGACACGTGGGAAGCATGGCCAAGTTGAAACAAGTGGAAAAAGTGGGCCCCTTTTGTCAAAAATGAAATTTCAAGGATAATTGATTTTGGCCATTTCACAAAAATTTCCCAACTTCTCCAATGCATATCTTGCTCAATTTTGAAGTTATCAACATGTTCTTGGACATTTTGGAAAGTTCTTGAAGTCCTCTAACCAATGTCTTTGGTCCCATGTCATTTTGATTTACCAATCTCAAGTTATGGTCTTTGACTTAAAGTCCCTTTTTGTTGACTTTTGAAAATGACCTATAATGTTGAAATTGATAACTTTTTGTGAGAGAATTTCTTGGACTTGAAGTGTGAAGATGAGTTGTAGGAAATGTCATTCTCTTCAAAATGAGCTTTGGATGGAATTTTTCTGATAAACCATGTAGAAGTTATGCCTTGGTCAATTGGCAGTTGACTTTTTCAACTGTCCAAAAATAGAAACTTTTGCATCTTGAGACTTTTTGAGCCATGCTTTGAGAATCATGATCAAGAATTGATCAAATGATGTTTGTCGCTTCAAAATAAGATGTTGACCAAAAATTTTGACTTTTGACTGTCAAATGACCATTTTGCCCCTGCAGTTGACTGTGAAGCATTTTAGGGTTTTTGACTATGCAATTTGATGCTGTGAGTCTTGAAACTTGACATAAGGATGCTTGACAATGTTTATAGGCAAGTGGGACTTGTTTGGACCCTTGGAAACTTCAATTTCTTTGCCAGAACCAAAACCCTAATTTTGACTGTGTTAGGAGGCAATTGGACTGTGCAACCTTTGAGTGATTTTGAATCATCTGAAGACTGATCTTGGCAAATCTTGAAGAATATGGGAGGGCAAATTTTGGGGTACAACAGTTGCCCCTGTTCAATCTTCTTAGACCTGAGGATGTAGATTGGCTGGCGTGCCTTTCATAATCCGAAGGTGGAAGATGATTGAACACTAAAGTGCCCAGAAATTTGCGCTCACATAGAGTGTGCTAGCAGGATGATGTAGGGAATGGGCTTACAGATTCCATTTGTAGATTGATGTATAGGAAGATGGGCTTATATATGCCATCGGGAGGTTGTCGATCGCGTAAGAGATTCCTTAGCGAGAACTTGCATACCTGAGAAAGAAAAAGATTACCTGGCCTGTTACAGGAGTTGGTCTTCAAACTCTTTGTGTAGATGCGCCCTGGCTGGATATAGGAACGAGTCTTTAAACTCTTCAGACGTGCCCTGGCGAGATACAGGAATCGAGTCTGGAGAATATAGTCGTCAACAGATACACCCTGGCAAGATACAGGAATCGGATCTTCGAACTCTTCAGACGTGCCCTGGCAAGATACAGGAATCGGGTCTGGTAATGTTAGTCGTCAACAGATACACCCTGGCAAGATACAGGAATCGGATCCTTAAACTCTTCAGACACACCCTGGCAAGATACAGGAATCGGGACTGGTAATGTTAGTCGTCAACAGATACACCCTGGCAAGATACAGGAATCAGATCCTCAAACTCTTCAGACACACCCTGGCAAGATACAGGAATCGGGACTGGTAATGTTAGTCGTCAACAGATACACCCTGGCAAGATACAGGAATCGGATCCTCAAACTCTTCAGACACACCCTGGCAAGATACAGGAATCGGGACTGGTAATGTTAGTCGTCAACAGATACACCCTGGCAAGATACAGGAATCGGATCCTCAAACTCTTCAGACGCACCCTGGCAAGATACAGGAATCGGAACTGGTAATGTTAGTCGTCAACAGATACACCCTGGCAAGATACAGGAATCGGATCCTCAAACTCTTCAGACACACCCTGGCAAGATACAGGAATCGGGACTGGTAATGTTAGTCGTCAACAGATACACCCTGGCAAGATACAGGAATCGGATCCTCAAACTCTTCAGACACACCCTGGCAAGATACAGGAATCGGGACTGGTAATGTTAGTCGTCAACAAATACACCCTGGCAAGATACAGGAATCAGATCCTCAAACTCTTCAGACGCACCCTGGCAAGATACAGGAATCGGGACTGGTAATGTTAGTCGTCAACAGATACACCCTGGAAAGATACAGGAATCAGATCCTCAAACTCTTCAGACACACCCTGGCAAGATACATGAATCGGGACTGGCAATGTTAGTCGTCAACAGATACACCCTGGCAAGATACAGGAATCAGATCCTCAAACTCTTCAGACACACCCTGGCAAGATTCAGGAATCGGGACTGGTAATGTTAGTCGTCAACAGATACACCCTGGCAAGATACAGGAATCGGATCCTCAAACTCTTCAGACACACCCTGGCAAGATTCAGGAATCGGGACTGGTTATGTTAGTCGTCAACAGATACACCCTGGCAAGATACAGGAATCGGATCCTCAAACTCTTCAGACGCACCCTGGCAAGATATAGGAATTGGGTCTGGTAATGCTAGTTGTCAACAGATACACCCTGGCGAGATACAGGAATCGGATCTTTAGTTGCGACCGTTGATAGCAATTATCTTTGTATTAACTTTTGTCCTGAAAAGACAAAACGTTAGTTGTATGCAATGTCATGATGTATGACATGCGAGATGAGATTGTATATTCATGATGCGTATATGCATGCTATGTATGTATGAAAATGTGTTGTATGTTTTTGTCTTAGGAAAATAAATCCTTGACGGGTGCCGGGAAGTTAAATCCTGGGCTAATGTTGAAGAATGGAGCTTCGTTGTTTCCGCTGGGGAGTGATGATTGTAAGAATACCGGTAGGAGAAGATGACTCCGTTGGGGAATACACTTGGAGATTACTCTGCGGGGGGGGGGGGGGGGGGGAATTATTCTAGCGACCTTGCTGGGGAACAATACTCTGTGGGAAGAGAGGTACTCTGTTGAGATGTGATGATAACTCCGCTGGGGATACCATTATTATGTTGGAAGTTTTAATAGACTCCGCTGGGGGTAAGAAGACTTTGTCGAGGACGATCTTTCCGTGGCTTTTGGCTGAGGATAACCCAGTTATATCCTGGTAGGGAAATAACCTTATGAATAAATCCGGGGGAGCGTTCGTGCTCTGCAGGTGATAAGCTTCCAGAATCTACTGGAGATAAGCTTACTGCTGGGGAGATGATTCAGCTTTCCTGGGGAAGTCTTCAGACTGGACTCTTCTGGGGAAATCTTGAACTGTATTGGGGAGGTGGCTCCACTGAATGTCTGTATACCGCCGGGGAACAATCTTTGATCAAGACTGCCGGGGATGCTTGTTAGGAATGTTTGTATATTGCGCTGGGGAACGTTGAGATCTGCTGGAGGGTACCCAACTTCCTTAAGGCTGACAGTATAACTTTGCTTGGGGAGAGTATGTTGACTTGCTGGCTCACTCTCTGGGGAGTTAAGATATCTTGGTTATGTTCCTCAGCTGAACCTACCTTGGTACCTTGGTGGACAGAGCAATTAGATTGCTTAGACAACTCATTATTGCCCCTGTTTCTAATGTTACCTGTAACTAATCCTTTGTTTCGCATGCAAATATTTATGAGTTAGCAGTTATTATCAAATGCATATATCACAAATTGAACCTTGGACGTTCTTCGCAAAACAAAACAGAAAAAGGAAAAAACAATTGGCAATTGATCTGAAAAGTGAATTTATATTGATTTTTGAATTTGCCCGTAAATAGGCGTTTATGTACAAGAGGTTGACGTCCTAGTAAGAGAACGCCGCCGAATAAAAGAGTTTATACAATTTGTACAAAGGGAAAACAAAACAGCTATGTGAAAAGAATAATCCCACTGGGTTTCAACTCTGCTATCGCCTTTATATCTTCGAGCGTCTCATCACTTTGCTGCTCGGTTGACGATGAAGCTGATTGATCGATGTCGTCTGAACTTGATGTTGATACCGGATTCTGGATGCAAGGTGATCCCATGAGACATAGTATTACGCTTTAAACCCTAACTTTTGCCTGGACCGCCCTTTCGGGTTTTCAGTCCACCGGGATACCCATTTTTTCCCAAGCCGCCTTTTCAGGTTTTCGACTTGCCGGGTGTACAAATTTTTTTTCATTTCATCCCTCATTTTGCCCGAACCCTTTTGGTTCGCCGGGAAGCCCTAATTTTTGCCTAGGTATGTCAACCTAGCGGGTCTTTTATCACGCGTAGTATCTTTTTACTATGTCTGCATTGGCGGGGTGAGGAAGGTCGTCACCGTCCATAGTGGTTAGAATCATGGCTCCTCCTGAGAACACATGTTTAACCACAAATGGCCCTTCGTACGTAGGGGTCCATTTTCCCCTGGGATCACTCTGAAGAAGGATGATACGCTTGATTACCAGATCCCCAACTTGATATTCTTGTGGTCTGACTTTTTTGTTAAATGCCCTGATCATCCGTTTTTGGTACGTTTGACCATGACAAATAGCAGCGAGTCTCTTTTCGTCAATTAGATTTAACTGATCAAGTCGTGTCTGGATCCAATCATCTTCGCTCAGGTCTGCATCCTTCATTATCCGGAGAGAGGGTATCTGCACTTCAATCGGCAAGACTGCCTCCATGCCATAGACCAAGGAAAAAGGAGTTGCCCCAGTTGACGTCCTTGCTGAGGTACGGTACCCATGAAGAGCGAACGGTAACATCTCGTGCCAATCTTTATAGGTCATTGTCATCTTCTGCACAATCTTTTTGATATTCTTATTAGCTGCTTCTACAACCCCATTCATCTTCGGCCGGTAGGGAGAAGAGTTGTGGTGATGTATCTTGAATTGCTCGCAGAGCTCAGTGATCATCTTGTTATTGAGATTGGTACCGTTGTCTGTAATGATTCTTTCTGGGACGCCGTATCGACAGATCAGGTTGTGCCAAATGAACCGTGCCACAACATTCTTGTTTACAGTGGCGTAAGAAGCTGCTTCAACCCACTTTGTAAAGTAATCGATCGCTACCAGGATGAAGCGATGCCCATTGGATGCCGTAGGTTTAATCTCACCGATCATATCTATGCCCCACATTGCAAACGGCCAAGGTGCTGTCAAGACATTCAGAGGAACTGGAGGAACGTGCACCTTATCTGCATAAATCTGGCATTTATGACATGTCCGAGAATGTTGGTAACAGTCGGCTTCCATTGTGGACCAGAAATATCCTGCTCGAAGGATCTTCTTTGCCATGGTATGTCCACTGGAATGCGTTCCGAAGGTACCTTCATGTAGCTCTGCCATGATCTTTTCTGCTTCAGTTTTATCCACACAACGCAGTAAGGTCGAATCATGGTTTCGCTTGTACAGAATGCCATTACTGAGGAAGAACTTCGCTGCGAACCTTCTCAGAAACTTCTTATCGTTGATAGATGCACCTTCAGGGTACTCCTGAGCTTCCAAGTATCTTTTCACCTCATGTGACCAGGGTTTTTCAGTTACTACCTCAGTCTCCAGGTCACAACAGTATGCAGGTTCGTCCAGTTTCCAGATAATGATCCGGGGAGCCTCATTGTCCCATTTAACTTTGAACATGGAAGACATTGTAGCCAACGCGTCCGCCAACTGATTCTCCTCTCTTGGGAAGTGTTCAAAAGTTATCTCTGTGAAATGGGGGATCAATGTCAACACACATTCTTTATAAGGAATAAGGTTTGGGTGTTTTGTATCCCACTCGCCTTTGATCTGATTGATCACGAGAGCGGAATCTCCGAAGACACTCAGAAACTTGATCCTTAAGTCAATTGCAGCTTGCAGACTCATGATGCATGCCTCATACTCTGCCATGTTGTTGGTGCAGTTAAAACATAGCCGGTCAGTGAGTGGAGTATGAGTGCCTTGGGGGGATATGATCACAGCGCCGATACCGTTACCCAAAGCGTTGGAGGCTCCATCAAAGTGCATAGACCATCGGGATCCTTCCTCAGGTCCTTCATCCGGTCCAGGTACTTCACAATCAGTTACTATCATGATGCTCTCGTCCGGAAACTCGAAGTTCATTGACTGATAGTCGTCTACTGCCTGATGTGCCAAGTGATCTGCCAATACACTTCCCTTGATAGCTTTCTGAGTTGTATACTGGATGTCATATTATGTCAAGATCATTTGCCATCTTGCTATTCTTCCAGACAGAGCAGGCTTTTCGAATATGTACTTTATAGGATCCATCTTTGAAATCAACAAGGTAGTGTGAGTCAGCATATACTGTCTTAGCCGGCGAGCAGCCCATACCAAAGCGCAGCAAGTTTTCTCGAGCAGTGAGTATCGGGTCTCACAGTCGGTAAACTTTTTGCTAAGGTAATAAATGGCGTGCTCTTTTCGGCCAGACTCGTCATGTTGCCCCAGCACACACCCCATTGAACTGTCAAGTACTGTTAGGTATAGTATCAGAGGTCTCCCTTCAACTGGTGGCATAAGGATGGGTGGTTCTTGGAGATACTCTTTGATTCTGTCAAAAGCGGCCTGACATTCATCATTCCAACGTACTACCTGATCTTTCTTCAGCAGCTTGAAGATTGGTTCACAAGTAGCAGTTAGGTGCGAGATGAATCGGGCAATATAATTCAGACGTCCTAGAAAGCCCCTGACCTCTTTCTCTGTCTTGGGAACTGGCATCTCTTGAATGGCTTTAACTTTGGCAGGGTCCACTTGAATACCCTTGTTACTTACGACGAAGCCTAGCAATTTTCCAGATCTTACCCCGAAGGTGCACTTGTTCGGGTTCAACCTCAGCTTGTATAACTTCAGACGGTCAAACAATTTCTGCAGATGATCAAGGTGTTCCTCCTCAGTTTGGGATCTTGCAATCATGTCGTCGACATACACTTCTATCTCATGATGGATCATGTCATGAAATAAAGCAACCATGACGCGTTGGTAGGTTGCCCCAACATTTTTCAACCCGAATGGCATGACCTTGTAGCAGAAGGTGCCCCACTGAGTAACAAAGGTAGTCTTTTCCATGTCTTCAGGGGCCATATTGATCTGATTATAACCTGAAAAGCCATCCATGAAGGAGAACACCTTGTGCTGAGCAGTATTGTCAACCAGAATGTCGATGTGAGGTAGGGGAAGTCATCCTTGGGGCTGGCTCTGTTCAGATCCCTGTAGTCCACACACATTCTGACCTTACCATCCTTCTTCGGTACCGGTACCACATTGGCAACCCACTGAGGGTAAGAAGTCACTGCAAGAAACCCGGCATCAAACTGTTTCATGACCTCAGCTTTGATCTTTTCGGACATCTCTGGACGCATACGGCGGACCTTTTGCTTAACCGGAGGGCAGTCTTCCTTGGTAGGCAAATGATGGACCACAATGTCGGTATCCAACCCAGGCATGTCTTCGTAGGACCAGGCAAAGATCTCCACATAATCGTGTAACATCTGAATCAACCGTTGCTTCACGCTGAGCTCTAGATTGGCACCAATCTTGACTTCCTTCCTATCTGTCTCAGTACCCAGATTTACCGTTTCCACTGGCTCTTCATGTGGCTGAATGGCCCTCTCTTCCTGGAGTAACAGTCTTGCAAGCTCTCCAGGCACTTCGCAATCATCTTCACCTTCGTCTTCGGCTAAGTTGATCAGATTTTCGAATTCATAACTGGCAGTAGCAGAGTCGTTACCAGTGAGATCCAGAGTGGATTGAAACCTGTATGGGTGAGTGTGTGTAAATACAACTGTTTTGCAATATGTATAAAGAAATAAAGGGAGCGCAAGATTTGAAATGTGAAAAACGTCCAATGCTTTTATTCATGATATATGAAAGTGACAAACAAAAGCCCTCACAAATAAAACCACGGTGCCCCGGGTAAGACATCGGACCATAAAGTTTCAAATTATTGTTTATTACAAATCCAAAACAAAGAAGTTCATTACTGGGTGACAAAAGTAATGGGTGTAAAGTCTTTTGCGGTCCAGTTGCTAGGTCCACCGTTGGTCGTTGGGTAGATCCAGCTGTCAAACTCGGATTCTTCCACTTCGTCTTCATCCCCAATAGCATTCACTCCTGGATGGGTGATGAGCACAGGAGGTCTTCCAATCCTTGCCTTGCGCACAGCCTTCTAAGCCTCTGCAGTGAAACCAAGTCCAAACTTGTTAGTCTTAGGAGTAAAATCCGGGAGCCTTCCCCAGTTTGCACATTCACCTTTTTCAATCACAGCTCGGGCATCCTTCAAGGAAGCCATCTTCAAAGGAGAACCCTCTTCAGTCACTGCTTCTGCTGCTGCCAATGTTTGAGGTACCTCTTCAAAATGTTGGAAGGGGGTCTCAATGAACTCCCCGTCCATTTCCACGTACCTGAAGGAGTTAAGGTGGCTGACCATGTATTCCTCTTCCCCTTGCACTGTTACAATCTTCCCCCTGACCGGGTATTTGAGCTTCTGATGCAAGGTTGAAGTCACAGCTCCAGCCTTGTGGATCCACGGGCGACCCAGCAAACAAGAATAGGATGGACGGATGTCCATCACATAGAATTTTGAATCAAATACCTGCAAACCAACCCTGATCGGGATGTCAACCTCACCATGTACCATCCTTTTGGACCCGTCAAAGGCCCGAACAACAATGTTACTTGGTTTGAGCTCTAAGCCCTCACAGTCCAGCCTGTCTAGAGCCTTCTTGGGTAGCACGTTTAGTGAAGAACCAGTGTCAACTAGCACATGAGCAAGAGTAGTGCCCCTACATTCAATGGAGACATGCAGGGCATCATTATGGTTCTTCCCCTTGGCCGTCAGATCAGCATCAGAGAAACCCAGGCCATTATCAGCGGTTAAGTTGGCCACACAGTCGGTGAGTTGATCAGCAGACGTCTCTTGAGGTACGTGGGCCGTTTTCAGGAAAGCAATCAGGGTCTTGGCATGGGCCTCTGAACACAGCAGCAGTGATAGCATGGAGATTTTAGAGGGGGTGTGCCCCAGCTGTTCAACGACGTTGAAATCACTTTTCTTTATTATTTTGAGGATCTCTTCCATCTCCTGCTTGGAAGCCTCGACAATGGTCTTTGGTGCCTCCGTCCGGGCAGGCACATCAACAGCAATCCCCTTGCCCCGAGCGTCAGATGACTCGGCAGTAGGGGTGGAAACTTGGTCAGGGGGGAAACAGGCACACTGGCAGGTGTGATGACAAGAGGCCTTTGAATTGCTGGAGGAGCGATGTCTGGTGAGAACAGTCTTCCACTACGAGTGACCTTAGCAGGCCCAGTGATGTTGGTGACACTGGTATCAGCGTTGAACTCTTGCTTCACTCCCAGAACATAAACATCTGCCCCATAGTGCCATGGGACAGCTTTATCAGACTTGTAGGGGATGGGCCCCGGAACAGTAATGGTGATGGGAGAAATCTTGTGAACAGGCAAAATTTGGACAGGCTTCTTTGAAGGAGCCTTGGAAGGGTTATTGAAAATGGTAACAATTTAAACTTCTTCAACAGGGGCAGCAGGAACAACAGTCTTTTTGAACAAAATCTCTTTACTATCCATCAGGTTTTGGACGCCTGATTTCAGCAAAGAACAACCAGCATGGGCATCAGCACATAAAGGGCAACCTTTGCTACATCCCGGAAATAAACCGGCTAGCAACAGGTTCCTCTTGACAGTCAGCAGCGGAGTAGCAACATCATCCACATAAGCTACATACAAATCCTCCTCAACAGCATTCACTCCATGCTGGGGCATGGGAACGGTCACAACATTTGGCCTCTCGGGCGCCTCGAACTGTATCTCCTTGGCATCAATAAGGTCCTGAACCTTATTTCTCAGGGCCCAGCAATCATCAGTAGAATGTCCCGGGCTATCAGAGTGATATGCGCAACGAGCGTTGGGGTTGTATTTCGGAGATGCTGTGTTTACCATCTTCGGAGCCTCTTTGACAGTTACCAGGCTAGTTGACAGCAGTTGCGACAGGATCTGAGAGAGAGTCATGCTGAGCCGAGTATACTGCCGTTTGGGCCTCTCAGCTCTGGGTTGGTTGTACTGTTGTGGAGCAGCAGTAGGCTTAGAAATAACCACCGCGTTGACAGCTTGGCGGCGTTCCGGTTTGTCTTGCCTTCTTGGACCATACACATCACTGGCCTCCTTCTTAAAGGGCTTCTTTTCAGCATTGGAGGAGGTACCCTTCTGTATCTTTCCCGATTTTATACCAGCCTCGATCCTCTCACCAGTCAGGATCAGGTCAGTAAACCCAGCAGAGGAATTACCAATGAGATGATTGAAGAATGGACCAGATAGGGTCCCCGAGAACATATCCACCAGCTCCCGGTCCATCAATGGTGGCTGCACCCTGCCAGCCAGGTCCCTCCATTTCTATGCGTACTCCTTAAAACCTTCTCCCGATCCTAGCGACATACCCTGGAGTTGGGTACGTGTAGGAGCGAGGTCGGAATTATATTGATACTGCTTGTAGAAAGCAGTGGCCAAATCCTCCCAGTTACGAATGTTGGTTCCATCCAGCTGATAGAACCATTCGAGGTGAGTCCCTGAAAGACTCTCCTGGAAGAAGTGGATCCATAAGTTCTTGTCTGCTGTGTAAGGCTGGATCTTCCTTACATAAGAACGGAGGTGCATCTTGGGACAGGAAGCCCCGTCATACTTCACAAAGGCAAGCGCCTTGAACTTGTGTGGGATCACCACCCCAGAAGATAAACCCAAGTCTCTGAAATCCAACCCAGGCACACGTTGAATCTCCATAGCATTTAACCTGTCCTCCAATCGTTTGTACCGGTCCTCAGCAGGAGGGTATTGTTCATTGTTGAAGTCTGTCTCAGTGCCAGAAACCACAGGACTAGGGACCTCCCTCTCCTGGTGACTACCTTCCCCCACAGATGGAGTAGTCCTCTCAGCTTCATTCTGCAATGTGTTCCCGAGTCTGCGCCCAGTGTTGAATAGCACAGTCCTCTTCTTCTTCTTATTCTTCTTCAGGAGCAAAGCCTTCAGTTCTTGTTGTCCCTAGGCCAAGTTCATGACCATCTCTTGAAATTGGGTATTCTGGGCCTGGAGGGCCTTGATAGATTGCTCGGTAGTGAGTTCAGGATTCATGATGCTTGAGTGCTGAAATAAACAGCGAAGAAGATTAAGCAACCTGTAGGAAAAGGGTACCTGTAATGCATATGATGAATGAAATGCGGATGAATTATGTTTTCAAAGACAATCGGGAATCAACTTTGTAAACAAAAGGAACACACTTTATTAGATTCAAACTTTAAATTGTTCAACAATCTGCCCTTAGGCGTTACAAGAATGAAAATACTGAAAAGGAAATAAAGCTGTAAAAGAAACATCCAAAGCCCATCAGTGCTCCCATGGCCTCCTCTTCTCAGTACGGATATAGTCATTCAGGGCCCGCTCGCTCTCCAATTGCTTGGTCAGCTTCTGGATCTTCTGTTCCTGTTCGTTGAACTTTTCCCGATAATAATCCCACTCTTCCTATAGTTGTGCCTAAGACCTCTTTAGTGTATCAACATCAGTGGGTATCTGAGGAGGGAGAACAGTCGGAGGAATCCCATCTTCATCAAGACTTTCAAGAACGATAGGCCTGACAGCTACATATGGAATACCTAACTTCTGAGCACGGACGCGGACCCACTTGTGGTAGGCTTCCATAGGTAAAGAAGTCTTCGGTCCCAACTCTTGTGGGTCAACTTTGTGAATTATGTCCCAAGCTTTGATGAATCTACGGCGCAGTTAGTCGCCATCTTTCTGAAACTCAAAACTGATGCGAGGCATCTGCATCTCATGAGGCCCTGCTCTTCTGGCTCTTCCAAACTGACGGAGAGCTAAACATGGATTATAAGAGATTCCGCCCTGAGTGCCAATCAATGGAACGTTAGGATACTCTCCGCAACAATCAATAACAGCTACCTCATCCAAACCTCTGAGAGTCCAAATGATGTCACTATCAGTGAGGGACATTAATCTATGAGCCCAGCCTCTTCCTTCTTTGTTCTTCAGCACAAACTTAGGGAGGTGCGAAATAAACCACCTCACCAACAAAGGGATGCAACACCACAGAGTTCCTCGTCTTCGGGCAGTACGAGCATAAAGTTATTGCAGGATGTCACCCAAGAGAGTGGGCACAGGGTTCCGAGACATGAAGATCCTTATGGCAGTGACATTAATAAAGTTGTCAGGATTAGGGAACAAGACTAGACCATAGATTAAGAGAGCCAGGATGTCTTCATATGCCCTAAAGTCCAAGTCATTCCAGAAACTGTTAGCTTTACCAATCAGAAACTTGGCCAAGAAACCCTTAACTCTGCTTCTAGTCACCCAGTTGTCCATTGTTTCTTGGTGGGTCAAGGGAAGAGCTGCAGCAACCTCCTCAAGCCTAAGAGTCTTTTCCCAACCAGTGTAGGGAGTCTGATCCAAGATAGGGATACCAAACAAATCAGAGAACTCTTCCAGGGTAGGGACCAACTGGAAGTCTTGAAAGGTGAAGCACTGGTACAGAGGGTCATAAAACTGGGTCAGGACACCCATCAGTTGTTGGTCCCACTTTGTTGTGACTAAACTGAGAAGAGAACCATGCCTCTGGATGAAGGAGGTAGTATTTGGAATTCTGCTAATCAACTCTTCAAGCAACTCAGGTGGGTGAACAAAGTTGAACCGGATAGTGTTCCTTCGCATAGGCATCATGATGTCCTACAAAACAGAGCAAGGGTGAACCCTCTTGTCTTTGAAATGGTCAGTCCTTATGCAGGATGCATGCAATGTTATGATGGCATGATGTTATGCTAAAGCACACCACAAATATTCACATAGGCAAACATGATAAGGCACACAAGTCACACCACAACCCTTAGAGTTTAGGCCAGCATGAGGTCTAGGTATTACCCTCTTTCAGTTTGTTGGTTAGGACCTGTCCTATCAGAAGTAACCGGGTTCTAGAGGATCCCAATATCACTGACTACCCTCAATCGGTCATAACTCCAGCATCGCAACCTTTTCTTGCGGCCAGAACCATCACAAGAGTTTAGCCTCAATGGGCGTAGCATACTGCTACTGTTCTATTGGCCAAGTTGGGTCATTTAAGGTTCTAAGGTCGGTTGGTGCTTAATGACTCCTCAGAAGACCCATATTCTCCTCGTTGCGACACAAGGGATATCGGTACAGACCAAGGCGCCACACCAACGTAGCCACTGCTTCACCCATGTCGGTCTACGCCAGACAGGTCCCTCACAACTTATGCTACCTAACAGGGTATCCCCAGATCCGAGTTAGGATCTATGTAACTCCGGTGCAGCCCACAATAATAAAGCAAACAAACACAGCAATTGAAAACACAAGTGATCTTAGTCCTAAGGTACACCTCACTTTAAGTATAGTCCCCAGTAGAGTCGCCAGTTCTGTGATCGGTGGATCTGGAACTGACTGTTTAACGCTGGTTCGCGAAATGTCGCGGAAGCAAGAGTCGCCACCGTCTTTTATTTTCATCAACATGGAAAGGACAAAAGCACAGAAAAATTCCTTATGAGATAGTTTCTCGATTCGGGAGGTAGATTTATAGAAAGGGAAGGTGTTAGCACCCTTTCTATCCATGGTTATCCATGGGCTCTTAGATACTTGCTCATTTGTGTTTTCAAAAATGGTTTGCTTTTCAATTGTGAGTGAGTTTGAAAAAGTTTCATTGAAAACTTCAATTCGACTCTTGTATCAGTCCTCAAGAGTGTTGTGAAGCGTTTGTTTTGAAATCTTTTTAGAAAGTGTCAGTGTGAAAAGAGTTTTTTGATTGTTTGAAGAGAGCAAGTACCCATGAGTCATCTACCTACCCTAAGGAATTAAGCTGTGTAAGAGTCCTTTAGATAGTGCTATCCCACCATTGAGAGGTAGGTAGCACCATCGTTGGAGTTGTTCGGGTCAATTCGATTATCGGGACAGTGTGGTCACCGAAGCAACGGTAGGACACCTTAGAAGCTACCCTTATGCCATTGATCATTTTTTGATTCCGAGGCAACCTTTCCGAGGCAACTGGATCATGGACATAAGGACTTACTAAAATGTCTTGTACTCGACGACCACGTTTCGGGGGGCAAGGCAACAGTGTGGTCACCAGAGCAACAGTAGGACACCTTAGAAGCTACCCTTATGCCATGGGTCATGGACATAAGGACTTACTAAAACGTCCTATACTCGACGACCACGTTTCGGGGGGCAAGGCAACAGTGAGGCGTACCCTAGAAGTGGTGTGTGCATTTGTGTGTTGTATTCAGTTAATGTTATCTTTGATCAGGCATTGAGGTGAGCTACGCTTATTTTTTAATTAGCATGCATTCTTTCATACAAGTTAACAGTTAAAAGGGGTGCGGAAAGTAAATTGCGGAAAACGTAAATCCTACGCTATTACAAGGCGCGGGTCTATACATCGCCAAATCTTTACAAAGACCCGTTTTAAGTAAATAAGTGCGGAAAATAAAAAACAGTAAAAGGTCCTATTTACTATTACATATCCGGAGCAATTACATAATAATCGAACAAATTGAATACGCGCGAATAAAGAAAAGGGAATTAATTTTTTTGTCTTTTTTGGTAATTAAATGAAATTGAAAACTAATTAATTATTTTAATTACAAGAAAATATTTTTTATATTTTTTTTTTTTGAAATAAAATAGAAATAAAAAGAAACAAAATTAAAGGTTAGCCTAAATCTAAATCTATTTTAATTATTAAAAGGAATGTTAAAATGGCCTAATTAACAACTAATTCAATTATGATTTATTTACAAAATAAAAATAATAATAATAAAAGTGTTAATTATATTTTTTTGATTTTTTATGAAAATGGTTAATTAAATTAATTACTAATAATAAATAAAAATAGAAAAAGGCAAGAAATTAAATGGAAAAAATGAGAAAGAAAAAAATAAAATAAAGAACCAAGTGGAGGGGGTGCTGGGCCAGGAATGGGGTGAAATGCTGAATCTGGGCCCATTAAGACCAAGGCCTCGTTGACCTTTCTGCTTGTGTGTGCACCCATTGACTGAAGCCTATGGTAAGCCTCTTTTGTGGCCTTTGGATATGCTTTGAAGACACCTGGCCTGTTGGATCTGTGAGGCCTATGATGAACCTCCCTTGGAGCGCTGCACAGGAAAGTTAGATGAAAAATAATATGGGAATTGTGAGGGGACCTGGGAATCGAACCCAGGTCCCAATGCTTACCAGCGAATTCCTTGACCAAGTGAGCTATTTGTGCGCGTTTGTAGTGTAATAGATAACAAATATTATAAAACAAAACCAAAGTCAATGCTATGAAATAAAAAAAAAACGCGCTGGAATTCAAATCCCCCAGTCATGTCTCGCCACACAGTCTTCTTCTTCATTTGTGTACCTGTAACATGAGCACATAGCGGGGGTTTTAAACCCCCCCCAAAACACAACCTGCAAAAAATAGCGAACAACTCATGCTTGCACATAAATTGAGCGCGAGGTCATGGTTATGTCCGTTTGGATGTCACGATTCCAATGGTATACATTTGGTTGGCCAATTTTACCATATGTGCAAACGCCTAATTTCAAGCTTTTGAAACCCTAATGTCCATCAATGGTAATTTTTGGTATGGGATGCTATTGTTCAATTAAATAATACCAAAAGCTTCAGGATGTTAATATGAGTATAAATCAATTCAAAAAAATGTCAAAAAACGCATGAGTGATTACATAGAATTCAAGAAAAAAATGCAAACCGCTTGGTGTCTATGGCACGATTTCTTGAGTGATTGTGCTTGGTTCTGATTGCCAAAGCCTCCTAGGAATGCCAGCAATGTGTTTGGATGGGAATTGGGACTTAAAACGTGCTTTAAGGGGGTTTACAATTTTGCTTTTTTGCTTGAAAATTTGAAAATGCGTTTGGCCGTTTGGGAGCTTCTTAGGTCGTGAATTGGCTTGTGTTAGCTTGCATACATCTTATGTAATGAGTCTTGATCAGAATTAAAGCCAATAATGCAATACATTCATGCTTGGGATTTTCCATAAACTCCATTGAAGCACTTTCCATTCTTGAGCCAAAATTTGAATTCTTGCTTCATTTAGACCTTTGCACGAAAATGGAATGATCATGATGATGTATCAAAGCAATTCAATACAAGAAATATCCCCTTAATTAATTTATTTGATTTTATTTGATTTTAAATGATTTAAAATGAATTAAATCAAATAAAATTAAATAAAAATGAAAAAATTAATTTTAAATCTTGAAATAATTTGGGGGACACGTGGGAAGCATGGCCAAGTTGAAACAAGTGGAAAAAGTGGGCCCCTTTTGTCAAAAATGAAATTTCAAGGATAATTGATTTTGGCCATTTCACAAAAATTTCCCAACTTCTCCAATGCATATCTTGCTCAATTTTGAAGTTATGAACCTGTTCTTGGACATTTTGGAAAGGTCTTGAAGTCCTCTAATCAATGTCTTTGGTCCCATGTCATTTTGATTTACCAATCTCAAGTTATGGTCTTTGACTTAAAGTCCCTTTTTGTTGACTTTTGAAAATGACCTATAATGTTGAAATTGATAACTTTTTGTGAGAGCATTTCTTGGACTTGAAGTGTGAAGATGAGTTGTAGGAAATGTCATTCTCTTCAAAATGAGCTTTGGATGGAATTTTTCTGATAAACCATGTGGAAGTTATGCCTTGGTCAATTGGCAGTTGACTTTTTCAACTGTCCAAAAATAGAAACTTTTGCATCTTGAGACTTTTTGAGCCATGCTTTAAGAATCATGATCAAGAATTGATCAAATGATGTTTGTGGCTTCAAAATAAGATGTTGACCAAATTTTTTGACTTTTGACTGTCAAATGACCATTTTGCCCCTGCAGTTGACTGTGAAGCATTTTAGGGTTTTTGACTGTGCAATTTGATGATGTGAGTCTTGAAACTTGACATAAGGATGCTTGACAGTGTTTATAGGCAAGTGGGACTTGTTTGGACCCTTGGAAACTTCAATTTCTTTGCCAGAACCAAAACCCTAATTTTGACTGTATTATGAGGCAATTGGACTGTGCAACCTTTGAGTGATTTTGAATCATCTGAAGACTGATCTTGGCAAATCTTGAAGAATATGGGAGGGAAAATTTTGGGGTACAACAAAGGACAAGCTTTTGAATGGAATGAAGCACATCAGGAGGCGTTTGACAATATAAAAAGATATCTCACTCAGCCTCCTATCTTGGCCCCACCTTCATGGGGAAAACCCATGAGATTGTACATATCCGCCTCTGAAGTTACCATAGATAGTATGTTAGCACAAGAAGATAGCAATGGCATCGAAAGAGCCGTATACTATTTAAGTAGGGTGCTGAATGATGCGGAAACCAGATATAGCAACATAGAAAAGATATGTCTCTGTTTGTATTTCTCTTGTATGAAACTTAAATATTATATAAAGCCTGTTGATGTTTATGTTTCATCTCATTTCGATGTTATCAAATACATGCTTTCGAAACCAATAATGCATAGCAGAATTGGTTAATGGGCTTTGGCCTTGACAGAGTATTCTTTGACTTTCATGCCTTTAAGAGCTGTGAAAGGTCAAGTAATTTCTGATTTCATTATTGATCATTCATTGAGCGAAGAGACTGTCACGGGTTACGTTGAAATGCAACCTTGGAAACTATACTTTGATGGTTCGACCCATAGATGGTAGTGGCGTTGGAGTTCTTATAATTTCTCCCGAAGGAATTCCAACAAAATTCAAGTATAAGTTAGATGGTCCTCGTTGCTCGAACAACGAAGCTGAGTACGAAGCGCTTATCGTTGGACTTGAAGCTTTGTTGGAATTGGGGGCAACTAGAGTCGAAATTAGAGGAGATTCAAAGCTAGTGGTCAAGCAAATAACAAAGGAATACAAATGCATAAAGGACAATTTGATTACGTATTTCGTCATAGTTAATAGGCTACTCAAAAAATTCGAATACATGGATATTAAACATATACCAAGAATAGAAAATCAAGAGGCGAATGACCTTGCACAGTTGGCTTCAGGGTATAAAGTTTCCACCAAAGAATTTGAAGATTTGATTGAATTAAGAGGAAGAGCTATGGCTACTAGACTCATACTGTGGTACGGTGGGAGAACTGACTAGTGTTTTGCGTTTGTTTTCGCAAATGTTTCGGTTGAGCAAGAGTCGCCACCGACTTTTTATTTTATCCTAAGGAAAGGTTTAAAAAGCACAGCAAAAACCTTTGAGATTTTTCTTGGGTTCGGGGAGTAGATTATAGAAGGGGAAGGTATTAGCACCCCCTCTATCCATGGTTATCCATGGGCTCTTAGGTACTTGCTTAGATCAACTTGCCTTGGTTTTGTTTGAAATGGTGCTTTGTGTGCGGCTTTGAAAATGTTTTGAAAAGATGCCTTGTATTAGGCTAACCTTGTAACAATTCTTTACTCGAATGTTTTACAAAAGGTGTTTTATCTTTTAAAAAAGATGTTTCAAGGGTTTTGAAAAGGTTGATTTTGAAAGTGTTTGTGAAGTGAGTTTTGAAATTAGGCAAGTGTTTTCTTGGCAAATTGACAAGTACTTAAGAGTTTATCTACCCTGAAGTTTCCTCGAAGGTTTTGTCATGTTTTGAACCCTTTTGACAAATTTGTTCCACCATTGCATTTGGTGGACAATCTTGTCTTAGGAGATGAAAGGGACAGGCGCGGGTCATCGTTTGGACCATAATTGCAACGGCGTTAAATGTCTTTGGGCAATTTTTTTAAAGGGAATTGATCATTCATTTAGGCAACATTTTTGAGGGACTATGGTCATTTTGATTGTTTGTTTTACCCAAAGAAACTCAACATGCAATATGGCCCAATTATTTGAAGGCAACAAAGTGGAATACCCTAGGGGTGTTAGTGTGCAAGTGTGTTTTATTGCATACAAGAGTTTTTTCTTTGAATTAGGTTTTTCTATTTCATTGATTTTATCTTGCCATACACGTCCTAATTACTAGCAATAAGAGGCGGAAATGTAAAATCCTACGCTATTACAATAATTAGGGGAGGGGGATACATATTTGTACATGGGGGGTTCAACGAGAAAAATAGACAAAAAAGAAAATAGCGAAAAACAAGATATATAGAGAGAGAGAGGGAGCCCGCGCGCTGTTGGGAGGCCATCAGAAGTTCTGACCCAGATCCGCCGTCAGATGATCAACCTGTTGGTGAAACTGGATGAGTCAGAACTTCTGACTCTAGAACCTGCAAAACAGAACCTTGTTAGTGGGGAAACCAGAAGTTCTGATTTCCCTGCGCTGCAAGACAGAAGTTTGTTAGTGGAGAACCCAGAAGTTCAGATTCTGCTGAAAAGGCAATAACTCTCAGAGGTTCTGATGTCACTGACAGCAAAACAGGCTTCAGAGGTGCTAACGTCAAAGTCAGCACTTGGCTTCTTCCTGTACTAATCAGAACATCTGCACTCCTGTTGTTACTCCACAAAACAGAAAACATATTTGGAATAGATCCAGCAAAACAGCAAAATGTCTCAGAGGTCAGAATCACCAAGGTCACAGGCAAGTCTTATACTGGCTCAGAACGTTCTGAGGTATGAGAATCCTCAGAACATAAACAGCAATAACACGAATATTTACATTATGCTACTTGAACATGCACAGCAGATGATGCTTAACAGTGTGGTGAGGGTCAGCAGGTGCTTACCTGACTGTCTGGAAAATGGTGGGTGAAAGTTAGCTTTTGGTTCTGGTGGTGTTCTGGACAGATTTGGAAAAGGGGAAGTGAAGGTGTATACGTGTATAGGGTCAGAAGTTTGGAAAGAACGTTTTTGGTTTACAGAAAAGAGCTAGACGTTTGATGAAGTTGAAGGTAAGAAACTTAAAGTTATGAAACAAAGCTGGAGATTTTGGCAGAGTTTCAGAATGTTACGTTGCTAGGAGTTTCGTTTCTCTCTTAGCAATTTTTCTGTTTCTTTTTCTTGAACGTCTTTTGCAGTGGTGAAAGCTCTCTATTTATAGGCAAAGTTCTTGTGGATGCCTTGAACATTTAAGGCGCCAACAGAGTTTGAATTTGTTCTTTGACAGAAATTCCTGGGAAGTTGTGATACAGCTATCTTTCAGCCTAGGTAGCAGCAGCAGGCGTAGATTGGGGAGAAGTGACCTCTGAAGTGGGCGGTGGCGTGAAGACCCATGCCAGAATCTGTGCAAAAGCATTTTCCAAGCCACACGTGAATGCTCAGGAGTGGTTGGAAGCATTAATGGGCATTAAATGGTGACAAGACCTGTCAATACCAACATTCTGGTTGTTGAATCAGCAACGTAAACCATGTTCTGGCCTTGGCTACCTGTTGTCTTAGCAAGCTCTGGAAATTCTCCTGGTTTTCTGATACGTTCCTTGGATCTACTTCTGGACAATTTTGGATTTAGAGGTTCTGTATTAGTGACACCTATCCTTCTGGCCTTTCATCTTCTGATTTCATCCTGTTCTGAAGGAGCCTTCATACTTTCCTGTTTCTCTTGCATTCCTTTAGCAAGTTCTGACTGAGCTTGTGTAACTGCTGAAGGGGCATGTTCTGTTTGAGGCTTACACTCTGAACCATGTTTACAACTTCTGATTGAACTGATGTAGCTGCTGAAGAGCCAACTTCTGACCACGCTGAGCCCAGCTTGCAACTTCTGACCGTCTTCATCTGGAATGGGTCCAGAAGTTCTGAAGCGCTGATTTTTCTAAAAAACATTTATTTTAAAGAAACACTTAGAATTTGATTTTCCTCAAGATGAAAGTGTTGTTTCTGGAGTTTGTGAGACCATCTTGCTCTTGTAAGTGGCTTGCTTGGGCAAAAGGATAACCTAGGACTTGGATTTGTTTCGGGGGATTTTGAAAAATCTAAGATGCCTTCCATGAAGAAAGGGAGGGCAAATTTTGGGGTACAACACATACCATCAGACTTAGAAAATATAAGGTTAGGTTATGCTGACAAGCAGGAATTCGAAGTATTAGCCACAGACACCTTGTCAGATGCAGATTGGCGAAGTCCAATTGTGAATTATTTAAAAGACCCAACGTTGAATGTGGGTAGGAAGATAAAATATAGAGCGTTATCATACGTCCTAATGGGAAATGAATTGTTCAAGAAGACCCAAGAAGGCGTATTACTGAAGTGCATATGAGAAGGTGAGGCATACTTAGCATTATCAGAGGTCCACAATGGGGCATGTGGGACACATCAAGCAGGCCATAAAATGAAATGGTTGTTATTCCAATATGGCATGTATTGGCCCAGCATGCTCAAAGATTGTATAGATTTTGCTAAAGGGTGTGAAGAATGCCAGAAACATGCAGGAATTTAACATGCTCCTGCAAGCGAGTTACATTCGATCATTAAACCATGGCCCTTTAGAGGATGGGCATTAGATTTAATAGGAGAAATCAATCTTGCTTCGTCTAAAGGACAACAATATATCTTAGTAGGAATTGATTATTTTACCAAGTGGATAGAAGCAATACCATTAATAGTTGCTGATCAAGAGGCTATTATTGGGTTCATACAGAAACAGATAATTTATAGGTTCGGATTACCAGAGAGTATAACCACAGACCAGGGTTCTGTGTTTACTGGTAGAAAGCTGCAGGAATTTGCTCAGGAGATGGGTTTTAAATTATTAACATCAACACCATATTATGCTCAAGCAAATGGTCAGGTCGAAGCAGCAAACAAAGTGATAATAGGGTTAATTAAAAAACATGTTGGTAAGAAGCCAAAGAATTGGCATAAGACTTTGGACCAAATACTCTGGGCTTGTAGAACATCTCCTAAAGAAGATACTAACACCACGCCTTTCCAACTAACATTTGGCCATGATGCAGTTTTACCAGTGGAAATTCATCTGCAATCAGTTCGAATTCTAAGGCAAAATGAGATCCCATCTGCATTATATTGGGAGATGATGATGAATGAGTTAGTTGAGTTAGACGAAGTTAGATTGCATGCATTGGAAATCCTAATGAGGCAAAAGGAAAGGGTAGCCAGGGCATACAACAAAAGGGTGAAAGGTAAAACATTCACTGATAATGACTTAGTCTGGAAAGTCATATTGCCCATGGACAAGAAGAATAAAACATTAGGTAAATGGTCACCTCATTGGGAAGGACCCTTTCGAATACTGAAGAAATTTTCAAACAATGCGTTTGAAATCGAAGAGTTAACTGATGACAAACGAATCTTAAAGGTTAACGGGAAATATTTGAAAAAATATAGACCTCGCCTGCAGAAGATTCGGATAATAGCAACATAGTCGAGATATTATAAGGAGATTCCAAAATGGTGCCATATGTTGCCAAAATGGCGTTGGTCAAATATTACAAAACCGAGACTCAAGTTAATTCAAATAAGCAAAGATTTAAAAATAAGCATTGTTTCTCAATCTTGCGAAGGTGCTTTTAAAGGACTCAAGTCTTTGATGGGTATAACGTCTCGCTCCTTCCAGAGTAGCTAATTCTCCTTTGATGCGCTCTGCTGCTTCTGTTTCAGAAAGGCCCCTGCTAAGAAGTTCTTCGAATTGGTTATTAACGGTGTCAGTTTCGTAAGCCAGTTGTTGTTGTTGAGCTTCTTTGACCTTTTGCTGGAGCTCTTGAATTTGTCCTTCCCAAAAGAGAATAGACCGCGCTCGAACTTCATAGTCAGCCTTCGCCTGTTTAAAACGCGTTGCTTGGTCTTCAGCCTCTTTAGAAAGTTTCGAAGCGCGCTCATAAGCAGCATCCATGGCGTTCCGTTTCTCCTGAACTTTAGCAGCAACTAATTTATCTTGTAGGAGACATCCAGTCACATCGTCCAATAATACTTGGAGGTCGAACAGTATAGTGCTGACTGGCAAGGAGCAAGTTGCGAAGTTAACTTGAGTGAGAAGTTCCTTCATGGTATAGCAAGCAGTGCTATCCTTTTTAAGAACTTCGAACAGGTCTACATCAAGGATTGTTTTCCTAACTTTGTTAAGAAGTATAGCTCTAGCATCGAGGGACAATGTGTTGTTAGTTGAACCAGTGCCAACCCTAGTGAAAGAGATGTCCTTTTGGGCCAATTTGGTTTTCATGTACCTAATTGGGTCATTATGTCTTAAGAGAGCTAGTTCCTCTTCAGTCAGTCGAGGCTGGGAAGTTGGGGAAAGTTCCTTATTCAAAGGAGTCACGTCCATTTCGACCTCCATAGTTTCTTTAGTCTTACCACCATTATCTTCATCTTTGCCTTGCTCATTACTTTCTCCTTCGTCGCACAGATCTACCACATCGACAGTATTGGTCTCGCTGCTATTAGCATCAGACTTCGTTTCATCAGCCGAACCACTTTGGGTTTCGTCTTCATCAGAACTTTCTTCTGCAGTTTCTTCACTCTCTTGAGGAGAATCAGTCTTGTCCGTTTCAGCGTGAGTGATTGTTGGACTCTCTTGAAGAGTTCCAAGAAGAGATTTCATAAGGGAAGTTTCTGGTGGATTTTCTTTAGACTTGGTGGGTGATTCTTCGTTTGCTTCCTTCAAAGGAGGTGAGGTGCCTTGATCATCGTGTGTCTCCGAAGTCCCAGTCAGGGCCACCATGTTGGAAGACCCTTTGTTTTGCACGAAGTTGCTGGAGTCCCCATGGAGAGAGGAAGTGATCGGAACAATGGTCCCGGATGGAGGAGTTGAAGCAGTAGGATTCACGTTCGAAGTGTCTTGCATTGGACAAAGAAAAGTTAAGAATATGTACCAAGGTATGAGTAACTATTTTTGTTAGGAATTCGAATTTGAATTACCTGTGGATTATCGGAAGAAATGTTGCTGTCAATATGTTCCAATATTACATTGGAGGTCGAAGGTGAAATTTTGGATGTTGTTGAGGGAGCAACGTCTTTGGACTCAAGTCCAGGAACGTTAGTAGGCTCAGGGCCTTTGGAACTTTCTTTCTTTTGCTTCTTCTTAGAAGCTGTTGGAGAATTTTCACCAGTCTTGAGGTTCTTTTCAGTGGGGCCTTTTTTCCTTTTCTTAGGAGTAGTTGGTGGAAGTTTGCTAGTCTGAAAAGGTTTAAACATAAGTTAGATCTAAATCATAAACTTCAGTTTATTCGAAACAACAGGGTTAGTTAATTACCTTTGGAATTGAAGTGTTTGTTGTTGTTGTTGTTGTTGGTATGGTTGGAGTTACATCATCGCTAACTTCAGTAGCTTGTTGAGAAGTGTTCCCTTCCTTGGGCTTCGGAGTAACGTTTTTTATCCTAATAGATGAAAAGTGAAACAATTGAGGTAAAATGTTAAGGATAAGGGAATTAGGATACATTTGGAATTTTCCCAAGCATTCACACCTGTGCCTTGATTAGATGTAATCGAAATGGCAGGAAGGTCATAGCGAAGTTGTCCTGGGAAATTATGAAGCCAGTAACGAGCCCATGTCACAGTCTCAGATGGCTTTAGTTTCTTTCGAGATTGGTATTTGAACATTTCTTTGCAAGTAAACCACCAAGGGTATGGAGGAAACCAAGCCAGAGCCAGTTCTGAGGTAGGCAACCAAGGAAATTTAGGTGGATGCATTTCGAGTGCCAACCTATACCTATCCTCAGGTGACAACCCTGAAGGAAGTTTGAGCTTAGAAATTTTTTCTTTAAATTTTTCCTTCAAGGTCTCGGCTGCTTGATGTAAAGTGGTTCCCAAGTGTGTGGGATCATAAGTGGTTTCAAAATAATTTTGAAAAGCCCTAATTTCTTTGACATGAGTGAACATACCTTTCTTGGAGTGTACCTGCACATTAAACGCGCCAGTTAGCTTTTGATGAATGGTGAGCGTGTCAAACATATATGTCTGGTAGAACTTAGTCCACCATTCAAGAAATCCTTTTGCTGTGAAGTATGTTGGTTCGAAAGGTAAAAGCTCGAACTGAGCAAAATCTTGGTATTGCTCCTGTTGTAATTTGGCTTCTCTTGCTTTGAACGTTTTGCCTGAGGTTATGGCACTTTGTGTTTGGAACAAAGGTTCAGGAATTAATTGGCACAGGCCAAATTTTCGAGAAACGAAATTGGGTTGATAAGCCAGGAGGAAAATTTGATTCTTTGTTGGAGTAATTCTTGAGGAAATTAGCCTAGGAAGAAGAAAAGCTTTCCAAATGTCCTGCATCTCTCTGCTCTTGACAGCTTCTGAGAGAGACATTGTGAACCATGATGGTCCATAAGTCCTTTGAGCAAAAGGAGCCATGGACTCTTTGAATTTGTGTCTTTTTGAAAAAATCATGACGTATTTAGAAAAATGGACTTTGAAATCATCCTTGTCATCATTTAGAGTAAGCTTTCAAAGCCCTGTGCCTTCGATGATCCTGTCAGCTATTTCTGGATCTTGTTCGATGATAGTATCAATAGTTGATAAAGAAGATTCGAACATGGCATTAAGCCATAGTTGAAGCAACCAAAAGGGTCCAACCAGAAGAATGTTCTTTGGAGCATGGGATTTTAAACCAGAAACTGCTGACCTTAAGCTCTCATAAAGATCGACAAGCAGCAGTTCACTCAGGCAAACTTTCCTATTTTCATGGAAATCCCTGGCTAGAGGAATGAACCTACTCACCACTTGCAAGGATCTGCTTTAGAACACATATCGTGATAGCCACAAGGAATATAAGTTTCCCCCACTGGTGAAAGGCCAGTGATGGCAGCTATATCAAAGAAGGTGGGTGTTATCATTCTGCCCGGAAGGTGGAAAGTGTTATAAGTGCTGTCCCAGAAGTACAATGAAGCAAATAGCAATGGGTGACTGTAAGTAAAGCCTGGTTTCGACAGTTTGATTAAATTATAAATTCCTAATTCTTCCCATTGCTGGGATTTTTTGCATTCTACTTTAGTGAGCCAGTTTTGATATGCTACATCTGAAGTGGGGCAAGATCGAAATGGTTTGAAATTGCTTTTGATGTAATCTAAAACAAAAGGATCTTTTGGGGGTAAGACTGGAGTTTCAGTTGTTTTTGAATTAGATGATTCGCTTATATCTTCAGTTCCTGCCTTAGGGGCATCCATCTTGTTGAATAGGGGTTTGAATTTATAGCAAACAGGAAAAAATTTCCTAGTATCTTTCAGAATTTCAAAAACGGTTAAAGGACCCATTAGGGCAAACCTTTTTCCAGCAACAATGGTAGGGATTAATACCTGAGAAGCATACAACATTTCTTTCTCTTTGGAGATCACTTGAGGATTGAGCACAGATTGATTCTGATAAATACCCACCTTGCTCTCCATGACAGTTTCCGTGTTAGTGTTCTTGTTCTTCCTCTTTGATGATTTCTTCAATTGTGATGATGTTGATGAAGACATTGTCAAGATTGCTAGAAATTTTAGGGTTTAGTGAAAAAGAGGTGGGTTTCAGAATTTTGGATAAAAAGAAGAAAAGATTAAACTGATGAGTTTTATAGAGAGTGTGGAAGAGTAAGTGTAAAACACCCACTAAATAAGACTAGGGGTACGTGGAAGTCGTTGGTTGGATTCAGAGAGAGGTGGCGTAAGATCTAGTGTTGGTAATAAGTGTGATTAATAGTAATCATTATTTTTAAACCACAACATGCTGTGGTAACTGGTCCAAGACGGTTAGGTACTCAAAGAGGCGTCTTGATTGACGTGGGTAAAATCATGCACAGTAAATGTCATGATTCTTCAAAAGACCTATCAAAATCTTGTGAATCTATTTAAAATAAGTATTTCTCAAAGGGTTCGAAATACATATTTTAAAGGGGCATTTTGTTGGCTGAAGATTTTGATATTTGTGATTCGAAATAAAATGATTGGGCTTTGTTTGAATAAAGCAAGTTTTATGGTTTGGAATAAGAGAGATTGTTTTTTCGAATGGAAGTTCAAGGTTTCGAATGATAGTTGTGGAGTGTAATGTCTAAAGAATGTTCAAAATAATGATGAGATTAACCTTTGAAACGAATTCGAAATGAAGGTTCCAATGCGTTTGAAATTCAAACATGAGCGGGATATTTGAAATTCGAATACATAAGCGCTGGAGCGTTCGAGGACGCGTGGAAGCTAGAGGGAAGTAATGCTCTGCATGCTTCGAACGTGGCATACTCTGATAGCAAGACCGTTATGGTCGAAATAGTATAAATAGAGGTCTTAGTGTTAGGATTTGAGGGTTTCATATCTGTTGTACAAATTCAGTAAACATTCAAAATACCGCATGGATAGGGAAACGAATGCTCGAAAGATGTACGTATGATAACACCAACATTTACAATTCAATGAAAACTCTTTGTATTTTCCAGTTTTGTCTTTCATTTCCATTTCGTTTGTGCTTCAAACATTTTTACGTTCATGCCTTTACATTAGAGCTTCTACATTCAGAGTCATTTATTTCTTTCCGCATTTAGACGCTTTTCTTAGGTTCGAATCCTTTAAACATTCAGCAACTTTTATATTCACTCACTTAATCCTGCCATTTACCCAATCTTAAGTCTGTTTACTTTTCTAATGAACATTCCTTATACCATATAGAAATTATCCTTCGAATCATTTAGCATAGTAATCGAAGTGGATTGGATATCTTCGAAACACTTTAATTAGAAGTCCTAAATATGAATACCAGTTTTACAATTAGACTTAGCCAAACAACTATGTACCATAGGATCAATCTAGTCGATCCTGCAAGTTACCAGAGAAATTGAATAACAGTAATTAAGTTTATTCGATAGTTTGGAAGACTAGCGGTTGTTTACCAGAAATCACTGTGAACAATATATATATATATATATATATATATATATATATATATATATATATATATATATATATATATATATATATATATATATATATATATATATATATATATATATATATATATATATATATATATATATATATATATATATATATATATATATATATATATATATATATATATATATATATATATATATATATATATATATATATATATATATATATATATATATAGAGAGAGAGAGAGAGAGAGAGAGAGAGAGAGAGAGAGAGAGAGAGAGAGAGAGAGAGACGAATAATTGTTTAGGAAGTTCACTGATTGTTCTTGCTATAGTTACGTCTCCCCCCAATTCCATTTAGAATTGAGATAAATTTTTTACTATGTGCAAAAAGTTGTTTACAAGAGAAATGAGGCAATCCAAACCTATAAACCATATGTTTAATTTTGATCTTAGCAATCTCTCTTCCATTGATATGAGTTTGATCAAGTCCCCAACAATACCAATTTGATCCATTATATCGCGCTACTCCTTTACAAGAAACCACTGTTCTTCAAAGCTCTTCACTCGGACGAATCTAAATTGCATAATTGTTGTATCCCAAGATTCCCAAATGATTCACGGTCTCATGCTACTCCTTTGCAAGAACCTCTCGTTCTTCTAAGTTTTTCACTCGGTCGAATCCAATATTTGTAGAATCTTTTAAAAACCCCCAAATTCACACTTTGATCTTGAGGTAAAAACTCTCACTATTTTTCCGATGAAACCCCCTATGATTCTCAACTCAACCTTAGGTTACAACCAACCTAAATTGAACGTTATCAACACAAGTCTATATGGAACCCAAATAACGGATGATCATGTGTATGTTGTTTATGTGTATGCATAAATGCAAGGTTGAATATGATGAGTAATCTTAGTATGTGTTTATAGTTTCATCGAATTGAAAATGATACACATATGAAGTATATATTGGTGTACAAGTTGGAGGAAAAAGGGAAGCCTAGAAGTTTGATAAGGAAAAATATTTTTGCAAAATTTCGACACACGTGTCGACACATGTAATGACATGTGTAGACCTCTATGAGGTCTTTGTGTCGACACAATATTCCAGAGACTTTCATGCTTTAAAACAACATCATACGTGTCGACACATATAATGGACGTGTCGACGCATATAAATGATTTTTATGCAAAAATATATTTTTAATGACATGGGTCGACCTATACGAGGTCTTTGTGTCAAAACATAGTTTCAAAGGCCACATGCTTTATTATTGAACTACATGTGTCGATACATAGTATGGATGTGTCGACACATCCATTTAATTTTTATGCATAAAATTATTTTTGATGCATGATACCTTTCGACAATCTTTTCAAAACATGTTCTAGATTAATTGTAAGATCCCTAATGCAAGGATGCACACAATGACTCATAGATACCGTTCAACATATATAAAAGCTAAATCTTTCATAGTTTTGATATCATGTAAAACATCTATTTGAGAGGAAAATACATTCACAATTATGAGGTAATATATTCTTCTGTTATGGATGCCATTACTTTTTATTATCTATTTGATTTATCAGTATTTAACAATCTTGATGCATGTCTTATGGATGTTGTTACTACTTATTTGTATGGATAACTTGATATTGATATATACATGAAAATCCCAAAATTATTTAAAATGTATGAGACATAAAAACCTTGAGAAATGTGTGCAATTAAGTTTCAAAGATCACTCTATGAGTAAAAATAATTCAGGCACATGTGATATAATAGGCTAAGTGAATATTTTCTTAAAGAAGACTATGAGAATAGTTCTATTTGCCCTTGTGTTTTTATAAGAAAAACAATATATGATTTTGTAACAATTATTGTCTATGTTGATTATTTAAATATAGGTGAAACTAATAGAGAAATTAAGGAAGCAATAGATTACTTAAAAGAAATAATTTTGAAATGAAAGATTTGGAAAAAAATTAGGTTCTACCTACAAATTGAGTATATCTAAAATGGTACTACCTTCATTTTTTTTATTATAGGTCGTTTTGAACTTTTCATACATATTAAAAAAATAATGATTATTGTATGAAAATGAGAAATTACGAAAGTTTTTACAAAATTGTCCTTCATTAATGACATGTGGAAGATAAATTTACATAATTAAAAAGATAGAGAATAGTAAATATTTAAGAATATAATTGGAAAAATATCATTAATTATTCATTAGAATTGTAAAGCGACTTATATTGTGGTACAATTTATTTCCAAAGCGACTTATAATAAAAAACATAGGGAGTATATTGGTACATCAATCAAATTATATATCAAGAGTATTAAAAATGTTTAACATGGACAAAACAAACTCTTTGAGTACTCCAATGATGGGTAGAACACTTAATGTAAAAAATGATCCATTTAAACCTAAGGAAGGTAACAAAGAGGATTTTGTTTGGTTTTGAAGTGTCATACCTCAGTATCATTAGGACACCCATGTACCTTACTAACTGTACAAGACATGATATAGCTTTTGTAGTGAATTTACTAGCAAGATTCAATTCATGTTCTACAAAAATAAAACATATATTTTGATATCTCCGATGCACATCTCACATTGGTTTATTTTATTCTAACAATACAAAACCAGATTTGCTTGGTTATGTAGATGCATGATATTTATTAGATCTACATAATGCTAAATCACAAAATAAATATATATTTATATATGATAACACTGCTAAATCATGTAGCAACTTCTTCAAATCATGCTGAAGTAATTATCCTTTATGAAGCAGACAAATAATATATATGATTATGATTGGTAACTTGACATATCTAATAAGCGTCTGATTTATCAATTGATAATAATCCATCAATTTTGTATGAAGACAATGTTGCATGTGTTATCCAAATGAAAAAAGATTACATCAAAAGTGAGAGAACCAAACATATCTCTCAAAAATTCTTCTAATTTACACAAGAACTCGAAAGAAACATAGAAATTAATATTCAATATATTCGTTCGAGTGATAATGTGGCATATCTCTTCACAAAGGCACTCCATACATTAGTTTTCAAGAAGCACGTACAATATATTAGAATACGTCACATTTGAGATCTTTAAAGAACTAAATGTATTATGTTGAAGGGGAATATAATGTTGTACTATTTTTTCCGTATTAAGATTTTTATGCAAATAAAATTTTTCTAATAAAATTTTTAACGAGATAACATATGTTCTCATAGATTTTCTTCAATAAATTTTTTATGGAGTACCGTGATAAATATTTCAAAGGAGAAATATTATAATAAATAAGAAAAATATTTATTATTATTTAAAGTATATATCTTAATGTCAAACTTTAAATAATAATATTAATTATTATATGCCTAAATTAAAATAATAATGTCAATTATTACATTAGTGTAATAATTGTATTTTTAATAGTATAAATACCTCTTTGCGTCATGTAAATACACACTAATTTTCTTTAAAAAAATGTAAGTGATATTATCATAATTTCTTCTATTATTCTTCTTCTTATATATATATATATATATATATATATATATATATATATATATATATATATATATATATATATATATATATATATATATATATATATATATATATATATATATATATATATATATATATATATATATATATATATATATATATATATATATATATATATATATATATATATATATATATATGTTCTGGACTGGGCCCGACAGGCCCAAAAGCATTGCTAAGGCCCAGTCCAAATGGACTTACTGAGGACCACGCCGACCAAAGGGTCACAGCTGTGCCCGACATACTGCGGTCCAGCTCCACATCCTGATGTCCAGCCCGACATACTGCGGTCCAGCTCCACGTCCTGATGTCCAGCTCGACGGACTGCGGTCCAGCTCCACGTCCTGATGTCCAGCTCGACGTACTGCGGTCCAGCTCCACGTCCTGATGTCCAGCTCGACATCCTGCTGTCCAGCTCGACATTGCCTCGAGCATCCCAACTAGGGCAGACTCAGTCCACTAATCCCCCAACGATACTCTGGAAAGACCGCGTCTCCGTCCGCCCGCACTTCACGCAGAACATTCAGGAAGGGGACCACGTGCGGGTCCCCACTACCCACGTAGAACCTGGCAGTTCCTCCATTGGGCCAAACCTGCCCGGCTCAATGAAGGAACCTTGGCCTAGCGCTGGGGGCTATAAATACTCTCTGCTTCCAGAGGGTCAGGTATTGATCATTCTAACCTCAACTTGCTATTATCTGCTCGTACTCCTACTTACTTCAGCATCGAAGTGCCTTGCAGGTATCCCCCCCCACCTCGTTCAAAAAAGCTTTCTGCTCGGAGCCAGCCGTGACGGTCCATTTCTGATCAGGTCAGATCAGTGGCGCCGTCTGTGGGAAACAGCTTCCCCGTCTAACGAACAATTCTAAGGACCAAAGCTCAATTCAACTACCTGTCATGGCTGATCCAGCTCGCGACGAGCAGCCCGTCCGTGTCACCGACACTAATAACGGTCCCGCGGACAAGAATGGACACCTCGACAATCCCGGTGATCCCGGCCACAGTGCCATCTGTGATCGGTGGATCTGGAACTGACTGTTTTAAAGCTGGTTCGCGAAATGTCGCGGAAGCAAGAGTCGCCACCGTCTTTTATTTTCTCCAATTGGAAAGGACAAAAGCACAGAAAAATTCCTTTAAAGAGATTGCTCTCGGTTCGGGAGGTAGGTTATAGAAAGGGAAGGTGTTAGCACCCTTTCTATCCATGGTTATCCATGGGCTCTTAGGTACTTGCTCAATGTGTTTTCAAAATGTTTGCTTGCTTTTCAATGTGGGTTTCAAAAATATTCTTTGAAAAGTTTCAGTTCAACTCATACGTCAGAGTGTTTGAAAAGTTCGTTTTGAAAGTTTTTTGAAAGTGTGTTGGTGTGAAAAGTATTTTGATTTGTTTGAAATTAGAGCAAGTATCCTTGAGAACCTACCTACCCTAAGGAATTCGTCTGTGTAAATGTCCTTTAAAGTAGTGCCATCCCACCATTGAGAGGTAGGTAGCACCACTATTGGAGGTGTTCGGGTCAATTCGAGTTTGAGGGACATGGTGATCACCGGAGCAACAGTAGGACACCTTAGAAGCTACCCTTATGCCATTGATCCTTTATTTTCCGAGGCAACCGTTTCGAGGCAACTGGATCATGTCATGGACATAAGGACTTACTAAAACGTCCTATACTCGACGACCACCTTTCGAAAGGCAACAGTGAGGCGTGCCCTAGGGGTGGTGTGTGAATTGTGTGTCATTTTCAGTTTATTGTTTGTCTTGTCATGCATTGGTGATCTAACGATTCGATTTTATTTTTGGGCATTCATTCTTTCATGTTATTGTTTAAGTTAAAAGTGCGGGAATTTAAAGTGCGGAAAAAATAAAAGTCCTACGCTATTACAAAGGGCGAGGGTCTACAACGCCAAATTAATCCAGACCCATTTTAAAATAAATTGCAGAAAAGAAATGTCTAATAATTATTACATGGCTTTGGTACAAGTACATAATTATTTACAAAAGAAATAAATGAAACGCGCGAAAAAGAAAATAATCAAATGCGAGGGCGTTGAACCCTTTAAAGGAATTAAAATAATTAAGTTATCTAAAATTAAAATTAAATGAAAAAAATGGTATTTTTGTGTTTTTTAGATTTAAAAGAAAAAAAAAAGAAAAGTTAATTAAAATTAAAATCCTAGTTCTAATGTCTTTTAAGTTTATTATGAAAATATTGACTTTTAACCTAATTTAATTCTAAATTAATTTATGTGCATTAAATAAATAAATAATATTATTATTAAAAAAAAAGAAAATAAAAAGTTATTAAACCTAAACTCTATTTTTTGGATTTTAGTTATTAAAAGAATTAAAATCTAACCTAAAATGCAACCCTAGTTTAATTATGAAAAACACTAATACTATGGCAAAAAACAAGGAAAGTTAAAAGGAAAAAGTCATTAACCTAATTCTATGTTTTTGTTTTTGATTTTTATTAAAAGGAATTAAAGTTGAAAACTTAATTAAAACTAAACATTTTACATGTTATTATTTATACAAAAAAAACAATATTTAAAATAAAATAATTATTAAAATTTTGGACTTTTCTGATTTTTTTGAATGTTTTTTATGTTTTGTAGAAAAATAAATTAATTATGTTACAACAATAAAATAAATAAAATAGCAAAAATAAAGGTAAGAAGAAAAATATAAAACATGCAAACCAGGGGGGGGTATCCCAAATTTGGAGGGTCCAGGCCTGGAATTTCTGGCCCATTAGCTTTGAATTTTGTTGACTTTTCCAATCACATGCACGCCTGTTGACTTGCATCCATGGTATTCTTTCAAGCTGAACCTTTGATCAGATCTCCTGGGACACGTGGAGGCTGATTTTTGAGTGTGCATGGTGTACCTGGACATTTGCAAAGCATGGAATTTCATTTGGAAAAATAATATGGAGTTTTGCCAGACCTGGGACTGGAACCCAGGTCATTGAGGTTACATGCGCGTGTCCCTGGCCACTGAGCCACTTTGAATTCATTTAATATATAATAGTAAATAAACAACAAATATTAAAACCAACGCATAATGGTTAAACGCGCGCATTTTCAAATTCTTCCAATCCGTTTGTGCCACGCCATCGTCCCTTCCATTTTCCTGAAACACAAAGAAAGAAGGCAACGGTTTTGAAGCGTAGCATTAGGCAGCCTTCCAAGAAATAGCGAATAGGCCTGTGTATCTCATAAATTTGTCGCGACCCATGCTTTATCTTCGTCTAGATCTGCTGAGTATGTCTATCATGGTCTGGAAGGCTGATTTTACAGCATGGTAAAAGCCCTAAAAACGAAACCTGAAAACCCTAAAACATGGCCATGGTAGATTCACGTATGATTAACAAAAATGAAATTAAATACAATGAATGGCTTGGAAACATCACATGGAACAAGAATATCCAATTGAAATGCGATGAAGATGCTTAGAATTAAGAATACGATTTCAAAAAAAATTTATGTACAGCTTGAGTTGTAGCTATCGCTTCTGCGTGTTTTGATTGATGTTAGGAATTGGGATGTGTTCAGTGATGCCTCAGGATGCTTATGGTATATGAATCAAGCCTTGAAAAGTCCTCTAATAGTGATTTCAGTTTTGCATTATATGGCCAAAATTTCAAATTGTCCAATGGCTTTTGAGCGAGCCTTTTGCTATGTTATGGTTAGGGTTGGACTCAGTGATCATAATGGATGGAAATTAGCTTGCTAACTGACCTTAATTCATGCTTGGGAAAGAATTGGTCTTAGGGTTTCTTCCATTAACCATTTTTCCTCTTTTTTAGCCAAAACCTAGACCTAGTGTGCAAATGAACCCTAGCCTGATTTCTTGAGTTGGTTCATGATACATAGAAATTGTCCAAGTTCATTTGACACTATTCTATTGGTTTTTAAATTTTATTTGAATTTTCAAAGAATTAAAATGAATTAAATCATCAAAAATTAAATAAAATAAAAAAATCAATATTTGGTCTTGAAATTAACCATGGGACACGTGTGTGGCATGACAAGGATGGACCAAGTGGAAAAAATGGGGCCCTTTTGTCAAAAATTGGATTTTCAAGGATAGTTGACTTTTGCCATTTCACAAAAATTTCCCAACTTCTACAAGGCATAACTTGCTCAATTTTTAAGCTTTTCACATGTTCTTGGACATTTTGGAAAGGTCTTTGAGTCCTTTAACCAATGCCTTTGGTCCCATGTCATTTTGATTTACCAATCTCAAGTTATGGTCTTTGACTTAAAGTCCCTTTTTGTTGACTTTTGAAAATGACCTGTAATGTAGAAATTGATAACTTTTTGTGAGAGCATTTCTTGGACTTGAAGTATGAAGATGAGTTGTAGGAAATGTCTTTCTCTTCAAAATGAGCTTTAGATGGAATTTTTCTGATAATCCATGTGAAAGTTATGCCCTGGTCAATTTCAGTTGACTTTTTCAGCTGTCCAAATATAGCAACTTTTGCATCTTTGATGATTTCTGAGCCAAATTTTGAGAATCATGATCAAGCATTGATCAAATGATGTTTGTGGATTCAAAATGATATGTTGACCAAAAATTTGAACTTTGACTGTCAAATGACCATTTTGCCCCTACAGTTGACTGTAGTGCAATTTAGGGTTTTGATTGTGCAATCTTGAGCTGAATGCCTTGAAACTTGATATGAGGATGCTTGACCATGTTTGTAAGCATATGAGACTTGATTGAGCCTTTGAAAACTCCATTTTCTTGATCAGCACACAAACCCTAATTTTGACTGTTTAGGAGGCCCTTGCACTGTGCAACCCTTGGGGAATTTTGTGACTTGGCTTGGCAATTTCTTGAAGAATATGGGAGGGCAAATTTTGGGGTATAACAGTTGCCCCTGTTCAATCTTCTTAGACCTGAGGATGCAGATTGGCTGACGTGCCTTTCGTAATCCGAGGGTAAAAGATGATTGGACACTAGAGTGCCCGGAAATTTGCGCTCACATGTTAGCAATGATGGGGGAATGGGCTTATAGATGCCATCTGGATGTTGATCGCGTAAGAGATTCCTTAGCGAGAACCTGCATACCTGCAAAAGAAAATGAGTACCTGACACGTCGCAGGAGCTGGTTTTCAGATGCTTGGTATAGATATGTCCTGACTGGTTACAGGAGCTGGGTCTGGATCTTCAAACGGTGATGAAGTTGTCTCTACTGACAGGTTGTTTCCAAGGACGAGTGGTCTTTAACGATGGGTGTCTATAGCGACTAGTGTCTATGACGAATGTCTATAACGACAAGTGTCTACACTGACGAGTGTCTATCACGACGAGCGTCTATCACGACGAGTGTCTATCACGACGAGTGTCTATCACGACGAGTGTCTATCACGACGAGTGTCTATCACGACGAGTGTCTATCACGACGAGTGTCTATCACGACGAGTGTCTATCACGACGAGTGTCTATCACGACGAGTGTCTATCACGACGAGTGTCTATCACGACGAGTGTCTATCACGACGAGTGTCTATCACAACGAGTGTCTATCACGACGAGTGTCTATCACGACGAGCGTCTATCACGACGAGTGTCTATCACGACGAGTGTCTATCACGACGAGTGTCTATCACGACGAGTGTCTATCACAACGAGTGTCTATCACGACGAGTGTCTATCACGACGAGTGTCTATCACGACGAGTGTCTATCACGACGAGTGTCTATCACGACGAGTGTCTATCACGACGAGTGTCTATCACGACGAGTGTCTATCACGACGAGTTGTATCAGAGGAATCTTTAGGCATGATTTAAACTGGATTTGTATTCTTTGACCGGATTTGTCTCTTATGACGGGATTTGTCTTTTCTGACGGTGTTTTGTCTATTTTGACATAGCTGATCATTCAACTGTATCCTTCCTGAAAGGTAAAGGTCAGTTATATGCAGTACGTGATATGAATCAAGCAACGGCATAAATGCAATTGTATGACATGATGCGTACATGCATGTGTCATGATGTACGAAAATGTGATGTTTATGAATGTATGCTTTCGTCTAGGAAAATAAATCCTTGACGGGTGCCGGGAAGTCACTCCTGGGCTGATGTTGGAGAATAAGCTTTTGCTTCCGCTGGGGATGATAAGACTTTACTGAGGACGGTCTTTTCCGTGGCTATTGGCTGAGGATAACCCAGTTATATCTTATTAAGGAAATAACTCTTTGACGCGTTCGTGTTCTGCGGGGAGTGAAAATATCTGGGTCGCATACCTATGATGGACAGAGCAACCGGATCTTTTAGACAACTCCTTATTGCCCCAGTTTCAGTGGGAGGAGGCACTTGTGGGAGTACTTGACGAGTCTTCTGGTAGGCAGGTGCCGAGATGCTGGGACATACTCGTACGCTTTGATCCCTAACTTTTGCCTGGACCGCCTTTTCGGGTTTTCAGTCCACCGGGATACCCATTTTTGCCCAAGCCGCCTTTTCAGGTTTTCGACTTGCCGGGTGTACAGATTTTTTCATTTCATCCCTTATTTTTGCCCGAACCCTTTTGGTTCGCCGGGAATCCCTTATTTTTGCCTAGGTGTGTCAACCTAGCGGGTCTTTGATTTTGCGTAGTATTCTTTCGACTATGTCCATACTTCTCAGAATGTGGGGAGTTGCCCCTGTTGGAAATACTTTGTCATGCCCCAGATAATGGGCAATGCTCCTACTATGCCTCTTGATTGGAGGTACTTCTGTTCACAAGATATTCATCGTGCGAATTTCCCTGCTGTTCAGACAAAAATTCATATGCAAACAAAGTTATTTTAAGAATGCAAAAGTCTATGTCTGTCTTGAATATTTTGAAAATGCATTTTTTCATAAAACAAGTAAATGTTTGTAAAAACATGATGTCAACTCCGTATTTACCGTAGTCCTTCAGGAGTCAGGATACCTTTCGTGACAGTATGCTTTCGAACTAACCCCTGCTTCAGCTGGGACTTTTGAGGGTTATAACGTGGCCTGGTTCATGGTTTGAGAAACAAAGAATAAAGGCTCAAATTATTTGTACCCACCCACTCTTCGTGACGTTCTTCAAACCTAAACTCAGTTGATCATGCGTTAGACCTTGTTTGAGTCTTCGTTCTGATTTTCCGGTGATGGTTCGGATGTTGATGATTTATTCTGAATAGGCAGTCATCATTTTTGTCGAGGGTTTGTGTGACCTCTTTTTTTGATTTTGTGATCCCTATTTTTTGCCTGAACTGTTTCTTTTGTGATTACAGTCAGCGGGATGCCCCAGTTTTGTAAGTCTCCTTCATAGGTTTTGACTTAATGGGTTTTTATATAATGACTGCCTATCTGTATGATTGTTTGGAATCATCACTATCTTTTGTTTTGTAAGGACCTCTTTGGTGCCATTCGTTATGTACTTGGATCAACTGAGAGAACTACCCTGCCCCAGGTTATGATTAAGGGTTTTGATTTTCGAAAATAAAACTCCTACTTCTTTGGCTCTGATGGGTTGGCGAGGGATTATCATCCTTATAACTCCAGTGTTTAGGGGTTGAAACAATGCCTGTACCTCATCAGCGGGGTCTGTTCAAAAGCATACTGTAAATCGTGGTATCGTTTTCGTCATCCTCCCTCAAGAGGCTTAGAGTTTAGATCCAGAGTTGACATCAGAAAAAATATGAAAATAGTTGGCATATAGTGAATGCGAATATATTGATTCAAAAATAGACATAAGCGATGCATTAATGGAATAACAATGTTTTAACATGAATAAATGTTTGAACAAAAGAAAATTGCAACTTGAACATTCGAATGAACAAAACTTTCCAGTCTCAGGATTTGTCACTTCAAATGGAAGATTCTCAGCAGAAGAATTTCATTTGGCCACCCGGCATGAACTCCAGCACCCTTCCGTCGACCAAGTCCTGGATCTTGTTCTTCAAGCTCCAACAGTCATCGGTGTCATGTCCAGGACTGTCAGAATGGTAGGCACATCTTTTATCAGGGTTATAAGTAGGAGCAGAGGTGCCAGGATTCTGGGGAGGACCTTTCAAAGTAATCAGATTGGCCTCCAATAAGTGTTTCAGCATTAGAGATGGTGGTATGCCAGTCTCAGTGAAATGTCTTCCAGGAGTGTATCGCTTGCGCCGATTACCCCGTTGATGCTGGACTTGTGAAGTAATAGCAATTTGGAGAGGTCTATTCATTGGGCCCGGCCTTTGCCCTCTTGGAAGCTGTTCCATAACTTGGTCCCTGACTTGGGTTGGTTGCTTCATGTCTTGATGAAGCTGACTGATCATGGCCCTCAGCTCTCCTTGCTCCTGAGCTAAACCTTGAATGAGGGTCTTTTGCCCCAGCATCTGGGTCTTCAATGTGTCTACCTCAGCTTGTAGACGTTTCAGCTGTTCGTCCTTGTCATTCTCAGCATTGTTCCTGACCAAAGTCCCCGCGAGAAGTGTCCTTAACTCCTCCTGCCCCTTGGATAAATTCAGGAGGATGTCCCCGAGCCGAGCCTCTTGAGCAAGAAGGTCCTGGTTGTCTTGTTGTGAAGCCATTGCTGAAATAAACAGCGGGAAAGGTAAGTGACCTGCAACAAAGATACCTGTTATGTAAGGATGAGTATGATATGCATGCAATGTTTTCAAGGATCTCGTGGGGTAAACAAGAAAATTTGTTAGCATTGGAATTTAGAGCTTGATTGAAGGACACCCATGTTATTGAGAACTCTTCTTCAAGAGTCAAAGCTCACCATATCAAGTGGGTCATAGCCCCTGACTTTAGTCATCATGTCTGATTTTGATTTCCAAACAACCTTGGTTAGGGAACCTTCTTCAGGAGTCAGAGCTCACCATATCAAGTGGGTCATAGCCTCTGACAACATTGGCTAGAAGAAAATAAATCCTCTTTGCCCCTTGCTAGATGTTTGATTTATATGACCTGTATCACAAGCCCTTGAGATCCTTGAAATGGGTTAGGATGTATGCAATGGTATGATGTCATGATATGCATGGGGTGATGTCAGTAACCCTATTATGAGTCCTAATTAAGGACTGCAAAAACCTGCAAGAAACTTAGGATACCCTGTTATGAGTCCTAATTAAGGACTGCAAACACAACCTGCAAGAGACAAATGTCAGGTAATGTCCGGTAATAAGCATGCAAGTAGTTCAAATAGGAAGGCACACAAGTCACACAAGAGAAGCCCTTAAGGTTTAAGGCCAGCATGGGGTCTGGGTAGTACCCTCTTGAAGTTGGTGGGTTCATCCTGTCCTAATCAAAGTCACCGGGTTCTAAGGTTCCCAATATCACGGGATTGCTTTCATTGTTCATCGTTCCGATTTAGCCACTGAATCGGCGACCGAAATATTCCAGGAAAGCAACCCTCAATTGAGTGTAGTATCGAGTATCAACCAACCTCGGACTGCACCAAAGTCAGTTATCTCACTACCCTAAAGAGGCCAAGATGGTTCAATTAAGGTTCCTAAGGTCTGTTGATGCTTCATGACACCACATGGAGGCCCCGTACTCTCCTTGACTGACTCAAGGGTTACCGGTACACACCAAAGTGCCACATCAACGTAGCAGACTGTTTCAACCATGTCGGTATACCCCGCACAGTTCCCTCACAGCCTTGTTGCTACTTTCTAAGAAAGGTATCCCCCAGATCCGGGTTAGGATCTATAGAACTCCCAAGACAGTCCCACAATAATAAAGCAAACAAGGAAAGCAATTGAAAACACAGTGATCTTAGTCCTAAGGTACACCTCACTTTAAGTTATATCCCCAGCAGAGTCGCCAGTTCTGTGATCGGTGGATCTGGAACTGACTGTTTTAAAGCTGGTTCGCGAAATGTCGCGGAAGCAAGAGTCGCCACCGTCTTTTATTTTCTCCAATTGGAAAGGACAAAAGCACAGAAAAATTCCTTTAAAGAGATTGCTCTCGGTTCGGGAGGTAGGTTATAGAAAGGGAAGGTGTTAGCACCCTTTCTATCCATGGTTATCCATGGGCTCTTAGGTACTTGCTCAATGTGTTTTCAAAATGTTTGCTTGCTTTTCAATGTGGGTTTCAAAAATATTCTTTGAAAAGTTTCAGTTCAACTCATACGTCAGAGTGTTTGAAAAGTTCGTTTTGAAAGTTTTTTGAAAGTGTGTTGGTGTGAAAAGTATTTTGATTTGTTTGAAATTAGAGCAAGTATCCTTGAGAACCTACCTACCCTAAGGAATTCGTCTGTGTAAATGTCCTTTAAAGTAGTGCCATCCCACCATTGAGAGGTAGGTAGCACCACTATTGGAGGTGTTCGGGTCAATTCGAGTTTGAGGGACATGGTGATCACCGGAGCAACAGTAGGACACCTTAGAAGCTACCCTTATGCCATTGATCCTTTATTTTCCGAGGCAACCGTTTCGAGGCAACTGGATCATGTCATGGACATAAGGACTTACTAAAACGTCCTATACTCGACGACCACCTTTCGAAAGGCAACAGTGAGGCGTGCCCTAGGGGTGGTGTGTGAATTGTGTGTCATTTTCAGTTTATTGTTTGTCTTGTCATGCATTGGTGATCTAACGATTCGATTTTATTTTTGGGCATTCATTCTTTCATGTTATTGTTTAAGTTAAAAGTGCGGGAATTTAAAGTGCGGAAAAAATAAAAGTCCTACGCTATTACAAAGGGCGAGGGTCTACAACGCCAAATTAATCCAGACCCATTTTAAAATAAATTGCAGAAAAGAAATGTCTAATAATTATTACATGGCTTTGGTACAAGTACATAATTATTTACAAAAGAAATAAATGAAACGCGCGAAAAAGAAAATAATCAAATGCGAGGGCGTTGAACCCTTTAAAGGAATTAAAATAATTAAGTTATCTAAAATTAAAATTAAATGAAAAAAATGGTATTTTTGTGTTTTTTAGATTTAAAAGAAAAAAAAAAGAAAAGTTAATTAAAATTAAAATCCTAGTTCTAATGTCTTTTAAGTTTATTATGAAAATATTGACTTTTAACCTAATTTAATTCTAAATTAATTTATGTGCATTAAATAAATAAATAATATTATTATTAAAAAAAAAGAAAATAAAAAGTTATTAAACCTAAACTCTATTTTTTGGATTTTAGTTATTAAAAGAATTAAAATCTAACCTAAAATGCAACCCTAGTTTAATTATGAAAAACACTAATACTATGGCAAAAAATAAGGAAAGTTAAAAGGAAAAAGTCATTAACCTAATTCTATGTTTTTGTTTTTGATTTTTATTAAAAGGAATTAAAGTTGAAAACTTAATTAAAACTAAACATTTTACATGTTATTATTTATACAAAAAAAACAATATTTAAAATAAAATAATTATTAAAATTTTGGACTTTTCTGATTTTTTTGAATGTTTTTTATGTTTTGTAGAAAAATAAATTAATTATGTTACAACAATAAAATAAATAAAATAGCAAAAATAAAGGTAAGAAGAAAAATATAAAACATGCAAACCAGGGGGGGGTATCCCAAATTTGGAGGGTCCAGGCCTGGAATTTCTGGCCCATTAGCTTTGAATTTTGTTGACTTTTCCAATCACATGCACGCCTGTTGACTTGCATCCATGGTATTCTTTCAAGCTGAACCTTTGATCAGATCTCCTGGGACACGTGGAGGCTGATTTTTGAGTGTGCATGGTGTACCTGGACATTTGCAAAGCATGGAATTTCATTTGGAAAAATAATATGGAGTTTTGCCAGACCTGGGACTGGAACCCAGGTCATTGAGGTTACATGCGCGTGTCCCTGGCCACTGAGCCACTTTGAATTCATTTAATATATAATAGTAAATAAACAACAAATATTAAAACCAACGCATAATGGTTAAACGCGCGCATTTTCAAATTCTTCCAATCCGTTTGTGCCACGCCATCGTCCCTTCCATTTTCCTGAAACACAAAGAAAGAAGGCAACGGTTTTGAAGCGTAGCATTAGGCAGCCTTCCAAGAAATAGCGAATAGGCCTGTGTATCTCATAAATTTGTCGCGACCCATGCTTTATCTTCGTCTAGATCTGCTGAGTATGTCTATCATGGTCTGGAAGGCTGATTTTACAGCATGGTAAAAGCCCTAAAAACGAAACCTGAAAACCCTAAAACATGGCCATGGTAGATTCACGTATGATTAACAAAAATGAAATTAAATACAATGAATGGCTTGGAAACATCACATGGAACAAGAATATCCAATTGAAATGCGATGAAGATGCTTAGAATTAAGAATACGATTTCAAAAAAAATTTATGTACAGCTTGAGTTGTAGCTATCGCTTCTGCGTGTTTTGATTGATGTTAGGAATTGGGATGTGTTCAGTGATGCCTCAGGATGCTTATGGTATATGAATCAAGCCTTGAAAAGTCCTCTAATAGTGATTTTAGTTTTGCATTATATGGCCAAAATTTCAAATTGTCCAATGGCTTTTGAGCGAGCCTTTTGCTATGTTATGGTTAGGGTTGGACTCAGTGATCATAATGGATGGAAATTAGCTTGCTAACTGACCTTAATTCATGCTTGGGAAAGAATTGGTCTTAGGGTTTCTTCCATTAACCATTTTTCCTCTTTTTTAGCCAAAACCTAGACCTAGTGTGCAAATGAACCCTAGCCTGATTTCTTGAGTTGGTTCATGATACATAGAAATTGTCCAAGTTCATTTGACACTATTCTATTGGTTTTTAAATTTTATTTGAATTTTCAAAGAATTAAAATGAATTAAATCATCAAAAATTAAATAAAATAAAAAAATCAATATTTGGTCTTGAAATTAACCATGGGACACGTGTGTGGCATGACAAGGATGGACCAAGTGGAAAAAATGGGGCCCTTTTGTCAAAAATTGGATTTTCAAGGATAGTTGACTTTTGCCATTTCACAAAAATTTCCCAACTTCTACAAGGCATAACTTGCTCAATTTTTAAGCTTTTCACATGTTCTTGGACATTTTGGAAAGGTCTTTGAGTCCTTTAACCAATGCCTTTGGTCCCATGTCATTTTGATTTACCAATCTCAAGTTATGGTCTTTGACTTAAAGTCCCTTTTTGTTGACTTTTGAAAATGACCTGTAATGTAGAAATTGATAACTTTTTGTGAGAGCATTTCTTGGACTTGAAGTATGAAGATGAGTTGTAGGAAATGTCTTTCTCTTCAAAATGAGCTTTAGATGGAATTTTTCTGATAATCCATGTGAAAGTTATGCCCTGGTCAATTTCAGTTGACTTTTTCAGCTGTCCAAATATAGCAACTTTTGCATCTTTGATGATTTCTGAGCCAAATTTTGAGAATCATGATCAAGCATTGATCAAATGATGTTTGTGGATTCAAAATGATATGTTGACCAAAAATTTGAACTTTGACTGTCAAATGACCATTTTGCCCCTACAGTTGACTGTAGTGCAATTTAGGGTTTTGATTGTGCAATCTTGAGCTGAATGCCTTGAAACTTGATATGAGGATGCTTGACCATGTTTGTAAGCATATGAGACTTGATTGAGCCTTTGAAAACTCCATTTTCTTGATCAGCACACAAACCCTAATTTTGACTGTTTAGGAGGCCCTTGCACTGTGCAACCCTTGGGGAATTTTGTGACTTGGCTTGGCAATTTCTTGAAGAATATGGGAGGGCAAATTTTGGGGTATAACACCATCCCTGTGACAACCGCCCCTGGACCTTCCTCCTATAGGGACGGGGCTACTGCATCATCCTCTACGACCCCTCCAGCACTCGAAGACGACCCGGTAGCTCTCGCTCATCGCAGAGCTGCCCGGTTCTATGAAGTCCCAGTTCCTGTCGGGGAAGATGCCACGACTCAGGCACTGTTCGCGGCCATTAATCAGACAAATTACCTCATCTTCGCCCAAGGAGAAAGATTAAGGGCACTTGAAGATGATCGACGACCCCCGAGGAGGCATCGGAGGACACATTCTCCTCCTCCTCGGGTCACGGAAGCTCGACACCCTTCTCCCCCGCGAAGACACTATAGGGAGAACTCCAAGAGCCCTTCCCCCCGGCCAAAGCAGAGGCGGCCCTACCATGAGAGACAGCCGGTCATCCCTGCCGAAGAACCCAGTCGCGACCCATCAAGGCACGATAAGAGGCACGTCGAAGACGGGCGCGTGACCTTCAACCACCGAGCATCGCGCTCGAGGGAATCTCAGCACAATCATCGTGCAAGACATAACTACAGGACTACTTCTCTTTCTCCGGAGAGGAGCGGCGAGGACGACCCCCGCGGTCCCCTGTCGCAGGCTATCATGGATGCACCTATCCCCCGGGGCATGGAGAAGCCCCCGCATCTGAAGGAGTATGACGGAGTAGCGGACCCGGTCGACCACATTGACGGGTTCGAAGCCATGCTCCACTATCATAATGTCGGGGGGCCCATCAAGTGCCGTCTTTTCCCCACGACTCTCAGGAAGGCGGCCATGGACTGGTATAAAGGACTCACCCCGGGCTCAATTACGTCATGGCGGAACCTGAAGAACCAGTTCATCAGTTCCTTCACAGCTTCTCGGCGCCACCTGAAGACCGAGGCGGACCTCGAGGCCATCATCCAAAGACAGGATGAAACCTTGAGGGAATTCATCAACCGCTTCAACCGGGAAGCAATACAGGTCCCCTGCACGGACCATATGAAAAGATATTTGCTGGAGATGGGCCTCCTCCCCGACACAAAATTCAGAAAAGCTGTGGGTATTGAACCACCTCCAACTTTTGATGCCCTCCTCGACAAGGCCCGAGCATACATGGACTACGAGGAGAGAGAAGCTGCCAACAGGGCCCGAGACTCCAGGGCTCGCGCTCCCAACAACAGCAGCAGCTCACGACAAGACCCTCCTCCCCGACGTACCGGGGAGAAAAGGAAGGAAGATCGACCCCGGGAGGTCCGGGAACAAAGGGGCCCCTCGGGCCGTTTCACCGAGTACACTCCGCTCATGGCTTCCCGCGAGCGTATTTTGGCGGAGTGTGCTAGTACAGATTTCAGAGACGGTGGCGTCAAGCGTCCCCGACCTGCTCCCGCCAAGCCAGGGGCAGACAAAAATAAATACTGTCAATACCATAGGAGTCACGGTCATTTGACAGAGGATTACGTCCACCTCAAGGACGCCATTGAAACCCTCATCAAGGGAGGGAGGCTCGCACAGTACAGGCGAAACGACGCTCCCCGTCGTGACGCCTATGAAGTCAAGGAGCCCGAAGAAGATGCCCGACCATCAGACGAGTCGGTACCAATCCAAACCGCCTTCTCGGTAACCAGGCCTGAGGATTTCGACGTTCCCGAGCTCCTGCAGGAGCCCCTGACAACACACAGCAGGTGGGAATACTTCCCCTCCGCCATGGTCATCAACGGGGGCGGGTTCAACGACCTCACCATCAATTCAGCCAAGAGGAAGTTGGACGAACTGGTCGACATAGCTCCTCCACAAACTGTGACGTTCGAAAGGGTGAAGGGCAGGTCAGAGCCCATCACCTTCTACCTGGAAGAACTCCCCGGCGGAGCCCCGAACGCGGTCATCCCCTTGCTGATAAGGGCAAAAATGGCCAATTTTGACGTGCATCGCATCCTGGTCGACGAAGGGAGTTCCGTCGACGTGATGTACAGCCAGCTGTTCCGGACCTTGCAACTGGACGACTCACATCTCTCTCCGTATGTGGGTTCAGATCTTCAAGGCTTCAACGGCTCGACTTCCAAACCTTGGGGTTATGTCGAGCTCCTGGTGACGTCCGGAGAAGGAACGGCTACAAGACAGGTTAAGGTCCGCTTCCTCGTCATTGATTGCTCGTCTCTATACAATTGCATCTTGGGGAGACCGACATTGGCGGAGCTGACAGCGGTGCCCTCGACTGTCCATCTGAAAATGAAGTTCTATACCAAAAGGGCACGGGTAGCCACCATCCAAGGAGACCTCGCCGCTGCCCGCAGGTGCTTCAACGCCGCTTCAAAGGGACGGGATACCGTCGACGTGGGGACCAGACCCACCAAGAGAACAAAGCAGGAGCCCGACAGAAAAGCATCCCCCGAGGAAGAAGTCCAGAAGGCTCCACCAAAGGTCGACTCCATAGCCCTCGACGCTCGCTTCGACCAGGACGAGCCATCCAGCAGCGAGCAAATCCCACTCCGACCTATTCCGGACGGTGATTTTGAACTCGTTCCCCTCGGAGCAGACCCGACCAAGGGAGTGAAGATTGGCAAAGACCTCCCTGACTTGGCCAGGAAGCAAATCAAGGCCTGTCTGCGTGAGAATGCTGATCTCTTCGCCTGGAGCGCTGCAGAGATGCCCGGACTCGACCCTGAGGTCGCCTGTCATCACCTCGCCATTGATCCAGCCGCCAAGGCCGTAGTACAACGTAGGCGTAGGCAGTCTCCAGAAAAAACGGAGGCTGCTGAAAAAGCTGTAAAAGACCTCCTAGAGGCAAATTTTATTTCTGAAGCCCGGTACTCCACCTGGCTGTCAAATGTTGTACTTGTTAAAAAGAATAATGGAAAATGGAGAATGTGTGTTGACTATACTGACCTCAACCGGGCTTGCCCGAAGGATGATTTTCCTCTACCTAACATAGACATGCTGGTCGACAATTCGGCCGGCTACAAGACCTTGTCGTTCATGGACGCCTACTCGGGATATAATCAAATCCCAATGGCTCTGGGCGACAAGCGCTGCACGGCGTTCATGACCAGCTCGGGCAACTATTACTACAACGTAATGCCCTTCGGACTGAAGAACGCCGGTGCAACCTACCAACGTATGATGAACAAAGTGTTCAATAAACAGATTGGCGACATGCTCGAAGTATATATGGACGACATGATCGTCAAATCCCGAGCAGACACCGATCACGCAGCTCCTCTCAAGACAGTCTTCGCCCAAGCAAGACAGTGCAAAATGAGGTTCAACCCCGAGAAGTGCACGTTCGGGGTTAAGGCAGGAAAATTCCTTGGATTCTATCTAACAGAACGAGGGATTGAAGCCAACCCCGACAAATGTCGGGCATTCTCCGACCTCCCAACACCGACGTCGAAGAAGTCGATACAAATCATGAACGACATGTTGACGTCACTATCCCGCTTCGTCGCGAAGTCCGCTCAGCACGCCCTCCCCTTCTTCAAGCTCCTTCGAAAGGAAGCAACCTTCGAATGGAACGAGGAATGCGAGCACACACTTCGCCATCTGAAGCAGAGCCTGTCTCAACCGCCCGTGTTGTCTCGACCAGACGACGGGGAACCACTGTACTTATACTTGGCCGTTTCGAACGAAGCCATCAGCGCAACCCTCGTCCGCGAGACCCCTGACGGGCAGAAACCTGTCTACTTCACGAGCAAAGCCTTACAAGGCCCCGAAAGCAGATATCAACAGATAGAAAAGGTTGCTCTGGCCCTCGTCAACGCTGCGAGGAGGCTCAGACACTACTTTCTAGCCCACACCATCATCGTGCGAACCGATCAGCCGGTGAGGCAACTCCTGGGTCGGCCAGATATGGCGGGCAGGATGCTGAAGTGGTCCTTGGAACTCTCCGAATTCGACATTCAGTACGAGAGCAGGAAGGCCCTGAAAGCACAAGCCTTGGCCGACTTCGTCGCGGAGATGACCACTCACGACCTTCCCTCGGGGAAGGAACACAAGTGGACCATCTTCGTCGACGGAGCCTCCAGCTCTTCCGGTAGCGGCGCAGGGATCCTCCTGGAAAACGAAGAAGGTGTAGTGATTGAGCACTCCTTGGTTCTCTCCTTCCCGACGTTAAATAACCAGGCAGAATACGAAGCCCTACTCGCAGGACTGAGATTAGCCGAGGACCTAGGAGCCCGCGAGGTTCAAATTTACACCGACTCCCAGCTCGTCGCCTCTCAAGTACAGGGAAGCTACCAGGCCAAAAATGACAACCTCATTGAGTATTTGAACTTAGTCAAAAAACACATGACAAAGTTCGTACGTGCATAAATTTCTCATGTTCCCCGCGAGCAAAACACGAGGGCGGACATATTGTCCAAACTCGCGAGCACACGAAAGAAGGGCGGGAATAAATCCGTCATCCAGGAATCTCTGGCACGCCCGAGTATCGAACCACCCTCGACTACGGTCGAGATCCACGCCATCGGGGATGCCACGTCCTGGATGACCCCGGTTTATAATTTTCTGACAAAAGGAGAACTCCCGTCGAACCAGTCCGAAGCTGCCATAATCAAGCGACGAGCGTGTTCCTATGTAGTTCTCGAGCAGAAACTGTACCGAAGGGGATTCTCCATTCCCCTCCTCAAATGCATCGACAAGTCCGCCATCCCCGACGTACTGCGGGAGATACACGAAGGGATTAACGCCCAACACATGGGCGGTAAATCCTTGGCAAGGAAAGCCCTTCGAGCAGGATACTACTGGCCGACGATGCAACAGGACGCCAAGGAACACGTGAAAAAATGTGACAAGTGTCAGAAGCATGGGGATATGCACCTCGCCCCCCCACACGAGCTGAACACATTGTCATCCCCATGGCCGTTCGCCTGGTGGGGCATGGACATCCTCGGGCCCTTCGTGCAGGGAACCTACCAGAACAAATTTCTCATCGTCGCCGTGGATTACTTCACGAAGTGGATCGAGGCCGAGGCACTCGTAAAAATCACCTCGCACAATATCCTCCGTTTCTACAAAAGAAACGTCCTCGCCAGGTTCGGAATCCCGCAGGCCCTGGTGACCGACAACGGTACCCAGTTCACCGACCACGGGTTCCGTGACTTCGTCACCAAACTTGGGACAAAATAACATTTCACGTCGGTCGAGCACCCTCAGACCAACGGGCAGGCCGAAGCCGCGAACAGAGTCATTCTCCGAGGGCTCAAACGTCGACTCGGCGAAGCCAAAAGAGGATGGGTCGAGGAGCTCCACAGCGTCTTGTGGGCATACCGCACCACACCCCACTCAACGACGGGTGAAACACCATTCCGACTGACGTACGGCACCGAGGCTGTCATCCCGGTCGAAATCATGGAACCATCCCGACGAACGGAGGAACCCCTCGACGAAGAAATGAATGACGAAGCACTAAGGGATGAACTCGACCTTGTCGAGGAAATCCGATCGGGTGCAGCCCTGCGCGAAGCCACCCTAAAACAACGAGTGGCTCTGCGCCACAACGAAAAGGTCATCAAGCGCGAGTTCGAAATAGGCAGTCTGGTATTACGCAGGAACCAGAAAGATTCCCGCGAAGGGAAGTTGGCCGCGAACTGGGAAGGACCTTACCGCGTCCACGGCACCACGGGTACCGGGGCGTACTACCTCGAGCAGTTAGACGGAGAGCCATTACCACGACCCTGGAACGCTGCTAAGCTAAAGCAGTACTACAGTTAGAAACTACCAACACCTGGGACCCTCGACCAGCAGCACCCGCGCTCGGTCAACGAGGAAAAACGTCCAATTTCGTATAAGGCTAAGGTACAAGCCCGACATACGGCCAAAATGGCACAGCATCGCGCGGTAAACGATGACGATCGATAGTGCCCGACGTGGACAGCTATACCGAGCCCCACCGTCGTTGTACCCATAAGGCAGAACACCCAGCTCGCGATGGGCAGTTCACGCCAAGGGCGAATAGTCCCTAACGGGCTCCACGCCCGACTGAGCAACTTCGCTCCGAAATGCCCGACATTCCATCAAGGATAACGGGCCATCCAAAAGGGTCAAAGGAAAATCTCTCCCCTCGAGCACAACACTTAGCAGACTCGCTCGCCAAACGGAGGCGGGCAGACTCACTCGCCAAATCAAAGCCACTTACGGGCACTCCTCGGGCCCATGACTTAGGCTAAAAACTCATGCAAATATATGATTTCAAACAAGGGCAAAACATCCAAAATGTAAAACAGCATTGATATAAATGCCCGAAGGCGACAAAACAATAATAAACCGACCAAGAAGGCCGGCGATGTTCATAACGTACAATAAACGGGCAGGCAGGCCCAAAGAATACAAATGTCAAGGGCACGCAGGCCCGCTATCCTATTCAGATCTCCCCGGAATCATCATTGTCGGCGTTTGGAGAGTCGGGCGGAGGAACGATCACGCCATCCACGATCTGATGTGTGTGGCCGATACCCTCAGTGACCAGGCCAGGGTTTAGCAAGGAGAGTTGACCGACCGCAGAGTTGAACCCATCCTCCAGGGCACCGACGCAATCTGCCTCGAGGAGCTGGATATGGGCGACCAACTCCAACCGACTCTTCAAAGCCATTATGTCCTCGGTCTCGTCCTCGGCAGGTTGCATGGCAGCGTTCATTTCCTCGATCTGCTGGGCCAAGCGTTCGACTTCGGCCCCCAGACGGTCCCTGTCTGCCCGAAGAAGCTCCCCCTCCTCGGCCAACTTTCCCGACTTCTCCTTCTCTAGGGTCAACATCTCCCTCTCAGCATCGAGCATCGCCGTCTGCTCGCGGAACATCTCCTCGGAGCATTCCAGAGCGACCTTCAACTTCCGCGAGCTCGAGGTCAGGGCCGCCTTCTCCTGCTCGAGTTCTTCAACACGGGCAGGATCCCCTCCGTCCTCGGATAGCACCAAAGCCATCTCGGCCATTTTTACCAGCCCGTCCATGCTGGCGGCCAGATACGCCTTCCGGTCCTCTTTACTCATCTTTTTTATGGCTGCAGCTTCGTGGGCAACCACTGTCGGAGGGAATCTCTCGAAAAATCCTGCCTCTTCGAAGCAAGGGGGGAAGGCGAAAGATTTAACGGCGCCGACGTCCTCGCCAGCAGTCGGACCACTCTCCACACGGTTCCTCTTCCTCTGTATCAAGACGACGCTAGGGTCGATCTCCTCAACTTCTGGGGTCCCATCCGACGCGGGCCCCGAGCTTGACGGCGAGTCCACCCTCACCGGCTGAGGAGCATTTGGACTGTGCGGTGGGCCCATCCTCGTTGCTTGTGGGGCCTTCACGACCCTCCTGCCTCGCCTTTGGTCGCAGGATAATTTCAAGAGCCTTTCATGTCGACCAGCCATCGAACCTGCACAAAATAAAAGTTAGGTCAGTGTCGATCAAACTTCATAAATAAATGACAAGCAAAGAAATTCAAGCAACAACCTAACAGGCGGGCAGCCTGCCTGTATGTCGGGCACTCCACGAGCGCCTTGGTATCAATCGGACGGGACTCGAACGTTGGGTAACCATCCTTGTCCAAGATATCATCCCCTTCCCGCGTAACCCACCGGGCAGGATGAAAGCTATCAACAAATCGGCAAAGGGCGGCGTACGCCTCCTCATCTTCCGTGCACATGTCCCCGGCGGCGGTATGGTAATAACCCGTCCCATGCTCGTAATGCCGGGACATCCAGTGCACAGAGACTTTAGCCGTACGGCCCAACACAGGGTTCCCATCGTCGCCCAACATCGCCTCCCCGTCCTCGTCGCTCACCGGCTCCTCCTCCTCGAAAAGGGAATTTAAAGCAGAGGTGGTCACTGGCCGCACCACGTACCACTTGTCTTTAAAACCCCTCACAGAGTCCATATACATTTTAAAGAGTCTCCTCGACTGCTTCAGGGAGACCCAGCTATGTTTCCCTCCTCGGGACTGGCGCTGCAGGTGAAATATCCGGAAGAAAAGCGGTATGGTCGCCCCGATCCTCAGGTAGCGACACGTCAACTCAAACGCCCGGATGAAGGCGAGAGAGTTTGGATGTAGCTGGGACGGAGCCAGCTCCAGGTGAGTGAAGACCCCGGCCTGGAAATCAGTGAAGGGCAGCCGCAGCCCCAGATCTTTGAACGCGATCTCATACATCGCGAAGCTGTATTCCGGATAAACCGAGCAGATCCTTGCACGGGATGACAGGCGCATGACTGCGAAGTTCTTTTGGAAGTCGGGCTGGTCTTGACCCGCTTCGATGACAGCGTATGGATGTCGGTCGTCCCGGCTGTAGACCGACGCAATCCCCCGGGGCTCGACGCCCACCCATTCCAGCAAAGGGTCGGTCACGGTATCAATCAGGGTGACCGACTCGTCGGCACTCTGTTCTTCACGATCGCGGCGTCCGGAGGAGCTCGGCTCGTCCGCCATGGTTACCTGCAGAGCACGGGAAACCAGTCAATTGAGCACGAAGCCATACGCTCGACATATCACGTCGTCCCATGCACGACTACATAAGTCCGTTTCCACGAATGGTTGCCTCCCCGACATCCTGAAACTCGGTGTCCTTCCTCAAAACCAACCACGCGATCACTCTTCAAGCATGTCGACCCAAGGTATGAACATGGCGAGCCACACCATGAGGCCCACGGCCAAGACCATGAACATACCGGGCGCGATCATGAATCAGGCGCCCTGGATCATGAAGACCCCGGGCAGCTCGGAAGTTTATCACCTAAAACTATGAATGCGCCGGCCACAAACATGCGTTTGCCGGTCCTAGGCATGAATACGTCGAGCTAAGTATGAGTTTACCGGGCTAATCCCACGCGCACGGCCCTAAAACATCTACGAACGCCGAAAATCATGCATTCTAACAAGAAAATGAAGAAGATAGACCACTTACTTGAATCAAAGAGTAGGATTTGACTACGGAATAAAAGAATCTGTGACAGAAAGTCGCAACTGGAAGAAATCTGGAAGAGCAGCAACAGAGAGAGCGCAGAGAACAGAAACGTGTTATGGGGCCCAAGGTTCCTATTTATAGTGATGACATAGAATACCAAACGTCACCTCGGGCAACCACGGATTCCATCTCCTCGACGCGCTGCTCCCAACGCAATGATGACCCTATCCCCATAGGGTGGCGGCACAGTTCCCGAAAGATACCTCGTGTGCTCGACAGACGCGCCCGGTAAGGATCCTCCACGCATCCACCACCGAAGATGTCTCCGAGCACGACACGAGGAGGCCCTCGAGGGCCCACACCTCTGTCCCGGGCACGAGACCTCGACGAGGGAACGACTTGGGTTCAAGTCATGGCTCCTCGCAAAGGAACCACGACTTGGGGGGCTCCTGTTCTGGACTGGGCCCGACAGGCCCAAAAGCATTGCTAAGGCCCAGTCCAAATGGACTTACTGAGGACCACGCCGACCAAAGGGTCACAGCTGTGCCCGACATACTGCGGTCCAGCTCCACATCCTGATGTCCAGCCCGACATACTGCGGTCCAGCTCCACGTCCTGATGTCCAGCTCGACGTACTGCGGTCCAGCTCCACGTCCTGATGTCCAGCTCGACGTACTGCGGTCCAGCTCCACGTCCTGATGTCCAGCTCGACATCCTGCTGTCCAGCTCGACATTGCCTCGAGCATCCCAACTAGGGCAGACTCAGTCCACTAATCCCCCAACGATACTCCGGAAAGACCGCGTCTCCGTCCGCCCGCACTTCACGCAGAACATCCAGGAAGGGGACCACGTGCGGGTCCCCACTACCCACGTAGAACCTGGCAGTTCCTCCATTGGGCCAAACCTGCCCGGCCCAATGAAGGAACCTTGGCCCAGCGCTGGGGGCTATAAATACCCTCTGCTTCCAGAGGGTCAGATATTAATCATTCTAACCTCAACTTGCTATTATCTGCTCGTACTCCTACTTACTTCAGCATCGGAGTGCCTTGCAGGTATCCCCCACCTCGTTCAAAAAAGCTTTCTACTCGGAGCCAGCCGTGACGGTCCATTTCTGATCAGGTCAGATCAATATATATATATATATATATATATATATATATATATATATATATATATATATATATATATATATATATATATATATATATATATATATATATATATATATATATATATATATATATATATATATATATATATATATATATATATATATATATATATATATATATATATATATATATATATATATATATATATAAATTCACAAATATTAACAAAGAAATATTCAAAATTTAGATTTTTTTCTCAACAATATTTTAATTTTCAAAACAATATTAATTATTCTAAAAGTAATATTATTCTCGTTCATTTAATTTGATATATTTTTTAATATGTAAAATATTCACCTCTATTTTTTTTGGAAACACATATTCAAGCTTTTTCTATTTATAACAATATTCAACCTCATTTTAAACGCACATAAGGAGTAAAAGATACTTCCAAATTCGGCAACCAACACATTCCATCAATTACGGACATTTATACTGTACCTCTTCTAAAAACGACGACAAGTAAGTTCTCAATAGAAATTTCCACCAAGTATTCTAGACTTTCTTTCTTTCTTTAATTACATAAAACGGAGACTTAATTAGGACATGAAAGTAGTTAAGTATGCATATTAAAATTTAATACCTTAAAATTTAATTGGCAAAGTCAAAAAGTAGAAAGCCACGTTCACATTGTAGAGATCCTCTCTAGTCTACAAGGAAATAACCCTAAAAATGGGCCTGCACATTAATAAACCGTATATATATATATATATATATATATAGTTTTTAACTCATTAAATAATATTTTGGTAGAGCATAGCACATGCAATGTCACCTCATAAAATCAACCATTTTCTTTAACTTTACTAATATTAATTTATTTTTGAATATGATTCAAATTCAAATGTGCAGCGTGATGTAATGAAACTCCAATTTCATACAATTCTGTTACAGTTATTTCACTGAGTGAAGAAGAATTTCAATTCCAATTCCAATCACAAAATTGACATGTCTTCTTCCGCCACCTCACGGATACAGTTAACAACCATATCAAGGCTGAGATCCTCTTTCCTCAAAAAGCTTCCGGAGCCTCTCCGTCGCGCCGTCGCCGACTGCCTCTCATCCTCCCTCTCTTCCGCCGTCGAACCTTCCAGAATCCTTCGGGTTCGTTCCTCTTTCTTTTTCCATCTTTCCATAGCTTCGTATAAATTTTAATTATACACTCTTCGTCGCTCTAGCAATTGAGGTTTCTCTCTTGATAGCTAATAATAGAAAGTAGGATCAAGTGATCAACCTTAGTTTTTTGATGTTGTGAAAGTTAATTAGTAGTTATTCATTCTTAGAACTTATTTTCTACTTTAATCTCTGAACAATTCTAATTTTCATGTGATTTCATCACTATGATCTCTATAGCATCCACACCTCTGAAAAAGTGTGTGGTGTCCGTGTCGATCCGAAACTGAGGCCGGCACTTGCGATTATGTTTAATTAATTATTTTTTAAATTATTACCAGTGTCGATATATCAGATGGTGTCGTGTTTCTGATGTTCGTGATTCATAGATGGTGAACAATGTGTTTTTTCTGAAGAAAATAATTGTGATTTGTTGTATAGTTTTTATGCAAATGGCATTCCCTTTTTTTTTCTTTGTTTCATCATTTTACTGATAATGATCAAGTATTTCAAATCCAACTAATATTTTTGTACATAACTTTATGGTTTCTTTGTCATTTGGTAGCTTGATATGTACAGTGCCTTGGTATTTGATACTATTAAAAATTGGGTTGGGTCTGACTCATACTTACAAAACCGATTCGTAGAGGAGGATTCCCCCACTTATAAATATATTAGAGCCATCTTTCATTCAATATGAGATTCTAAATCTAAACAATATTCAATTCACACCATGCCTTAGCTTCACTAATTTTAGGACTAAACCACGTGATGGCAGGACTACCTCGCAGCCCCTGCAACCACGGATCTGGCGTATAGTGCAATTTTGGAATATACCATGGCTGAGAGGGTGCGAAGGTAATTGTTGCATTTGTTTGTTGATAGTTGATACTGCATAGTTGGCTATACTGTGCGGTTTGCGTAAAATCATTATTCTTCTATTGCATCATATTGTTCACATTGAGGGTCTAGTAATTTTTAGACTTATTAGTTATTATACATCTGTGTTACTTCTGATTTAGATTTAAGTTGTTTAATGTTTCATTTTCTTTATTTGCTTCTGATGTCTAGTATCTTGTGAACCATTTTAAATTTCCATTTTCTGCTGCTGACATCAACACTTGTTTTACCAGTCCTGCAGTTGTCACTAGGTGTGTAACAATTTTGAAACGGTATCTTCTAAGGTATGTTACTTGAACAAATGGTTATTCTATTGCATCAACATTTTATATGTGATGTATTGTCTCTCTCTCTACAGTCCTTACTTCTTCAAACTGCATATTGCAACATTAATGCTCATTTATTTCTTTAAAAAGAGGTCATATGTTTAACACTCCCTAACACCACTCCCTATCATCAAAGTGATTCCAGAAAGAAGAGTGTTTCTACTGCATACCCTTTGCATTCTTTCCCATGCCAAAAAGTCGCGAAATATGGATTTGGAAGTTCCGTTTTCATGCTAGACTTGTATATCTGTAATCCTTTGGAAGTGCTGCTAATTTTTCTTCCTGTTTATATACTCTTCTATTGATAACTTCAATGTATTTTTTCAAGATTTATACATGCAACTAACTTGATTCCATTCTCATCTTTGCCATTTGCTACTTATGCTGTTAAGAGTTCTCATCTTATTAATTATTACAGATACAAACCAAGTGAGGAGACTTTACTGCAGATAGACCGATTTTGTTTAACCATTATTGCTGAATGTGATAATAACCTGAATCGACCATGGTCAAGATCTTTGAACCAACAATATTGTGCATCAACAACACTCAAAAATAGATCTCCTTTGTCCATATCTAAATTTGCTTCTGAGGTTATTGTGAAGTCACTGAGTTATGTGCGTTCCCTAGTGGCACAACACATTCCAAAGCGACTTTTTCAGCCATCTACATCTTCAAGACCGTCTTCCACATCAGGACAATCACTTCCGACATTGTCATCATTGTTAGATAAATCCCTCAGTTCCCAATTATGTCCAGCAAGCATCCAAGAAACGGAGGAGAAGGATTCAATCACTCCATCTATTTCAAAGTTATCTACAATTGAAAATTTTGACGAAAAAGACAAACTTGTGTTCATTGCCCATGATGTTCTACAATGGCGTTGGCTTGAAGAGAAGCATTCATCATCAATGCTAGCTGAAAAGTAAACAGAATTTTATACCTTTTGTTGGTCTAGATGTTTTAGTCTTTTAGATGTTTTGTTAATGCCTTAATAGCTACTGCAGCTCATGTTTCTACTATTCTTGTGATTTATCCCACTGCAGCTCATGTTTTTAAATATATTTTAATACAGTGACAATGCTGTGAGTTTACAAGACAAGAGAGCACATAATTTCTTAGAAGTAGGTGCTGCAGCTCTACTTGTAGGAGGCATTGAATCTAAGATGAAGGGGCATCCGCGGAAATATTTTGGAACTGATGATATGCCATACCTAAATCAACTATTACAGTCTTCTCCGGTAACATCAATCACTAATTATTCATCTGCTCGTCCTCACCTGAGAGCAATAGCCGCATATAAACACATCAAAACAGGGCCTCGTCAAGTTTGGTATGCCTTCTATCAAATATACTTACTCTTGCTCTAATATTTTTATTTTCCGTTTTTTGTTTGTTTCATCTTTGCTTTTTCAATGAATTTGGAGAAGTTTAGACCTTGTTTCATTAATGTTAAGCCTTAGGGCTATTGTTTCTTGGGCTTGTACTAGTTATACTTTCCTTCCCTAGTACTTGACCTAGATTAATAATAGTATAAAAATATAGGAGTATGACCGTGATTTGAAGAGAAGGGTTTGCGAGCTTTATTGTGTTGATTTTATAAACTCAGGGTTTCTGTCTGTTATTTGTTCTTACTTCTTATCCTATTTTCATGTTTACGTTTACCTATATAGAGTCACTTATATTTTGTTGCTGTAGTTTATTCCAGAGTTATCAATCCCAGATAGCGGAGCGGAGCGGCCAACCCCAAAAGTGGAATAGCGGGATAACTGCTATTTGACTATTTTTTTAGACTAATTATTTGAATAATCTATAAAACATACATTTAATGTAAAACCAAACAAACAAAAGAGGAAGAAGAGGAATAGAGTTATTAAATGACTATTACTTAAAAAAAAATGTAAAATCAAACCCGATTTATTTATTTTAAGGGTTAATCTGGGTTTTCGCGTTCAAAACAGTTCAAACCTGCTCAGGCTGGGAAGTGCCCCGCTCCCACTAAACATCAAATAGTGGCCACAAAACATCAAATAGCGGAGGGTCACCGCTCCGGGCCGTTATCGGCCGCTATCGATAACTCTGGTTTGTTCTTTCCTCCTTTATAGATGCATCTTATTCTTTAAATAATAGACTGAGTGCTGTTTATGCAGTAATTTTGGTTTTGTTTGGCAGTGACTTCGTTGACTGCAAATATACATAGAAACTTAAGTGTTATATTAATTAAAATACTATTTTTTTAATGAGGTGTCATGATAATTAATTAAAATAGTTGAATTGCTTTACTACATTTAATATGTTATTTTTACTCGTGGTCACAAGATAAATATTAAGGATGTTCATTTTTTCACTACTTTTGATTAACTAAATGCATTTGATGATATGGTTTTCTGTTATGAGCATAATGATTCTTTCAGGGAGGACTTTCCTGTGAGTACATTCCGTCCTCGAGCTCGACAGCTCTTCCAATATCGTTGTTACAGGTATAGATAAAGAAATCCCTCATAAAAAATATATAAAAATTATTTTATGTATATGTTATCTCCATCCCAAATTGGATGCCGTAACAGTATAATAAAGATATTCAGTTGAATATTGCTTTAAACATTTCAAATTGCTGTAATTGTTTTTCTATTCAGATTTAGTAATTTTTTCATCGTTGAATTAGAGGTAAGACCAACAAGATATATATACAAGTTTAATGGTGGGTATTTCGTTTAAGACTATATGCGATCATAAAGCTTATAACTTTACTTAAAAAGACTCAATATTATTTTATAGTTCACTCTGGATCGTATATTTCATATTCAATAATTAATTGTTATGCTCTGTTTTTTTTGTTTGCTGTATAAAGGTATATGTTTTTCAACACAAATTGTCTTTAAAATTCGTGTATACAAGTATGCTCAAATCTCTCCTCATAGCTTATATTTCCATATTACCTGTTTGCTAATATAGTAGTCTTTTAGTAAGTCCCGTAATCTATGCATAGTGATGGAAGTATGCAAGCATATTTCACGTGCATATATAATTATGATAATAACCTTTGAGATTTATCACCACCATGCTCTTGGCCGCCTCCTCGTCCTGTTCCTTTCTGATTCTCCAAATCTGTTTTTTCTCATTTCCTTACTTTCTGCTTACTTAACCATATATGTTTTTAAATATTTTAATAGAAGATCATTGTTAATTGCACTTCTTGAACATAAAATTAAACTCTATTCATAGAAGTAGTTTACACTTGTTAATCAGGCATTAGTTATTTCACTTATTTGTGATTGTCTTATTCTATTCTTTTCTACATCTCTCACAAGATATTATCCTATGCTTACCAGTGAGCAACAACCTTTGCGATTGAACCCTGCTGAGTTATGTGAAGTTATTGCTGCAGTTTGCTCAGAGATTTCTACACCAAATACCAATTTCATGGCAATGTCAACTAAGCTAACCAATAACTGTGGAAAACCATCAATGGATGTTGCTGTGAGCGTTCTAATAAAACTAATTATTGACATGTATGTCTCAATGCACTTGTATGCCTGTGCTTTTCCCCTTTATTTGTTACCATCTGTTTATCCCATATCATAATGCATGTATTAAAATTTGATTGCACATTCCTGATTTCAATTATTAAAACATTATTCTGTGAGTCCTGCCTAATCACAACTTGAAAACAAATAGGGAGATACTAGTACAAAATAATTTTCTAAGTTCAAAATGGAAGGGACTGATATCAAACATCAGGGGAAACTAATATGACATTATTGTTTACATTTCAATAGTTGGTGCGCTGCTCTGTGAATTGATCATGTATGATGGCTGGAAAATATATTATTTTATAGGTATGTTCTGGATTCTCGGATAGCTACTCCGCTCACTCTTTCTTTGCTTGAGGTGACACATCCATATAGTACTCTTTTTAAAATTAAAAAATTGACAGTACTATTAAATGCTTTTGTCGTTACTAATTTAATTTTCAATTCATCTTTCAGGAGATGCTTTATTCTTCCAAAACCGCATGCAGGGCTCGCGCATTTGATTTAATTCTAAATCTTGGGGTTCATGCTCATCTCCTAGAACCTATGATAGCTGATGACACTTCCACAATTGAAGAAGAATATTCTCAGGATTCCTTATTTGACAGTAACATTCAACTTATGGCCCAAGGGAGTAGAAAAGGAAACTTTTCTAGCAAATTGGACAATGTCTCTGCATTGGATAATTTAGAATCTTGGATTTTAAATATTTTGTACGAGATACTACTTCTTCTTGTGCAGGTATAATTAATCCTTCTTTCCCTATTGACCACTAAAATCATTTTGGTGGATTAACAAAAAAAAAATCATGTTTATTTCATTATAATGATTCTTATAACAATTGTGTTGTCTATCTATTCTCTTTTCTGTCATGATGGGCTAGCTTTGCTGTTCTCATATACAGATTGAAGAAAAGGAGGAATCTATCTGGGCATCTGCACTTAGTTGTTTGCTTTATTTTGTCTGTGATCGAGGAAAGATCCAGAGAAAACGATTGAAAGTTCTTGACATCAGGGTGAGAAATGATATTTTCAGTTTATCCGGGATATCCTGTTTTTGTTTCATACTGTTTTCTGTTGTATTGTCCCTTCTCGTTTAATATACACAAACTTTTTCAAATTTCAATGCCACCTGGTTCTTGTTGTATCCTTTGCCTTCTTATTTCCCTCCCTTTTCTGTCCTGGTCTATAGCTACCCAGTGAAGGCCAGAGATTGGAACTATCTCGTTCATACTTACTAACACATAATCTTCGTCTTCATTTCGTAACTGCGATTCTTCCCATATGTCTTATTCTTTCTGTTTCTGAATCCAATTTTCTCTTATTACACTACACCTGTGAACCTTTTTATTTATATATCCCCAATTTTATCTTTCACTTCTTTTCTTATCCCAGTAAATATGTCTTGTAGTTTGCTCGTATAAATAGTGGGAAGATGGTCAATGTTGGGAGTTCCTTTTCATTAAGCATTGCATTTTTTCTCCTGGCAACAATGAAGCATAGATACATCAAAATCTTCGCCGAATTGTACCGATACGCTGCGACACTTATCGAAGGAGTATCCGAATTCTTAGAATATGTGGGTTGGCCTAACTCAACCCTACAAAGCTGGCTTGTAAGATGAGGATTACCCCTAGCCATTTATTTTCCAATGTGAGACTCTTTAACATGCCCCTCATGTCCAGGACTAGACATCTGGAGCGTGGAAATAAATGGTGGGTGACCCGATTGCAAAAACTTGATAGTAGGCAGCCCAACGGATCTTAAACAAGGCTCTGATACCATCTTAAAATATGTGGATTGAGCCTAACTCAACCCTACAAAACCGACTTGTAAGGTGAAGATTATCCCCACTTATAAATAGACTCTTTAACACAAATTTATTTATTTAAAATAATAAATAACAAGAAACCGATACGGAGGCGATATGGCTCTGTTGCTTTGTAAAAATTAGCCACATTTTTTTTAGATGGGAGTTTGTGAATTAGTTTTTTTTGTCACTGAGTCTTTAGGTATTCATTGCTTTAACTTGATCAGCAATGTGCTTAATGCCAGGATAAATATAACCATTAATATATTTACATACCATATGCCTTCAGGTTATCAAAGCACTTATACAAACCAGCAGGAAGAATTCTTGGGCAGATTTAGTTCATTGCAAGCTTATTTCCATTTTAGCAAACATGTTTTATGAAGTTCCCGATGAAGCCATTGAGCCTATACCTAGCACACCAAAGTTTCTTGTGAATCAACTTGATATGATTGGTGGAGTTCAATTTCTTTTTCTTGAGGTAAGCATATTTTCAACCACAAGATTGATATACTTCCAATACGGAAGGACATAAGACATGTGGTTTATTATTGGTATAGTTCATGTCTCCCTAAAGATAGGTGTTGAACATAGGAGCTGATAATGAACTGTTTCTCAAATATTACACATTCTCCAAAGTTTTTGGATATAAAAAAAAAATAATAATAAGAATGAAAATACTTAACAATCACTCTGTTCCTTGAGTTGGATATTTAAGGTCGTGAATATGTCATATTCTTTATTATTGTTTGTTGTTTCCAATTTAATTTTTCATATTATTTGAAATATAAGAGTCTTGTTTTTAATATTACAGGAGTATAAAGTGTAGAGTCAAGTCCTGAACTGAAGTTCTTTAGTTATTTTGTTACTTTTCAAATTGTCAATGACGAAGAATTTTCACCCTTCTTTTTTGTGTTGGACGCAGTATGCCCTTGCGAACTCCAAAGAAGAGAGGAAAAATTTGTATTCGATACTTTTTGACTATGTCTTGCACCAAATTAATGAAACATGTGTAGCTACAAGAGCCAATGTATATAGTGATGATGAGATCCGACCACTCGCTAGCCTGCTTGCTCAAACAAATGCAGCTGAGGCATTTTATATTTCTGTTAAACTTGGGGTAGAAGGGATTGGGGAGCTTTTGAGAAGATCAATTGCATCTTCACTGTCCAGATATCCCAACAGCAAACGTTTAAATACGGTACTTTGTCCTTTTCTTTTTTGTTGTTGGCTTAATGGTTTTAAGTAAAATGATAAATAAAGAATATGCATTATCATGTGGCTATCTTTGTTAATAGAAGTTATAATTTTTAGTATACATAGGTTTAGACAATTCATATACATTCAATCTATTATTCAAATCCTTCTTTCCTTTTTCATTTAACCCTGTAATCTCAACCACATGCCAGGGCTATGCTTTTACATTGTTTTCTATGAGTTCCTCTACGTCTCTTCTGCCCCCTTTCTCTCCCTTACTTTGCCAGGTTTTTCATACGTAGATAACTTTCTTTTTACTATTATAATATGTACATTATCTAATTTGATACTATTGACATAAAGGAAAAATATGTGTTATGCGTGAGTGAAAGTTAATACGCAAAACAATTAAGTCTATCATTTTTGTTGTGTTAAAGTGACTTGTTAAGTTGTATATGCTTCTGCTAGAGTTAATTATATTTTTGAAGAGAAAAATGCGATGGTAACATATATTATATTCTTGAATCATGGATGATAGATCAGTTACGAGCTCTATTTTTAATAAAAGAAAGTGTTAGAGTTGTTTTAGTTATTGTTTTCTAGCATAAATATGTCATTCAATATATTACACTTTCTCCAATCATATTATATTATAGGCTAATGCTAACTTGTGCCCTTAAGCACAAGTTAAAAACAAAATATAGAAACATTCGAATTAAAAGTCGTGCATTTAACTTTTTTGAAAGTCAAAATATTATATTATTCAATGACAAAGTTCCATTTTTAGATTCCTTAGCTTGTGCTCCGAGGGCACAAGTTAACAAGACCCTATATTATGTTATATATATTTATGAGAATTAAATACTTGTTTTGTTTTTTCTGACTTAAGAAATTTTAACAGATATTTCGGTCTTCCTTCATTACACTAACAGTAGGTTGCAAGTGTAAAAAACTGACAGCTCAAATAAGTTAGTGCTTTACTGGAGATGCATCTTCCTTGACCCCAAAGTCTGCTCTAATGCACTGAATAGTATTAGGATTAATGTATGGTTCAAATATAGGTTTATTGTTTGCTATTAAGTTTACACTTTTAAGCAGTAGTTGATGTTACCAAAAACAAAAAAAAAGTTTACACTTTTAAATTTTTGCTCTCTTAAATCTTTGCAGCTTTTGGAAACTGTAACAGAGAAATTTGATGAAATGATAAGTTCATTCACTCATTTGGAAGGAGAGTTCTCTCGTATGATACAGATAACCAAAACTCACAGGTCTCCTGAAAATATGGAAGGTGTTGCTCTAAGAAATGACATTGGTCTGCTGGCAAAGCACTCATGGAGTACTTTACATTCTCTTCTTCATTCGGAAAGACTTTCTTACCGTCAGAATGGGTGTATCTGGTTAGGTGATCTGCTTATTGATGAAATCAGTGGAGAAAGAGATGGAACTATATGGTTAAATATAAAATCCTTCCAGGAGAATATTTGTCAAGCTGGAAAACATGATTCTTCAGCTACACCAGATGCCCCTTTGCCTATTTCACTTATGTGTGGGCTCTTAAAGTCAAAACATAACTATATTAGATGGGGATTTTTATTTGTTCTTGAAAGGCTTCTTATGAGGTGCAAATTTTTGTTAGACGAGTATGAAATGCAACAATCAAGGAGCAGTGATCTTGGGCATAGGAAGAAAGATTGGCATCTTGATAAATCCCATGCGGTGATTGACATAATGAGCAGTGCTTTGTTGTTTCAGATTAATGAAAAAGACTGCACGAATAAGTATGAAACAGACTCCACCAACATTCTGAAAGTAATTATTTCTGAACTCGCGATGCCTCTTTTTTTTTGTCTTGAATATCCTCATGTTGTGGCATTAAATTATTATAAAAACATGGTGAACCGTACAAGTTTGAAAAACTGTTACGAGCAAATCTGCATGTTCTTTATGCTGCCAAGGAAAGAGAAGAGCCGCTAAACTCATTATGTGCCTTTTGGATGTGATTGGGAACCTATTTTCATAGGAACTGGCGGTGTTTTTGTTAGATCAAGAAGAGTTTCTTGATAAATTAAATTAATGTCCACAAAAACACATATAATTATCTGAATACATTTCCATTTATTATATTTATTTTCTAAATAGTGAAATTAAACCCAGTTTTGTTGATGATGATGTGACTCGTTGGAGGAACATTTTGAAAATAGTCTGTTTGAATATTTATCGGCTTCTGTTTGTAAGATATACTATCATTAAACTTATTCTGCTTGTTTCGCTCAAATATTTGTTGTTTGTTAACAGATGTGTGATATACTATTCTCTCAATTATGCCTAAGAGTACCCCCTGCTATGGATCTGCCCCTTGGAGATGACGTGCAACATGGCGATAATTTAAATTGCTTCAGTTTAGACAAAAAGTGTGATGGTGATAACTGTGTCCATAAAGAAAATACTTTACACAAAGATAAACCTAATGAGGAAGAAGCTGGTAGAAGATCCAGCTACCCTAATAACTATCATATGGACCATGAGACTGCAGCAATGGCAGCACTTCTTCTACAAGGACAGGCCATTGTCCCAATGCAATTAATTGCACGTGTTCCTGCTGCTTTGCTATATTGGCCGCTAATACAATTGGATGGAGCAGCAACAGATGATATTGCATTGGGTATTGCTGTTGGAAGCAAAGGAAGAGGAAACCTGCCTGGTGCCACATCTGATATCAGGGCCACCCTTCTCCTGCTTCTTGTCGGTAAATGCACATCAGATCCAGTTGCTTTCAAGGAAGTTGGTGGTGAACGCTTTTTTAGGTAACTGCACACTTCTATGTTCATGAATTATTTGGATTTAATATGTATCACCTTTAGACATATTTTTATGAAGTATGAACCTTCTTGCATCTGGCAGGCATCTTTTGGATGACACGGATTCCAGGGTGGCATACTATTCTTCTGCTTTTCTTCTGAAGGCATGAATTCAGTTTCATTTTTTATGTCTGATTATACATGCTTTAGGTCCTCAATTTTCATTATTTGTAACATTCCCTCATCACTGCAGCGAATGATGACTGAGAAGCCTGATGGATATCAGCTCATGCTTCAGAATCTGGTTGTCAAAGCTCAGCAGGTACTTCATTTTTTTAGCGGCTTGCATTTAAATGGGTATCATATTCAAATTCTAGTATTCATACATCTGACATTTACATTCTTGCATTTAAATGAGTATCATATTCAAATTCTCATTCTATCCTGATTATTTTTTTCAAAAAAGTTCTATCCCGAAAATATAGCTCTCAAAGGGTGCCCATATGCACTTCTTTCCCTCGTGTCTTTAAATTAAATTTTATTTTAAAAAAAAATGTTTGTTTGCAAAATGACTTCGTATTTTTGGAGACTTATTATTAACCTTTCACTTGTATAATTATTAAATTATGCTCTGTATTGACACTGCACAGAGCAACAATGAAAAACTGTTGGAGAATCCTTACCTTCAACTACGTGGCATCCTTCAACTAGCAAATGATCTTGGATATGATTTGTAATGTTCAAGCCTTGGTTTTCTGGGTGTGATGTTGGTTTGTAGTATAGTTGTGTTGGTCTAAGGAATCATCGCTGCTGATTCCGAGGATCTTTCAACACTCATCGTTATCAATCAAATGATACAGTTGAAAAACTTAGCCAGACATGATTTGCAACCTTCTTACCAGACACAGTCATGTTTCATTTTCCGTATCTTGGAAGAGAGTATACTGGAGGCCAGAGGGTCCAGTGGGGTTGAGTGAGCTCTCACGTTAATTTTTCTGAGAAATAATTGACATAACACAATATGCCCCCTCTCAGTGCCTGTGGATCTTTTTACTGATAGCACTCCATGCACCATTTGTATGTTCTCATCTTCAGCGTGTCTTTCAACCACTGAGAAACAGCTAACGCGTGGGAAAATTTATTACAAAATGTTCTTCAAGTGTATGGCTGAAATGTAAATGTTGTGAAGGCACTGTTTTGTTTGGGAAGAAAATGACTCAACATTTTGTGTGCATGCAGTTACTGGCTTGTCATACATTTGAAGAAACTGTGTGCTGAATTTGTTAGAATCATATATCCATCAAGCTGGCTTCAGTTTTTTGCATTCATGAAGGCAATATATATATATATATATAAATCATTGCCATTTTTTTAGCTTGGCATGAGGGACTTGTCATGAAAAAAAAAAGTATCACTGTTTGCGGTGCCTACTTTTAGAGGCATCCAAATAGCTCTCCTTTTCTGAAATTACAAATTTATAATATCATATGCACGTTAATATTTTTGTTCTTTATGATTTAGACCTTTAGTGGGGGAAGTTGTAACATATATATTGTTATATATAAAAAGTAAAGTGTAGTTATTTACGTGGTTTTATAGTGGAAATTGCTTTGTTGAAGGCAATTTGTTGAGATTTAATCATTCAATTGTTATATTTGCTGTTGAGATTGAGGAAGACCTAAAGCTAGAAAAAGATTTAGAAAAATTATAAGAGAATGGATTAAAAAAGTTTCAAAGATTAATACATGATGAAATATTACGGTGTTTGTTAAAATGAAGAAACACAATTGAAATTCATCTTTTCCATTACAATTGGTTTCACCGGGTTCAGCTCTAAGTCCCTATTTTTTATCTTTATTTAAGATGTATTCATGGAATATATCCAAGATAGTATCGAAATCCATGCTATTTGTAATTGATATAGTCTTTCTTGGAGAGTTGAATGAGAGGTTGAAAATTTGGAGAAGAATTTTAGAAGTGCAGGGTTTCCGTAGAAGTAAGATGGAGTATGTGGAATGTAATTCAACAAAAGAAGAAGGATTTTTATTCTAGAAGTGAAAGTTGGAAACCATATTATTCCTCAAGTCATATAGTTTAAATATCTTGGATCCGCAATACAGAACGATGGGGGAAATAGAAGGAGAAATAAACCATCGAATTCAAGATGAGTGGTTGAAACAGAGAAAGACATCAAATGTTTTATGTGATGAAAAGGTACACCTCAAGTTAAAAGGAAAGTTTTATCTGACTGCGATAAGACCTGCAATTTTGTACGAGATATAATATTGGACGGTTAAACAAAATAAAGTAAGTGTAACTGAGATGAGGATGTTGCGGTGGATGTGTGGTAAGACTCGACATGATAAAATTAGAAATAAAAATATTAGAGAGAGTGTCAGGGTAGCACCTATAATAGAGATGATAGTGAAAAATATACTTATGTGGTTTGAGTATGTAGAGAGAAAACTTGTAGATTGTAGTAAGGATAATATACCAGATGGAGAGAAGAGAAATAATTCGAGGAAGAGGAAGACCCAAAAAGACTATAAGAGAAGTTATTAAGAAAGATTTCAAGATTAATGATTTGGATAGAAGCATGATTCTTGATAGAATATTATGGCGAAAGTTTATCCTTGTTATTACTTTGCAGTCTAATTTTGTTTGTATTCCAATACTTAATTCATATGCCGATAAAATTGATAGGATTTATTTGGATATAATTCGATTCTTTAGGGAATAATCGATAGGTTATAGTTTTACTACACTTTGTTTAACTATAGCTTACTGTCAACCGTGATGCTTTGTCCGATAATAGGAACTCAAATTCACATAGGATCGAATAAAGCTTGCTTAATTTGATTTATAATTGAACAAGAATAATATTGAAATTAGAGATTGCATCGAATAACCAATAGGTTAATTCGAGAAATCGATTGATTTTTACTTATACGCATTTTTATCTAATTTCCCTAAAACTACTCAAACTTAAAAAAACACCCTTTATAGTTTATTTATTCTAAATTTGGGGGGCTAGAACTAAGATTCCCTGTGATACAACTTAAGTTTCGATTTTCTAAACTACATTTTTATCAATTCATTTTTTATTTGTGTGCAACAGTAGATCAAATTGGCACTATTGTCGGGGACTGTAATAATATTAGCCAATTTTAGAATTCTAATTTTATAGATCTATTAAAACATTGGTTTTGTTTTATTTTGTTGATTTACAGGGTTGTATTATAGTGGTAAGTATTCCAATTTGTCACACTCTTTATGAATCCATGTACTTGCAGATACATCTATTTGCAATTGTGAGATTCTCATGATGGTTTTGATTATTACAACACTATATGTCAAACAATATGTGTGAAGTCTTCATCTGCGAAGAAAAAGTAATGATCAAGAAGTTCTATCAAGATCAAGATGTTCTTGTGAGATCAAGATATAAAGCCAAAGACAACATCTAAGGTCAAGAGACATTCAGTGAAATCTCTAATGACCTCCCATCAAGAAACCTCTAATGATAGTGTCTATCAAAGAAGCTATGTAAAGGCTCATCAGTTATAATATATCTAAAGTCTCATTAACCAAAAAAGCAATAACAAGGTCAAGTACTAAAGTTCTATATGAAAGAGAAAATCAAAAGAACTTGTTGAATCAAAAGGAACTAAAGTTAAGTTCCAATTTAAAGATCCAATCAAAGTCAAATAAAATTGAAAGGAGTTGAAGTTGTGAATTTGTGAAAACTCCCATGATATTGCACTTAACATTTTATCTAATTTTTAATCAACTAATTGTAAATGAAATAAGAGCATGTCTTGAGGTACTAAACCTGACTCGCATTGCTGAACTTGACTCACGTTGGCTAGAATAATAGTGGATCCAACTAATTTTTTAGTAAGTACCTCTAGTTGAGCTAACCAGATATTGTTGGCATCTAGTTCTAAAACACCTTTTGGTTTGACTCCTCTTTCCTTTTATGTGCAATATTCATTTTAGCACATCTTCTCAATCAACTCTTTCACTTTAATATTCAGTCTTTGTCTTCATCGTACCTCCAACAGAGGCATCAATGAGCATACTTGTATGAATTTTCAAATCTCTAGTGAAATGTTGCATCTGCTTCATACTATTCATGTTGTGATTTGAACATCTTCTAAGTAACAATTTGCATCTCTCTGAAGCATCATACAAGGATTCAACCTCACCTTGTTCTAAGTTTGAAATCTCAATCCTTCTTTCCACAAACAGAGTAGTGGTGGAAAATCTCTCCAAAAATTTGTCTTTAGTTTGTTCCCTGTTTGAATGGTCCCTGTTCTGGACTGGGTCCGCCTTGGCCAAAAGTACAGATAAAGGCCCAAATCCAAGCAACTCCTCGGGGAATGCTCACAAACGGACCATCACCGAACGTGCCCGACTACAGACTGCAGCCGCTATGCCCGCCATTGCCCGCGACAAGCAGTGTCTCCGACCAAGGAAACTCAAGCTCGAGTCCAGCTCGAGCACCCTTCCCGTAGGGAAGATTCTGTCCACTATGACCGTTATGGAATCCTCAAAACTCCGGAAAGACCGCGTCTTCGTCCCTCCCCATTCTTCGCAGAGCACCACCCAGGAAGGGGACCACGTGCGGGTCCCCACTACACACGTAGAACCTAGCAGTTCCTTTATTGGGTCAGTTCTGGTCAGCCCAATGAGGGGACCTTGGCCCAGCGCTGAGGACTATAAATACCCTTTGTTCTAAGAGGGTCAAGTATTCATCTATTACACACCTATATACTTTTTGCCTGCCCATTCCGTCTCTCATTTTAGCATCGGAGTGTCTTGCAGGTACCCCCCCCATCTCACTCAAATCCAGTTCGAGCCAGCTGTGACGGTCCAAGTCTGATCCGATAAGATTAGTGGCGCCGTCTGTGGGAATCTAGCTTCCCCGTCTTACAAACTCTCAAAGACCAAAGCTAAAAACCATCTTCCATCGTCATGGATGACCAGACTCGGGAAGACCAGAACGTTCGCGTCGTCGATGCCAACAACAACCTCGCGGAAAAGAACGGAATCCCCGACAATGCCGGTAACCCCAGCCATAACACACTCCCCGGGGGCGTCATCCCCGGGCCCTCAGGCCACCGCGACGGAGCCACGACATCATCTTCTTCAGTCCCCCCTCCACTTGAAGAAGACAATACGGCTCCCCCAAACTATCTAGCCGCCCAATTCTAGGAGGTCCCTGTCCCCGCTGGGGCAGATACCACGACCAGAGCACTGTTCGCGGCAATCAATCAAACCAACTATCTCATCTTTTCCCAGGGGGAAAGATTGAGGGAGCTGGAGGACGACAGAAGACCCGCGAGGAGACATAGGAGGCCTCAGACCCCACCTCCTCGAAGAACAGAGGCACGTCTCCCGTCTCCCCCGCGGAGACAATACAGAGACACCTCCCGAAGCCCTTCACCCCGACAACCGGGGAGACGACCCCCCTTGGAGAGGGAACCAATCATTGAGGCCGGAGGGCGCAACCACGACCCTTTACGGCAAGAACGAAGACACCCTGGAGACAGGCATGGAAGGACGGATCAGCGAGCGCACCGCTCAAGGGACGTCCAACACGATCAGGACCGGCGTGCCCGACAATACCTCAGGTCCCCGTCCCTGTCCCCAGAGCAAAGTGACGAGGACGACCCCAGCGGTCCCCTATAACAATCCATCATGGAGGCACCCATTCCCCCGGGCATGGAGAAGCCTCCACATCTGAAAGAATACAATGGAGTCGCGGACCCAGTCGACCACATAGACGAGTTCGAGGTTATGCTGCATTACCATAATGTCGGGAGACCCATCAAATACCGGTTGTTCCTCACGACCCTCAGGAAGGCGGCAATGGATTGGTATAAAGGTCTTGCCCCGGGGTCAATCACCTCGTGGTGAAACCTGAAGAATCAATTCATAAGTTCGTTCACTGCGTCTCGGTGACATCCAAAGACTGAGGCAGCGCTCGAGGCCGTCGTCCAGAGGCAGGACGAGACTCTAAGAGAATTCATCAATCGCTTCAATCGCGAAGCCATACAGGTCCCCTGCGTGGACCACATGAAAAGGTACTTGCTGGAGAGGGGGCTCCTCCCCGACACGAAATTCAGAAAAGCAGTGGGCATCGAACCTCCCAAGACGTTCGACGCTCTCCTTGAGAAGGACAAGGCCTATATGGACTACGAGGAAAGGGAAGCGGCCAACAGGGCCCGTGACCCCAGAACCCGCGGGTCCAGCAGCAACCCGCGCCAAGAGGCCGTCCCTCCTCGACGAGCCCGGGAGAAAAGAAAAGATGATAAACCCCGAGACCTCCGTGAACAGAGGGGACCCTCGGGGCGCTTCACTGAATACAATCCGCTCACGGTTTCCTGCGAGCGCATCTTGGCGGAGTGTGCCAGCACAAATTTTAAAGATGGCAGCGTCAAGCGCCCCCGACCAGCTCCTGCCAAGCCCGGGGTGGACATGAGCAAATATTGTCAGTACCATAGGAGCCACGGTCATCTGATTGAAGACTGCGTCCACCTCAAAGACGCCATCGAAACCCTCATCAAGGGAGGGAGGCTCTCCCAATACCGGCGAAATGACGCCCCTCGTCGCGACGCCCATGAAACAAGAGAAGCGGAGGAGGATGCCCGACCATCTGACGAGTCGGTCCCCATCCAAACCGCCTTCTCCATCACCAGACCGGAGGACTTCTACGTCCCCGAACACCTGCAAGAGCCGCTTACGACGCACAACAGGTGGGAGTACTTTCCCTCCACCATGGTCATCAATGGTGGAGGATTCAACGACCTAACCATAAATTCGGCCAAGAGGAAGCTGGATGAACTGGTCGACTCTGCCCCTCCCCAGACGGTGACTTTTGAAAGGGTGAAAGGTAGGTCGGAGCCTATCACCTTTTACCTCGAAGAGCTCTCAGGAGGGGCCCCCAACGCGGTCATTCCTCTACTGATAAGAGCAATAATGGTTAACTTTGACGTACACCGCATTCTCGTCGACGAAGGAAGTTCTGTCAATGTGATGTACAGTCAATTATTCCGGACCCTGTAGCTCGACGACTCGCACCTCTCACCTTATGTGGGGTCGGACCTACAGGGCTTCAACGGCTCGACCTCGAAACCTTGGGGATACGTCGAGCTCATGGTTACCTTCGGAGAGGGCACGACGACGAGGCAGGTCAAGGTGCACTTCCTCGTCATCGACTTCTGTCCCTCTACAACTGCATCCTGGGAAGACCAACACTAGCAGAGCTGACCGCGGTACCCTCCACGGTCCACTTGAAGATGAAGTTTTAAACCAAGAGGGCACGGGTTGCTACCATCCAGGGGGACCTGGCCGCTGCTCGAAGGTGTTTTAACGCCGCATCCAAGGGACGCGACACGGTCGACACTGGGACAAGGCCCGCCAAGAGACCAGCGACGACACGACAAGAGCCCGATAAGCTAGAGCCCGTCAAGGCAGAAGAGCATATAGCTCCCCCAAAGGTCGACTCCATAGCTCTGGACACCCGCTTCGAACAGGATGAGCCTCCCAGCGGCGAGCAAGTCCCCCTCCGACCAATTCTGGACGGGGACTTTGAGCTCGTCCCTCTCGGCGAGGACGCGTGCAAAGGAGTGAAGATCGGCACCGACCTCCCCGACCTGGCAAGGAAGCAGATCAAAGCCTGATTGCGCGAGAATGCTGACTTATTCGCGTGGAGCGCTGCCGAGATGCCCGGACTCGACCCCGAGGTCACCTGTCACCGTCTCGCCATAGATCCAGCCGCTAGGGAAGTAGTACAACGTAGGCGTAGGCAGTCTCCGGAGAAAACAGAGGTTGCTGAAAAAGCTGTAAAAGACCTCCTAGAGGCAAATTTTATTTATGAAGCCCGGTATTCAACCTGGCTGTCAAATGTTGTACTAGTCAAAAAGAATAATGGAAAATGGCGGATGTGTGTTGATTATACTGATCTCAATCGGGCATGCCCGAAAGATGCTTTTCCTTTACCAAACATAGACATGCTGGTCGACAACTCGGCCGGTTACAAAATAATGTCGTTCATGGATGCATATTCAGGCTATAACCAAATCCCAATGGCCACAAGCGACAAGCATTGCACTGCTTTCATGACCAGCTCGGGTAACTATTACTACAATGTAATTCCCTTCGGTCTGAAAAACGCAGGGGCAACATACCAACGTATGATGAACAAAGTGTTCTACAACCAGATTGGGGACATGCTTGAGGTTTATATGGACGACATGATCGTCAAATCCCGAGCAGACACCGGCCATGCAACCCACCTCAAAGCAGTCTTTGCCCATGCAAGACAATGCAAGATGAGGTTCAACCCCGAGAAGCGCACATTCGGGGTCAAGGCAGGGAAATTCCTCAGTTTCTACCTGACAGAACGAGGAATTGAAGCTAATCCCGACAAGTGTAGAGCCTTCTCCGACCTCCCGACACCCACGTCGAAAAAATCAATACAAGTCATGAACGACATGCTCACCTCGTTGTCCCGCTTCGTCGCGAGATCCGCTTAGCACGCCCTCCCATTCTTCAAACTCCTTCGTAAAGAAGCAGCTTTCGAATGGACCGAGGAATGTGAACAGGCGCTGCGCCACCTGAAACAAAGCCTATCCCAACCGCACGTACTGTCTCGACCAGTCGACGGGGAACCTTTGTTCTTATACTTGGCCGTCTCGAACGAAGTCATCAGCGCGGCCCTCATCCGCGAGACCGCCGATGGACAAAAACCCGTTTATTTCACGAGCAAAGCGCTACAAGGGCCTGAGAGCAGATACCACCAGATATAAAAGGTAGCTTTAGCCCTCTTCAACGCGGCGAGAAGACTCAGGCACTATTTCCTGGCTCACACGATCATAGTACGAACTGATCAACCAGTGAGACAACTCTTAGGTCGACCCGACATGGCGGGTAGAATGTTGAAATGGTCCTTGGAGCTGTTCGAGTTCGATATTCAATACAAAAGCAGAAAAGCCCTGAAGGCACAAGCCCTGGCCGACTTTGTCGTGGAGATGATCGCTCACAACCCCCCGTAGGGAAAGAGCATAAATGGACCATCTTCGTCGACGGGGCCTCCAACTCATCTGGAAGTGGCGCGGGGATCCTCCCGGAAAACGAGGAGGGCGTGGTGATCGAGCACTCGTTAACCCTCTCCTTCCCGACGTCGAACAACCAAGCAGAGTACGAGGCCCTGCTCGCGGGACTGAGGCTGGCCGAGGACCTAGGAGCACGTGAAGTATAAATTTTCATAGACTCTCAACTCTTTGCTTCCCAAGTCCAGGGGAGCTACCAGGATAAAAACGACAACCTCATTGAATACCTAAACTTAGTCAGAGAATGCATGAGGAAGTTCGACCGAGCAGAAATATCACACGTCCCGCGCGAGCAGAACGCTAGGGCCGACATTCTTTCGAAGCTGGCGAGCATAAGAAAGAAGGGCGGGAATAAATCCGTCATACAAGAATCCCTATCGCGCCCAAGCATCAAAAGAACCTCGACCCATGTCGAGGTACACGCCATCGGGGACGCTTCGTGCTGGATGACCCCGGTGTACAACTTTCTAACAAAGGGCGAGCTCCCTTTGGACCGGACAGAAGCGACCGCAACTAAACGACGCGCATGCTCCTACGTGGTGCTCGAGCACAAGCTGTACCGCAGGGGATTCTCCATTCCTCTCCTGAAGTGAATCGACAAATCCACAGTCCCCGAGGTATTACGGGAAATACACGAAGGGATCAACGCCCAGCACATGGGCGACAAATCCCTAGCAAGGAAGGCTCTACGAGCGGGGTACTATTGGCTGACAATGCAACAGGACGCCAAGGATCACGTCAAGAAGTGCGACAAGTTCCAGAAGCACGCCGACATGCATCTTGCCCCCCCTCACGAGCTGAGCATACTACCATCCCCGTGGCCATTTGCTTGGTGGGGGATGGATATCCTCGGGCCGTTCGTACAAGGGACATACAAAAATAAGTTCCTTATCGTGGCCGTGGATTACTTCACGAAATGGATAGAGGCCGAGGCTCTTGCGAAGATCACCTTGCACAACATCCTCCGTTTCTACAAAAGAAACATCCTCGCCAGATTTGGGATCCCGAAGGCGCTAATCACAGACAACGGTACCCAATTCACCGACCAGGGGTTCCGAAACTTCGTCGCCAAACTCGGGATCAAACAACATTTTACCTCAGTTGAGCATCCCCAAACCAACGGTCAAGCCGAGGCCACCAATAGAGTCATCCTGCGAGGACTCAAACGCCAGCTCGGCGAAGCAAAAAAGGGGTGGGTCGAGGAGCTACACAACGTCCTATGGGCTTATCGCACCACGCCCCATTCAACGATGGGCGAAACCCCTTTCCGACTAACATACGGAACCAAGGCCGTCATCCCCGTAGAGATCAGGGAACCCTCCAGGCGGACAAAAATGCCTGTCGATGAGGAAATGAACGACGAAGCACTTAGAGACGAACTCGACCTGGTCGAGGAAATTCGATCAGGGGTAGCCCTACGCGAGGCCACTCTAAAACAACGAGTAGCTCTGCGTCATGATGACAAGGTCATCAGACGCGAGTTCTAGATCGGCAGCCTGGTATTGCGAAGAAACCAGAAAGACTCTCGCGAAGGGAAACTGGCCGCGAAATGGGAAGGGCCCTATCGCGTCCATGGCACCACAGGCACCGGGGCATATTACCTCGAGCAGCTAAACGGAGAACCGTTACCGCGACCCTGGAATACTGTTAAGCTAAAACAGTACTATAGCTAAAGCCTTTAAACACTGAGGACTTTCACCGTCGAACATCCACCTTTAGTCAACAAAGGGAAATGTCTCGACCACGTAGACATGCCGAGGTACGGGCCCGATCTACACCCAAATGATATAACTTTGTTCAACGTACAAGGTCGAACGACAATGCCTGACAGGGACACCTCGATCGAGCTCCACTGTTGAAGTACCCACATGGAAGAACACCTAGCTCGTGATGGGCAGTTCACGCCGCGGGCGTACGACCTTGATCTAGGTCATATGCTCGACATGCGGGCTCCACTCCGCATAACCGACGCATTTCGAAGTACATCGAGCCATCAAAAGGGTCGAAAGGATATCTCCGCTCGAGGACATAACTTAAACAAAATATTCATCACAAAAGTGACAGTCGAACATTAGCCTAGATACGAGCAAGTTAAGGCGAAATAAACATCCATTAAAAAAGTTTATGCACAAGACAAGCTAATAGTGAACCGACCAAGAAGGTCGGCGATGTTCGAGGTTACAAATCATGGCGCAACGGCCAAAAGAAATCAAGAAATTAGCACGGGCACGCAGGCCCCAATACAAATACGCGGGCACGCGAGACCAAATCAAACTTCACACTAAACATCCCCAAGTATACCGGCATCTACCCCAGGAGACCCAGGAGGAGGCACGACCTAACCATCAATAATCTGAGACATGAACCCGACTCCATCGGTGTTCATTCCCGGGTTCAGGATGGCGAGCTGGCTGACCGCGGCCTCGAACCCATCGGTTAGGGCACCAACACAGTCTGTCTCGAGAAGGTGGATACGTGCAACCAAATTTGAACGGGTCCGCAAAGAGGCTGTCTCCTCTGACTCGTCGTCAACAAGAAGCATAGAAGCTTTTAGCTCCTCGACTTCCTTGGAAAAATGCTCGTTGTCACTCTCCAACCGTTCCTTGTCCAGTTGGAGGCAATCCCTCTCCTCAACAACCTTCGCATACTTTTCCTTCTCCCCCGACAGCAGGTCGACTTGCTCGCGAAACATTTCCTCGGACCGCTCGAGGGCGGCCTTTAACTTATAAGATTTGGCAGCAAAAGTAGCTTTTTCTGATTCTAACTCCCTAACACGGTCTGAGGAATCCGACCCTTCCTCGGCAAGGACCACGACCATATCAGCCATCTTCACCATCCCGACCATACTGGCGGCGAGGTGTTTCCTCCGACTTTCTTTGTCAAGCCGTCTAATAGTCTCGGCCTCGTTATTGCTCACTGTCAGAGGAAATCCCTCGAAGAAATCCTTCTCTGCAAAACAGGGAAGTAAGCCAAAGGCCCGCGCAGCTACGGACTCGTCGCCAATCTTCGACCTATTTTCAGCCTGACTTCTCTTCCTGGTAACCAACTCGGTGGGTTGCTCGGCGTCGGGAGAGCCCGAGGACCCGCTGGAGGCATCTCCGCCCGTAGGATTGACACTCAACGAGTACCGTGGTGTTAATGGGACGCGCCTCGAACGTAGGATACCCGTCCTCATCAAGAATGTCATCCCCTTCCCTCGTAACCCACCGGGCAGGGAGAAGCTGTCAACAAACTTGCAAAGGACATCATAGGCCTCCTCGTCCTCGACGCTCATGCTCCCCGCGGGTGTATGGTAATGCCCGATGCCATGGTCGTAATGACCCGAGCACCAATGGATCGTAAAATTGGAAATACGCCCGACTGCCGGATTACCCTCAACATCCACGAGAGGCTCCTCATCCGCATCGACCACCACAGTTTCCGATTCGAACAAGGAGTCCAAGGAGGTTTAGGTGACCGGCTGTAGCACGTACCATTTATCCTTAAAATCCCTTACCGAATCCATATACATCCTGAACAGCCTCTTCGACTGTTTTAGGGATACCCAGCTGTTCCTGCCTCCTCGAGACTGACGTTGCAGGTGAAAGACCCTGAAGAAAAGGGGGATCGTCGCCCCGATTCTCAAAAAACGGCACGTCAGCTCGAACGCCCGAAGGAAGGCGATAGTGTTGGGATGAAGCTGCGAAGGGGCCAGGTTCAGATGGCTGAACACCCTGACTTGCAAGTCACTGAAGGGTAGTGTAGTACCCCAAAATTTTCCCTCTCATTTTATCAACATTTCTCATCACAAGGCTCTTGGAACTCAAGATCAAGGTAGGGTTTGCTCTGCTCAAAGACATCTCCTTGCACTGTTGACCTAAATTAGGGTTTGAGTTTGCACAAGGATTTTTGGACCTTCAATGCTCAAATTGATTTTCATACTTCATATTGGACTCATAATTTTGTCCCTACCAAGTTTCAAGCCTAGAATCAAATTTTTGTCCAGTCAATTGGACAGTTGACCTAGAAATCAATTGTATTGGGGGAAAAGTCAATTGTGGCCAATTTACAGTCAAACCTCATGAATTTTGACCCACATCAACATTATGAACTCATATGAACCATTTGATCAAGTTTGGACCACAACTCCACAAGAAATTTGATCAGATCACCAAAAGGGCAAAATGGTCATTTTTAGGGTTTTGACTGTACAAAGGCAGTTCTTGACTGTTTGACCTAACCAATGGCAAATCAAGCTCAACCATGGACTCAAGGAATCAATGACATCATCTTTACCTGTTCAACAAGTTCAAAAGATCTCAAATGCATTGGATTGACAAATGAATTTTTCAGTCAACTGATCAAAATTTGACTGTACACTGAAAAGTCAAACTTTGACTTTTTGGTCAAAGTCAAGTGCCAAGGGTCATTTTTCATCAAGATGTGTCAAATTATGAAACTTGTTCATCAAGAAACCCAAAATTGCAAATTAGGGTTTGAAATTGAAAAAATTTCATAACTTAGAATTTTTCTAAGTTATGAAATTTTCTTAATTTTTCCTAACTTTGTCCCACATTTTCACCAAGATGAAAATGGATTCAAACAAAACTTACAACATGAAAGTTGTATTACTCAACAAATTATACAACTTTTATTCACAAAGTTTTCTCAAAAGAAGCTTGGATCTCAAGTTATGATTTTTGGAACAAGGGTACCTAAAACTTTTAACTTGGAGAAATTTTGCCCTAGTTTAGGCAGGATTTTGACCCATCTTCTTGGCCATTTTTCACATAGTTCCACTTGGAGTCTCAAGTTTCATTTCAAAGATGGATTATAGGGCATGTTACAAGATTTCCAAATTGTCCAAGAACTCCTCAAACAAATTTGTGGTTAGGGAGAATCGAATGCTTGAAGTTGGCAAAAACTCACTTTGTATCCATGGCAAATAAATGTTCATACAAGTTGCATTTTCAAACCAGCATGCTTTGTACTTGTTTGCAGGCCTCTAAACCATTTTACACTCATTAATTGAATGCAAATCCACTGAGCTAATGCATTATCTTGGCCATTTGGACATTGCACACAAAACTAATCCATATTTGGAAAAAGGTACATTTCCATTCTTGAAAAGTTATGCTTTATGTCAAACCATGATCTTTGAAGCATGGGGTCATATCTCTGAAGCCAAATCAAATCCACAAATTTCAAGTATCAAGAGGATTGTATTCAGCATAATATAGGGCTTGTACAGGCCTGTATTCACAAGTTACACATCCTTGCTTCACAAAGAAGAAAACTTGCAAAATCCTCCCAACTTGAGAACCAACCATTGTTAGCAAAAACAAACATCACAAACATATTTCACACAACTCTTTGAGCAAGAAACACGAGTTCTAGAGTCTCATAACCTCCCATAGCCAAAAATCACTCTTCTTTGGTAAAACAGGGCAGGTGTTGTAACTTGAGTGCTCCAGCTCATTTGGCTCGTGCGTTTTGCCCCTTTTTGCTTCAAACACATTCCATTCAACTCACTCAAGCTGTCCCAAACCTCCATTGCCAACTGTAAATCCATTTACAGTGTTCACCATTTTCGTTTCAAGCTTATGCAAGTTGAGTTCTAGGAGCTGATTCAGGGACATTCAAGGCAAGCTAGCTATTGGAAAAGATCAAGTGAAGTTCAGGCAAGCTACCAGACACCTCAAAACTTGTTGAGAAGCTCTGCATTGTCCAACTCGAATCCAACTGAAACAGGTTTTTCATCACTTTCTATCTCTCTATTTAGGAACAATTAGCCTTAGGTTTGTGAATGAAAAATATAGTATTCAATGCCATGAAGCCATACATATGCTCAACTTTCATTTATATTAAGTGTGCTAGGAGAATTTCATCCATGAATATGCTGAAAAAGTTAGGTCAGATTTTGGGGCCAGAGAAATTCTCTCTGGTCTTTGAGAGTTAGGATTAATGCTTTATATGGTTAGAATTGTGGTTTAATGCTCTACAAGTTTCATGTTTTGAGTTTTGGCAAAAGATCACAAATACAAGAGTTAACAGTTTGAATACAGGGCGCACATGTTTCAGTCACAAGGAAGAAGATGAAGTGGAAATGGGCTGGGCTGACCTGTTTCTGCTTCTAACACCCCGCCTTTTGCTAAATGCACTCCCTGACCCATTTTCTTTATATTTTGTTATTTTTTGTATTTTAATTTCATTTCTGACTTTATTATTTTATTTCCAAATATAAAAAATGCTTAAAAAATATTTTCATTTTTTTTTTACATTTATTTGGAATTTTATTCTATTATTTCTAACATTAAAACATTTTTAATACTTTTTATATTATTTCGTTTAAATTTAAAAATATGTAAATAATACTTTTATTTTTATTTCTTATTCACACTGAAAATATTTTCTTGAATATATTTTATTTTTGTAAATATTTTATTTTATTTTTATACATAATATATAACTATATATGTAATATACTATATATATATATATATATCTATATATAATATATATATAGATATATATATATATATATACTATATATATATATATATATAGATATATATATATATATATATAATATATATATATATATATATATATATATATATATATATATATATTATATATATATATAATATATATATATATATATATTAT